>CM054815.1:21019366-21619366 GCA_028984105.1 Lavandula angustifolia | reverse complement strand
ATCGGACCTGCCTTTTCCATATATCTCGTTATTTATTTTTTATTTGAATTGAGAGATAAAATAGATTTGATTGGCCAACTTTTTGATATATACATAAGACATTCTCCGGATAATTCAAATAAAAGCAATTGGATGTCCAACTCGGGCCTATTTGACCGATCAAGAGAAATACTCCACCCTTGTCATATATTCCATACATCACACTAAATAGATATCATATTCATGGAATATGATGCACTTTCAAGATGCCTTAGTGGTGAAATGATAGACACGCGAGACTCAAAATCTCGTGCTAAAGAGCGTGGAGGTTCAAGTCTTCTTCAAAGCATAATATCGAGAATGCTCATTGAACAAGCAATTTAACAAGAGAGCTCGGATCGAATCGGTATTGATATAACGACCTGCACCCACCCCAGAGTATATGCTTCAACAGGAATCACACAAGGGTAGATTAGAAACCTCTGGAAAAATGCCCGCTCATCACCCCGCGGATAAAGTACATTACACAGTCCAGGGATTGGCGACTTACCCATTCAGTGACTTTGGGTTTGTTCCCAAAACGGGTACTATCGGGTCAGATCAATACAATAATAGACGTCTGTTGGCATTCCACCCTTCCTTCTCCTTTCAAGGCCTATCCGAAAGAGAATTCAGTACTTCTTGATCGTGAATATCTTGTTGTTTGCTGTTCAAGAATTCTTGTTTGGGCAGTTCATGCCGTCCATACATAGCGTTTTAATCTAAGATTTAAATTCTTCTGTGTTTCAGTAGTAACATATTGTTCCATGGAGCTAAGGTCCAAAATATGGAAGAAAGAAGCATTTCCACCATTCTACCACCCAATCAATTTTGTTTCACTTAGTACCTCTTTCATAGCCGCATATCTTTCCGGCTAAGGAATGAGAAATCTTTCTCCTGTTACATGAATCCAATTTTTATTTCATCCGGGAAAATACATCTTTTTCTTAACAATGTCTTTGTCATTTGATCCAATAGCGTTCCGTTAGATAGGAATAAAGTTGCTAAGTATTAGAACAAAAAGATCCATTAGATAATGAACTATTGGTTCTAAGCCATCTCTGACGAATAATCAACAATTCGAAGTGCTTTTCTTGTGTAGTCTTGATAAACCAGCATTTATATATAGATGTAGGAGGATCCATTTGAGAAGTCAGAAGCCCCTTTGAAATCTCTTCATCTTCAAATAATTCTCGATGTGAAAATGCAGAGCCAACTTCCTTTTGGTGCGCCCAAAAAAAGTCCTTCATTTTTTAAACCCTTTTTAAAAGAATTCAAAAAACAAATTGCAAAATGCGGCGGCGGCGGTGGATGTCAGACGACGATCTGCCGGAAAACGCAATTTTTTATGCATAATATGTTGTTGATTTATGCATAATGAAGAACATTTGTATGCATAAAACTGTGGATATTATGTTATACAATAAAAATAAGTTTTGTGCATATTATAAAATTTGTTTATACATAAGCCCGAACAATTTTATGTATAGACTGACAGTCTTGTATAAATTATTATATTATAAAATAAAAACAGATTTCATGCATTATAAATTATTAGTTTATGCATAATTCAATGCATTTTTATGCATAACATTGTCTGTTTTGTTTTGTGCATATTATGATTTTTCAAACACAATTCATCATACTTATAATACATAACTTAACTCTCCTTGTCTCTCTAGCTAGCGGCGGACGGGGGCGGCTGGCAATGGTAAGTATGAGGGGTTCTCTCATTTGTTGTATTTCCCCATTTTAATTATTAATATCATTGTCTACCAAATTTTGCCACATTTTTCCAATTTTATGAATTAATAAAATTAAAAAATCAGATTAATTGTACAACATAGATCGAATAAGGATCTATGACCTCCAATAAATTTGTCACGTAATCTTCCACGTGTTTTAAAATATTAAAAGTTCATCTATTTAGAATTAAAGTTCGTGTGCAAAATCAGAATCTAATGTATTTTTAGGATTAAATATTCTTTTTACATTAATTAGATATATAAAATAAATAATTGGGCTCACGTGAGTAGGTCCAAAAACAACATTTGCGCTGCGTAGATATTAGTATCGCCTTAAAAATTACAAGAACAATTTAATCTCAAAAAATGATTTTTTCATGATATTCGATAATGTAAAATTCAAGTTTCATCATAGTTATGTTATTATCAACACCATTTCTCCATTTTTTACTTTGTCCTCTAGTGATTGCAGGAACACATAAAAAGTTGAATTCATGAATACTGTCATTTAACTGAGGTAAACCAAATATTACCTTCCTACAATCAAACATTCTAGACACTACAATATATTTAACCTAGATTTCTTCATCAGCTGATGCCCATGTTTTTCAAGCACCAAAGTGCCCCTTCTCCAGTATTCACCGCCGCTGCCTTCTTACTGCTCCGAGGGTTGCCACTGCTCTCTACAACCGTCTACCCCTCTTTGCACTTCACAACAACCTTGAAGGTGAACCTAAATGCAAATACAACACACAAGTAGATACCTAAAGAGCCTATGGAAGAATTTTCCCTACTGATTAACAAGTTTGTTCCATTGTGTAGAAATGATAAGTAACATAATTTTCAGTAAATACACAGAATTTGATAATTTCATAAACATCGATTTTTTTACATTTGGGAAATTTTGCATTCTGCGTGCTAGGCACTAAAGGGTTTTCATCTTTACGATTTTCACCTCCAATATTTTCACTTACAATTTGTAATCGAATTGTGAAATTTGTCAGAAGATTATACTCTTGTTTCTAACAGCTACGTTATTGACAAGAATCAGACTTTCGGCAGGGTATAATTAAAGATTCAATGCGAGCTCAAAGGCCAAAAATAATCATTTCAGGATTGTTTCATCAAATATACATTCCCCTAAGAAATCGAATCATTTTTTTTATATCTCCGAATTGCTTAATTAAACTAATTTTACGAAAAGCATAATGTCAAAACTAAACACTACTCCCTCCGTCCCATTAATATTGTCTTGTATTTTTTTTTGGGCCGTCCCAATAATATTGTCTTGTTTCTTTTAATAGCAAAAAACACTCTACATTCAAAAATGAGATGGGTCCCTCACTACTCACCACACACCTCACGTTTTTATACACTCTCTCTCTCTCCAAAAGTTCTCTCTCACATGATTTCGTTCCATTACGAACTCAGAAATTATGGTTTTTAACTTTTTGGAATCTTTAGATTATTTCTTTAATTACAACATTAAAAAAAACGGGAGGAAAAAAATCAATTGCCTCAATTATGCCTTAATAAAATTTGGATGAATTCTCATTCCTTCCCACCAATCATTCCTCGAAAATCATGTTAATTTCTTAATACAATTAAAACACATAAAATATACAACTAAATCAATTTTCTTAGTCTTCGTGCCGAAAAGAAACAAGACGATATTAATGGGACAGAGAGAGTACTTAAATTAAATATCAAGCTCAAACACTTTCAATTTCAAAATTGCAATAGTAGTAAGAAAATCCATATTTTTCGACTTTCTATCAACAACTTTGGTGCCTTCAAAGCTGACGTAGACTTGCTGCACGCCTTCATGCACAAAGATGTGTCTAACTCCATGCTCTCCCTACTCCCTACTCCCTACTCCCTACTCCCTGCTCCTTACCCCCTATTGCCTACGCATAAGACAAAAAAAATCTAAAAAAGGGCACAACTTCCTGCACCAGATTCCTGCTAAATTTAGTGCAAATAATGCATTGGAACTCAGCGCCAAGTACATGAAGATATCATGCAACAATAATTTACAGCTATCATGCAACAATCATCAATATTAGTGAAAAAATAGGATTTTGGGGTGAAACAATTAGGGTATTTGCAATAACAAGAAATTATGGTTTCTTGAATTAATGTGATCGTAATTCTTCCCAAAATTAATATTAATTTGGCCCAAATATAAAAAACGAAATATAAAAAATTAAGATGAAAGGGATTACGATTATGTTTGAAAAATTAAGATGAAAGGGGTTAAAAAATCAAATATAAAAAATCAGATTAAATATCAAATGTTGAGTCAAGTGCCAAAATAACAATTTCTAGAAAAATAATTCTCAAAATAAAACCCTTTAAAAAATAATTTTCAAACTAACACTCTTTTTGTCACTTATGCACTTATTTACCAAATGAATACCTATATGGAAAATAATTTATTTTTTTTAAATTAATTTTAATATACTAGCATGTTAAGGAATTAAAAAAATAAAAAACTTTATTTTTATTTAGAAAATACGAAAAAAATACTACTATGAATCATATAATATATCTATATATATATATATTTATATATATATATAGAGAGAGAGAGAGGGAGGATAGATTGAGAACATGGTCTTAATGAGATAATAGAGAACAAATCTCAACCATTCCTTTACAAGATGTGTGGTCAAGATTAAGGAGCTCACTAATGACATTTTCGTAATTTTTCAAACCTCATTAAGGGTATTTTGTCTTTCTAATTTAGTCAACAAGGGATTTTGAAGAAGGGGATCGACTTCTTCATGGGAGGGAGAGAGCGAGAGCGTTTTTGATGTGCAAGATCGGCCAATAATTCAAGATCGGATTGCTGACGATTTTTTCTTATTACTTCTCCTAATTTCGTCAATATTTTTTATGCACATTTTGTGTGTGTTCTATGCACATTTTTTTTAATTTATATACACATTTTGTGTGTGTTCTATGCACATTCTCTATAATTTGTATGCACATTTTTTATATGCACATTTTTCTATAATTTATATGCACATTTTTTATATCTTCTATGCACATTAACTGTAATTTGTACGCACATGCTTCTCGAATTCGCAAAATATTTGTTGAACTCCAGATTCGAACTCTAGATGCGTACGCCCCAAACACCACCAATCTCGAATTCCAAATCTAAGACATGTCTACACAGATCTGGAACAGATCTACATAAATATGAACAAATCTACACAGATCTGGAGCAGATCTACATAAATGAGAAGAGATGAGAGAGATAGAAAACAGGGAGGAAGAACAGATCTACACAAATCTGAGTTCTCGAATCTATTTTGCCAATCTTCAACTCGAGTATCGACTCTGCAATTCCAAACCACAGCAAATCCAATCGAACCCTTTCGTGAAATCCCCTTTCGTGAAACTGCATCTACCCATAGAACCCCCTTTCGTGAAATACAATCGTCGAAGGAATTGAGAATCGTCGAAGCGCTGGCTCTACGAAATGGTGTTTCACACTCGCATCGGTACCTAGGATCGACGATTGTCGTCGGAACGAAGGGGTGTGATCGATTTTCGCAGGATTTGAGGGAAGCAGTTGGGAAGTTTTTGAATTTGATAGTGAATGAGGTAAAATGGTGGAGAAGGGGGTTCTGATTCACTCTTTAAACTTTTGCACAATTTCTTCCGTAAATAACCTTATGCAACCATTAGTCTATTAAAAAAAATGACAAAAGAAACAAAATCGCTTCTAATCCTAGCCATCCATTGTTGTTGATCTATGGATGTAAGGTGTTCTTATTTCTCTCAATAAGACCTTGCTCTCAACATAAGCCCCCATATATATATATATAGGAAATGGATATTATGAGATCCAAATCTTAAAAGAGATACGAGAACCGATCTCGTCCCTCCATTTCGCAAATATAAGGCTCTCATTTTATCCCCAAAAGCATTTAAATTTAAATCAAAAAGGAATAAATAGCCTCATTAAGGGCAAATATGTAATCTTCTCTTTTCTTTTTCCCTAGATGTGTTTTTCGGCTGTTTGTGGGTCATTTATTTCTCACTCTTCATTTTCGTTCTTCAATACTCACGAGTACTGCCGAAAGTTTGCCTTCAAATCGAACACTCGGAAGTCGATTATTTATCGTGGGTTTCGAAGTTCTATGTTTCTTGAGTGATTTAAGCTCGTTTTCCTTGTCGATTTATCCCGATTATTGCCGATTTTGAAGATTGATTTCTGCACATTTTTCGATTTTTTATAGATTTTGCTGCGAAGGTAAGAATTACTTATGGTTTTCGAAAAATTGTAGTTCAATATTTGTGGAATGCTTTGTTGGGTTCAAATTCTTGAAGCTCGATGTCATTTCAGATTTTTTTCGTAGAGATTTTTCGATTTATAGGGTAGTAGTCGTTTTTCCAAGTGATTAGGGTTTCTCTTCTTTATTTTTGAGATGTATGTATCGATTAAGTATTGTTTTTATGTTGTAGATTCACTATTATAATTTTTGCATACGTAAGTACAATGTTCATGCATATTTATTTATTAGTTTATGCTGATACTGTGTAATATTCATGCATGTAGTTTGTTGAATGGCTGAACCGTTACAGTCAATTGTGTCTATTAAATCCGATGAATCAATTTCATTCCTGATTGCCTGGTCAAATTGAAACCGTATGTTGGACGAAAATTTGTTACTCTTGATGAGGCCGAAACTTTCTATAGAGACTACGGAGGTTTGTGCGGTTTCGATATCCGTAAGTGGTCAATAAAACGTCATGGGGATGGGTCTATTATGCGTAGATATTTAGTGTGCAGTAGAGAAGGGGAGAAATTCATGGATGTTGATAATGTTAATTTGAAGAAAACAAAGCGAAGGTGTAATTCAAAACGGTCATCTTGCTTTGCACGCGTTGTATTTAAATCCCACCCTGAAAGGTGTAATTCAAAACGATCTGTTCACCCTTATTTTCTGAATGGGTTTCTGCCTCTTCTTCCTCGTTCTCAGAGACCCCCTTAAATTGTTTTGTAATTCGAAGTTAAATATAATGAATTCGGTGTGCATAATTATTCAACTACATATGCAATAACTACTTATATATAATACATGAAAGAGGTTATTAAAATGGAAAATGAAATAATTATATTTGTGCTTATACAATTAATAATTTATGCATACACAAAATTAAGTTTATGCATACCTTAGAAACAGATTTTACAGAATACCAAACTAACGAGGCCTGCAAACGTATCACCAACTATGTATTCAACTATGTATACCAAACTAATTTCGTGCTTATGCAATTCATAATTTATGCATACATAGAAAAAAGTTTTTGCATACGTTGGAAATAAAATTTGCAGAAAACAAAACTAACCTGCCCTGCAGCTGTATCACAAACTAAGTATTCAACATGAAATTTCATGCTTATGCAATACATAATTTATGCTTACAAAGACTAAAGTTTATACATAAACTGGAAACACATTTTCCAGAAGGTCAAAATAACCAGCCATGCAACTGTATCACCAACTATGTATGAAACAGATCTTTTCGTGCTTACGATATTCAATATTTATGCTTACACAGATTCAAGTTTATGCATACAGGTTCATACAGATTATCCATAAACCAATAACATTCCCATGGGCATGAATTTCACAATGCAAACAAGCTCACAACAGGTTAAAAAAACACGAAATGGTTCTTAGGATCGGTTCCAAAAACATTACATGAGCATCAAATAGACCATTAAAAAACACAAAAACATCATCCTCCCTCTTCGCCATTACTTCTTTGTTTGTCTGTTGACCTTGCTCATCATGTTTAGCCTTTTTCCTTTTGCCCATTTGCTGTTGGTCAGTAACATTCCCTATCTTCTTACTTTTTGCTTTGGCCAACAGCCTGACTTTCTCATCCACTTTATTCTTCTTCATCATTTTCTTCACTTTGCTGTCTTTCACCTTCTCCTTCCCTTTATTCACCAAATTTATTAAATGAAGATCCTCTTCCGGCTGTGTTGTTCTCTTCCTCTTTCCTTTACCTCGCGATCCACCTGCTTCTTTAGAATATTCACTTAGTATGCATGCAGTTTTTTCACTGAATTTATGCATAGAACGCTCATGAATTTATTGCATATCAGTATTAAATTTATCCATACCACTAACACATAAAGCTTTTATGACATATTTATTTTTATGCACATGACTAGCGGATTTTATGCAATAACTACTTATATATAATACATGAAGGGGTTCTAAATATGTAAATTGAAACATATATTTTCGTGCTTATGCAATTCATAATTTATGCATACACAGATAAAAGTTTATGCATACCCTGGAAACACATTTTCCAGAAGATCAAACTAACCTGACCTGCAACTGTATCACCAACTATGTCTTGAACATATATTTTCGTGCTTATGTAATTTATATTTTATGCTTACACAGAATAAAGTTTATGCATATCATGGAAACAAATTTTTCAGAAGACCAAACTAACCTGGCCTGCAACAGTATCACCGGATATGTCTGAAACATGTATTTTCGTGCTTATGCAATTCATAATTTATGCATACACAGATTAAAGTTTATGCTAACCCTGGAAACACATTTTCCAGAAGATCAAACTAACCTGGCCTGCAACTGTATCACCAGCTATGTCTTGAACATATATTTTTATGCTTATGCAATTTATATTTTATGCTTACACAGAATAAAGTTTATGCATATCATGGAAACAGATTTTCCAGAAGACCAAACTAACCTGACCTGCAATAGTATCACCAGATATGTCTGAAACATGTATTTCCGTGCTTATGCAATTCATAATTTATGCATACACATAATAAAATTTATTCATACCCTGGAAACACATTTTCCAGAAGATCAAACAAACCATTTCCCAGCATAGATTCAGTCATAGTTAACTTAATCGAAAGTCTTTTGCCAAAAGCTAAATCAACAAAGCAATAACATTCCCATGAGCATCTATTTTACAACGAAAACAAGGTAACAAAAGGCACTTACAAAACAAGAACGAAAAACCTAAATCCAAATAATTATCGAATTTCTACAGTCCTTATCCCTACAGATTTCCCCAACTTCTACAATTTTTGGTTTCAAAAGGGTTTCGGTTACACCCAAAATTTCTCTTCTAAAACACAAAATCATCCATGTGTAAACTTAATTAACAACCGAAAACATGAAACATACCTCAAAATTCGTCGATTAAGGGGATTTGAAGTCGATTTTCAACAAAATCGCTACCCAAAATAATGATTTTTCAGAAAGCTTGTGTCTGCAAATCTGGAATTTTAGTGAATGGAAACGACAATAAAGAATGGAGGAATGAAATATAACTCCTACCTCGTTGATTATGGACGGAAGTTTTGGGAGAAATCGGTTCTCTTGAGGTCGTGCGCCGTTTCTTAGAGAAATTCTCCACTTTCGCACAAAATGGAGAAACCAAAACTGACGGAGGAACAAAATGGAGAAACCAAAATGGAGACACTTTTTGGCCGCCCCCTCCTATACCCCATTTCAAATTAAAATATTTTTCTATACCCAAAACACCATTTCCACTATTTTTTTTTAAAAGATAGAAGGGGTTCATCTTGGCCATTAGATTAGGACCGATCGACGCTTAGGATCGGTTCTCGTATCTCTTTTGAAGGGAGGATCTCCCTAGAACCATACCATATAGAGAGATCCTAAGCGTCGATCGGATCTAATCTAATGGCCAATATCTAATCTAATGAGATCCAACACTCAAAAGAGATACGATCTAGAGAGATCCAACACTCAAAAGAGATACGAGAACCGATCCTAAGCGTCGATCGGATCTAATCTAATGGCCAATATCAATCCCTTCTTTCTTTAAAAAAATTGAAAAAAGGGCAAAATGGGCATAGAATTGAATCAGATTTGGGCGCTTAGAAAACATTTCCAAAACGCAGAGAAGTTTCAAAAAAATTTTGTTCATGCTCGGCGGTTCCCTTCCATCGAAAACCTTGAAGACCCACTACTCCAAAACTTCCCTCCACCAACGAGAGATACAGAAACTAGAAATACCCACTTCTCCTCCATAAACGACGAGCGTGAAGATCCTGTTTTCCTCCCTAACCGCCGACCGAGAAGAACCGACAGAAATCGAGTAAGAAATCGAAGATTTAGAGTCGTTTTCCATCGAATTGACGACTATTCAGGTTTGTTTTACTTATTCTTGAATTAAATTATGAAACCCATGGATTATTTGGTGTTGTAGAGATATGATTGTTAATGTGAATGAAACCCTATGCGAACCAAAAGAGATTTGTGAATATGGAACGATACGAATTCGTTATTTGAAGTAATTAAGAAACATTTTCGTTCATGGTTAGCTAGTGTATTCGTCGGTAGTGCTATGGTGGATTTCTACGTTAAACTGTTGTGCTTGAATGATGCAGCAAAGGTGTTCGACGAAATTCCTGAGAAGAACACTGTGTGCGTCAATGCGCTATTGTCAGGCTATGCAGAGGCTAAGATGTGGGGAGAAGGGATTGAGCTTGTTAGGAGGATGCCTAAGTTGTGTTTGGAAGCAGATAACTTCACTTTATCCTCTGCTCTTCGTGCTTGTTCTGGACTCTGTTCGATAGAATTAGGCAAGGAGATTCAGTAGGAAGTAGATGTTAATCAGCGAGATTTTATTTGATTATTGCGCATCAGCATTAAAGTATATCTATATTAGCATAAATATAGGAAATCGTTAGCATAAATTAAAATTTCTTTGGTACGTATAATATATGTTGTTTCTGCATAAATATTTAGGGTGGTGAGCATAAACAAACGTAATGGTTAGCATAAAATACGATATTCATATGCATAAAATAAAAATATTCTGAAAAGATTTGTGTGTTACTGGTATGCATAAATTGTGATACTGATATGCAAGAAATATGATAGTTATATGCATAAATTCAGTGAAAAAACTGCATGCATACTAAGTGAATATTCTAAAAAAGTAGGAACATCGCGAGGTAAAGGAAAGAGGAAGAGAACATAAATAATATAACTGTGTGCATAAATTTTGAGAAAGGTAAGCATAAATATTTTTGCCACAATACTAACTGATAAATATGAATGATTTCTTGCAGGAGTTTATTTGATGAGACACATGGAGACGTTCAAGGGTGATTTAATCCTTTAAGTGAAGTTGTGATTTTTTCTGAGTGTTTATATTGCTTGGGAGGAGTTTGAATGCTTTCTGTTAAGAGTG
Organism: Lavandula angustifolia; assembly: GCA_028984105.1. NCBI lineage: Eukaryota > Viridiplantae > Streptophyta > Magnoliopsida > Lamiales > Lamiaceae > Lavandula > Lavandula angustifolia. The sequence goes on along the minus strand of CM054815.1, from coordinate 21,608,355 downwards.
AATGGATTATCGTAAGTGATGCATCTTCATAGTGGTTAAAAAAAAGCCTAAATACATATTTCTTTCTTTACTTTGTCCCCATTTTCTAATTTATGGTTTTTTCTATCCCGGTTTTATTGATATGCATGAATCTCTTGTATTATTAGCATGAAATTAAGTGTTTGTGTGCATGAAAGTTTTAATATTGGTATGCACACCCTTTTTTTTCGTGTGCCTTTTTTATAAGCGTAAGCATAAAACATTTTATATATTAGCATAAAAATATGAAATAGTAAGCATAAATTTTTTGTCCATTGGTACATATTATTTTGGATTTTTGTGCATAATTAATATTGGTGGTGTACATAACTTGATCGAAAGGTTAGCATAAAAAGATTGAGTCAAATGCATAAAATGTGTGCATAACTTAAGCGAAAGGTTAACATGAAATTATATACATGTGTGCATGATTTCTGAGAAAGGTAAGCATAAATCAATTTATAACGATAAAATATGATAAATATGAATTATTTCTTTAATGAGTGTATTTGATGAGACATATGGAGACGTTCAAGGGTGACATAATCAACTGGGACACGAGGTTTTTGGAGGAAAGGTGTTAAGCAAATTAAGCTTTTGAGGATGCGGTATTGCTTGAGCATAGTCAATTTCAATGATAACAAAATGAAGGAGACAGTGAAACAAGTTATGCATATATAAAGTGTTTTTCATGCAAATCAAAATTGGGCACTATGCAGATATATAAACACACATGTACATAAAAAAGGGATATGCAAAAAAATTACATACCATAAGAATATAAATACACTACGGTATGCATGAAATATCAAACCTTGAACATGAATACGAAAAAACAGACAAAGAATACAACAAACAACCGAAAAACACTAATAGGGAAAAAGAAAAGAGAAGATTACAAATTTACCCTTAATGAGGCTATTTATTCCTTTTTCGATTTAAATTTAAATGCTTTTGGGGATAAAATGAGAGCCTCAGATTTGCGAAATGAAGGGACGAGATCGGTTCTCGTATCTCTTTTAAGATTTGAATCTCATAATATCCATTCCTATATATATATATATATATATATATATATATATATATATATATATAAAAGTAGAGGTTCAAATGTGAGCATCATGTTATCGTGTGAACAACTGCACTTTAAAGACAAATGTGGCAAAGATATTGCATTTTAAAGTGCAGTACTTAAAGTGTAGTACATTTGTCTTCAAGTGCAGTACGTAGAGTGCAGTATTAAAGTGCAATATATTTACCTTGAAAGTGCAATACGTTTGTTTTTAATGTGTAGTGTTCACACGTTCACACGATAAGGGATGTTCACACGGGAACCACTCCCTATATCTATATATAGGAGGAGGTTCAAATGTGAACAACATGTTATCGTGTGAACAATGAACTTTAAAGACAAATGTGTTGCACTTGCTGCATTTTAAAGTGCAGTACTTAAAGTACAGTACATTTGTCTTTAAGTACAGTACGTAAAGTGCAGTATTAAAGTGCAATATATTTACCTTGAAAGTGCAATACGTTTGTCTTTAAAGTGCAGTCTTCACACGTTCACACGATCAGAGTTGTTCACACGGGAACCACTCCATATATATATATATATAATTATTTTTTAATTGAAAATAAGGAAAAAAATTCATTTCGACCAATCGCAACAATTGTATTTTTTGTATTTCTTAATTATAATTAAAAAATGTTCTTTTTCATATAAAAATGCTTTTTGTTTGTTTAAAATAAAATTAATTGTACAAGTAAACAAAAAAAAAAACATTTTTTTTAATTTAAAAAATACGACACACATAACCTACAAAATAAATAAAAAACTAATAAATATAAATTTATTTATTTTATATGAAAATACGATTTTATTACGACAAAGTATATTTTATTGTAATTTAGTAATGTAAAAAATAAAAAAACATTGTCCACGTAGATATTTATGTAGCATGGAAATAAATATGTGGCAAAAAGAGTGTTAGTTTGAGAATTATTTTTAATACAACGTTATTTTGGGAATAAATCTTTTAGGGAATATTATTTTGGCAACTCACTCATCAAACATAAAAAATCTAAAGCAAACCTGCTTTATTAGCAATTAGTTTTATGGCTTAAATTAGATATTAATTCCATAAAAAACTACATTTATTATCTACCTTAACAATTATGATTATTCTCGAAAAAATTATAAAAATCCCTTAAAAGTAGGGATTCATAAGATTATCTCGATAGTATAAAGTAGAGAATATTTGTGGAATTGATACCACTCTCTCACGTACATCAAATATCAAGAAAAAAAAATTACACACACGTCGACGTTAATAACTCATGTCCACTACAAGAATATAATGGAGCGGTTACACTTGCAACATCACTCCTTGAGTACTCATCTTTCGGGTAACACACTTCACACTCTTTGAATTCTCATCTCCTCTTCATAAGGTTTCACCATCTCCTCTACTCAATGTTAGTATACACCCAATCTTGTTTTCATCTCTTAATGAATAATGCTATTAGTTTATCGGAAATTAGTATTTGGAAATTATGGTTTGTTACCCTTTTGGTTTGTTACTCTTTTTTTTTTTTAAATATTACTAATTTAAATCGATCTTAATGGGGATCGAACACTAAATCACCTCTAGATCAACCACTTACACATAAGTGAGAATACCAACTACACTACATGTTGCCGGTCCTTTTGGTTTTTTTGGTTTGTTACAAAAAAAAACCAACCTTTTGGTTTGTTACTCTTTTCTTGACGTGGTTTGAAAACAAGGGTTTGTTACTAGATTTTTAGGGAAAATGTGGTTTGAGAAATTGAGTTCTCGCATTATTAGTTTAATTATGTTTTATGAAATTTCGCTTTATTTATTCAAAACTGGAAAATGTGACGTGTTCGCTAGTCTTAAAATTCCTACTTGTATTCGTTGCCTAATTTTTAGAATCGATTTCGGTGATGGTTGGCGTGCTTATATTAAAATATATATATATGAGGAGGTTCAAATGTGAACAGTCTGTTATTGTGTGAACACTGTACTTTAAAGACAAATGTACTGCACTTTAAAGGCAAAGATACTGCATTTTAAAGTGCAGCACTTAAAGTGCAGTACATTCGTCTTTAAGTGCAATACGTAAAGTGTAGTATTAAAGTGCAGTATAGTTACCTTGAAAGTGTTGTACATTTGTCTTTAAAGTGCAGTGTTCACACATTCACACGATAAGAGATGTTCACACAGGAATTACTCCATATATATATATATATATATATATATATATATATATATATATATATATGTGTGTGTGTGTGTATTAATACTTGCCCAATTCCTACTTATATTAAAATATTAATATACGTGAGAATCGATGTCGGTAATAGTTGACATGCTTGAATATATAATTGTATTTAATTGTTTCATCGGCATGTTGGTTTTTTAATATACTCTCATATTTATATACAATTAGACATCCTATGTATCCATCTGACAAGTGATTACCTAGTACAATAATAACAATATAATATATACAATTTACATCTTATAAGTGATATTCAAATAACAAAGTTATTGAGGGATAACGATTACAAATTTTCCTACTCAAATATGTGTTTATATTTATGAAATAATTTAATAGATACCATAAATATGTGTATATGTTTATGCCTATAATGTGAATAATGTGAAAAATGTGACGCTTTATTAATTTAATTATGCTAACTTAATTATCTGTCTTCTGTGACGCTTTATTAATTATGTCTTATTTTTCTGTATTTTAAATAATTATGAAGTGCTATGACGACAAAACGAAGAAATAAGATTAATTTTTTAACTAGAAAGATGAATCAGAATTAGGAAGTAAATTTTAACCAAAATTGTATTTTCTTTTTATTAAATAATTTTTTTAATTGAGTTTCCGCTTTATTAATTCAAAAGTGAAAAATGTGACGATTTATTAATTCAATTCTATCTTATATCGATTTATGATGCTGATTAATATGAAAAATTATTCGCTTTATTAATTCAATTATTCTCAATAATCTGTCTTCTGTGACGCTTTATTAAATCTATCTTATTCCTCTGTATTTTAAATAATTACAAAGTGCTATGATGAAATAATGGAGAAATAAGATTAATTATTTTGCACATGTACATGCAGAGACCGTGGAATTGGGTCAAACACGCTGCTAGATAGGCAAAGCCACAAGTAATGACCCATGTTAAGTTGAATTTTATTGGATTGATTAAAAATACCCTTATGACCGTTTGCGGGTTTCAGCTTTACGATGAATTCGTTAGGACGAGCCCTTTCGGACTGTTAATGGGATAGGAGGGGAAGTATGAGCGGGCCCACCGTTCCGGACCAAGGTTTATAAGTTTGTGCATGCCTCTGGCTTATCCGCCCTAATATCAAGCATGAAACTCCGAAACTCTGATTTTGTTTATGCAGCGGCGGCTTGTCGAAACATCCTCGTTATTCTGTTCCCTTAAGGAGTGAGTTTGTTGGCCAGATGACGGTGCCTAGACAACTAGTGGCCTTAGGATACACTCCTCAACAACATACTTAATACTCGCGTGCTGGTCAGACACGATAACTAGGTCGTTGCTTGGCGGGTACGCTTGTCATAAACCACGTATAGGAATCATTATTCTCGATTGGATCAATACTAATTAGAAGCGGTAGGACTTGTTCGTTGTAGTCTTTCGTCACTGCAACTAATAGGATGCTGGTACTCTACCCCTTCAGATGAGTTCCATCAAGTATGACGACTTGCCTCAAATTAAACATAAATGTATTTATGCATAGGCGCCACGTTATGAATATGTACTCAAACAGATTGTCATCCTCAGTGCAATAATGTGTTCTGGGGTTAAAGTGCTTTAGCATATGGAGGTACTTAGGTAGCAGTTTGTAAGAAGCATCGTGGGCGTCATAAATCATAGTGATTGCCTTGTTCCGACCACGGAGTACCTTATAATACTTTACCTCGACTCTGAATTTTTGACGCGTCTCTTCGATGATGTCGCGAGCTCTTATAATGACGCCCTCTCTACCCATTCATCTACTGAAATATACACCAATAGTCTTTGCACTCACGGTTCTTGGCATAAAAGGACACAAGTTGCACTCACTGTTCTTGAAATATACACCGATGGACTTAAATACCTGCAGCCAAACTCGCTCGAACCATAAAAGGACACGAGTTGTCGTGCAAACACCCAAACCATGTATATTTCCTGTATGCCCTTAACACCTTGAAAGACCGCCGCTCTAAATGTCACACGCCGATAGTGCCGGTAAGCTCGTCTCTGCTCTAGTAGATTGAGTATAACTCCAAGTCGCCATTTTTAACCACGTCCAGATCAGGACAGCCAGTGACGCCCGTTTGACCGATTGGAAAGAAAGGAACTAGCCAATTTGCTATTTACGTAGTCACATCACCATCTTCATCCTCCTCCAATGACGATAGGGTGACAGGTAGGTTATGTGGTTGTTCTAGTATCATCATTAATCGGTTGTAGTCGTCCTCATTTTGTATCCATGTAGCGAACTCGAACATGGTATCATAAATGCTTTGTTGTTAGCCATGCTTATCGACATCCACCTTCTTCATATGCCGTATAGTCCGGATCATCCATATTAGTTGAATCGTCATTACCTTCTCCATCGTCATTATGTACTTCTCATTCTTCCTCCTCCTCATCCGCCTCCTCCTCTTCCTCCTCCTCCTCCTCCTCTATATTTTCTCCTTCTTGTTGCCACTGTCGGCCAGGCGAACACATTTGTTGGGTGTTGAAATCATATTCATATCCGCCTTCACCGTTGCCGAAAAAGTTATGTGCATCGAACTGCCTAGTGGATTGCTCGATTGGGTTCGAATCGACAAACGAAGGAATATACGGCGTGGTCTGCCTCGAACTTATTTCGGCGCCCTCGTTCGAACTTGTCGTTACAACACAAACGATAGGGTCTGCTTTATAGTTGATGAGTCGATTTAAATCGTCATCGTTCGTCATTAGTGACTTCACCAGCCGACCAGCTCGATTATCTTCTAGTGAATACAACAAATAAGGGTTGCACATTGAATTTCTTTGCATAAGCGAATCAATTATAGCTCTTAAGGTTGACAAAGATAGTGCAGAGTGTGGAATTGCTACAAGTTGTTCATCCCCATATCTGTATTATGAACCTACAAAGCTACCTCCGTACTTGACGGTTACTCATATTCTGTCGGCCATCTGAGAAAATAGGAAATGTCAAAAAAATCTTAGTTCTCCGTATAAACATCTTTCTATCCCTAATTACAAAGTTTAACGTTATATAAACAAGAAGAGCTATGACAATCTATTTTAAATTCGAGCGATATGACATATAACTGAACTAAGTGTGCTTCCAAATAATTTAGTTCTTTATTGGAAAATTACGCGTTAAATAAAACACGGAGAACTAAGATATTGTAACAGATTTCAAATCATGTCATAAATTTTAAATTAAGCATCACATAATAACCGTCATGTATTTCACAAATTAAGTGTCACAAACTTATCAAACAATCTTAGTTATTTGTATAAACATCTGATATCTCTAATTACAAAGTAAATGTTACATAAATACATAGAACTATGATAATCGATTGTGAATCCTAGCGATATGGCACATAACGTAACTTATGACACTGAAAAGTAACTTAGTTCTCTATTGGAAAATCAAGCGTTAAATAAAATACAGAGAACAAAGATATTGTAACAGATTTCAAATCATGTCATGAATCTCAAATTCACCGTCACATAATAACAGTCATGTATCACATTAACGATATTAAATTCAATACAAATAACAACTTCAACCATATGATGTATAAAAAAAATCATAGTTCACGGAAATGGTATTAACACATGGAAATTACTTTCTTCAAACTTATTACTCACGAAAATTATGATTTTCATGAACTTTATTACTCACGAAAACTTTATTACACACGTATAAAATGATTTGTCTGAAAAAACAATAAATGTACACATTAATACACACGAAAATCACTCCCCAAAAATGTTATTAATATAATGTGTACACTGTGCTTTTCGAAGAAAATATTGGTTGAGATCCAATATTGAGCTCTAATACACGCAAAATATTTTCATGAAATCCAATATTTTCTGCAAATTACATCCACAAAATATTTTCTGTCTCTATCTATCTATCTCTTCTTATATTTTATTAGTTGGTCTTTCTATATATAATCAAAAAGTATGATGCTCAAGATGAAGACAAAAAGAAAAAGTAACATGCAATTTCAGAGAGGGGAGAGGGAAAACTTATGGCTGCAATTTCACATCTACACCCCAGCTCTATTTTTTTACGTAAAAAAGTACAAATGTCTGTTAATGTATTTTTACTAAATTGTGTCTATATTTGCATTTTTCAAATTTGATCACTCTTTTAGAAATTGGATGGATAAAGAGAAATATTCAAAATAATATAGTCTAAAAGAAATAAAGAAAAAAAAAAGGACAAGAACAAACGATAGAAAAAGCGCGAATACTTACATTTTTTTATTATGACTAGGACCTTCCTCATTGCAGCATTCGAAGAGAGGTTGTTTCTAGTGCTTCGCGGTGCACAGTCGGTGCAGATGCTCTTTTGCCTAGCCGACTCTACCGTTTGACAAAACTACGTTGTAGACGACACCAGTTTAATATACAAACTCTTCAAACGAAAGCAAATTCCTCTCTCTCAAACGAAAAATAAAAAAATTAAGACAAAGAGGCATACTGCCACCCTCCGAATTAGAGAGGAAAATAGAGAAGTATAATTCAGCCAATTAGGTGAAGAAGATATAATTAATTGTGAATTAATTTACCTGGTTGAGTGGCTGCAGCAACAGCTCTCAAACTCACCTCCTCCTCCTCATCCTCAACCTAAATGGGGTCGCTATCCTCCTAGCCGTGATTCTCAGGAAGCGGTTGAGGGTGGTGGCGGTAGAGGAAGAGGATGAGAGAGACACGGTGGTGGGAGAGGAAGAAAGAGAGACAGTGGTGGATGGATTTGAGGGCGGCGTGAATTTGGTGGTGCTGCCATAGGTCTGCAGCGGAGGGGAGCTGCTTCGCCATTAGGGTTGCGTGTTCTAGAAAGGCCTCGAGTGCCACCGCTAAAGGAGGAGGCTCCGATTCTCTGCGTAAGCAAGGTGAAGTTGTCTCAGTTGACATGGGTAGTGAAAGACCAAAATGTCCTTTAGTGCCCACGGCGGAGGGGAACGGCGGAGGGTGGTAGTGGGAGAGGAAGAGGGAGAGACGGTGGTAGGCGGATTGGAGGGTGGCGTGAATTTTGTGGTACTTGCATGGGTGTTTGGTGGAGGAGAACTGCAGGGGTGTAAGTGGTTCCGCTTCGAACCGCGAAACCGATCGGACCGAACCGAACCAAACCGAAAAACGCGGTTCGGTTCGGTTTCGCGGTTTGGTTCAGTTTATTTTTTTAGAAACCGTTTACATTCGGTTCGGTTCGCGGTTTCAAGAATTTTTGAACGGTTCGAACCGAACCGAACCAATATCCTATTTTTTAATTTTTTTTATTTAATATTTGTCTTTTTTATATGAGAATATTATTGAATTTAAATATTAGATTTAAGTTAAGATCAATTCTAATATATACAAATGAAGAAAAAGGAGTAACAATTCTATACTTGTGAGTTCGGAATGAGTGACATCCTATAAACTATTATTCTTGCATTATTTCGGATTTAAAAAAAAAATAAATAAATAAAAAGGTGAACCGAGGAACCGAATCAAACCAAACCATTTATAAGCGGTTCGGTTCGGTTCGGTTCCGATATTGAAAAACCCATCGAACTGAACCAAACCGAACCATTTCTATGTGTTTGGTTCGATTCCTAAAATAGATAAAAAACCGAACCGAACCGTTACACCCCAATGACCATTGTGGCTGCGTGCTCTAGAAACTCGGCAAGCTTGCTGCCGGCCGTATATAAACGGCTTGTCGGCATACCATTCTGGTTGTGCGGACCTTCAAGCTTCAACTTTGTAAAGATTTTAGGCCCAGTCCACTACTCTTGTCGGCCCATTACCTGTTATGCAAGCCCATTGCCTGGCCCGGTTGAGAGACGCTGCCCTACCTATATAAGTGGTGCCTTCTGTCTCTCCCTGGTTTAACTGAGTGCGCAGCTAGGGTTTTGTCTACACTGTCTTCTTCTTCCTTGTAATAGAAGTGTGCGGTGTGTAGATCTAGTAATAGCTTGCATACTAGTTCGTGTTGGTGACTTTAGTAGTGGATAGTGGTGTGTGTGAACCCACTGTAAACTCGAGTGTCTGAGCCAACTTAAGGGCGACTATTCTCTCTGTATTATTTCCGTTTGGTGTTGTTCGTAATCCTAACAGTGGTATCAGAGCCTTGGTTGCTTCGTCGAATCACTGTCCGGACGCCGTACAGTCACATTGTTGCCGATAGATCTACCACCGCTTTCGCTCGGTGCAGAAGAAGGTAATACGGGGGTCAAGTCTCCGACCCCCGCACTGGTAAAGAGGCTGAACCTCCTGTATCTTTCTTCGATTTCTTGTCACTGCCAACTGGTGCAGTGTTTTGGCTTGGTACCTTTTACTGCTTGTACATCGTGGTCTCCTTGTGGATCTGTCTGTACTCTGCCTGTGTGTGCCTTACCTGCTTTATTGTTGCTTCCGCTTGTTGTTACATTCTCCGTGTTATTTATTTATTTTTGTTTCTTCTTCTCTATCTTGTCTGGTGGTCCGAGGTAACCCCTGCGCCCAGATCTTGAATCTGCGATTTTAGTGAACTGGGTAACCCTCGGCCGTAGAACCAGGTTGTCACTAACTCTTCTTCTAGAGTTATCTGACTACTCACTTGGTGTGAGAATAGCTATGAGTTCACTCAGTGGAATAGCTCCTTTCAATGGTAAGTCAGACTTCACTCTCTAGAAAAGGAGAATGAAGGCTATTCTAGTTGAAAAACGTGTGGCTTGTGCTATTGACCAATCTTATGATAAAACTGAGACTGAGAAGAAAAAGGAAGAAATGGATGAATTGGCTTTATCTGCTATAACTTTGTGCTTGTCTGATTCTGTGTTAAGAAAAATGGAACACATTTCTACTACTAAAGAAATCTGGGATAAGCTTAATGAGTTATATATAGAAACTTCCTTGCCTTCAAAAATGTATTTGTTGCAATCTTTTTTCAGATTTAAGCTTGACATGTCTAAGGATATTGAAGAGAACTTAGATGATTTTAATAAGCTTTTGCAACAAATAAAATAGACAGGAGACAAAAGTATTGACAATTATGCTCCCATTGCTCTCTTGAATGCTATTCCTGATTCTTATAGTGATGTTCAATCTGCCATTAAATATGGCAGGGATAATATTGATCTTGAAACTGTGGTTTCTGCCCTTAAAAGCAAAGAACTTGATTTGAAGTTTAATGGGGGGAGTAGAGGCTCTGAAAACAATGTTGTTTTTCATGTTAGAGGGAGAACTACTGACAGAAATCATAATCACAAGAATTCTGAAAATTCTGGAAAGAAGCATGAACAGAGAGGTAGGTCTAGGTCTAAGTCTAGGCCTAAGGGGAAGAAATGTTTTAATTGTGGGGATTATGGTCATTTTAAAAATGATTGTCCTAAACCTAAAAAGGGAAAACAAAATAGTGATCAGAAGCCTGTTTCTGTGTCAAATGTTGTGCTTGGTGATGACTCTAATCCTAATATCCTTGAAAAATATTTTATGGTCTCTGATCCTTTAAACCTGTCATCTGTGAATTTTGTGAATTCTGATCTTAAGCATGAATGGTTGATGGATTCTGGCAGTGCATATCATGTTTCACCTTTCAAATCATGTTTTTCAAAATTCAAAGGTGGTGATTTCAAATATTGTTGCAAATAGACACAAATGTGCAGTGTTAGGCATAGGTGATATATGTCTGCAGTTTGAATCTGGGTATGTGTACACCATGAAAGATGTCAGGTATGTTCCTGATGTGGTATGTAACTTGCTGTCTTTTACTACCCTTGAAAATGATGGTTTTAGGGGTAGTTGGGGTGATGGCTGGATGAAGATAAAGAAAGGTTCCATGGTTGTGTTTAAGTCTAAAAGGACTAACAACTTATATCCTTTTTCTGCTATTCCTGTCCATGATGTGTGTACTGTGAATGCCACTCTTGAAGATAAAACTGAACTCTGGCATAATAGACTTGGGCATGTAAGTAACAAGAATTTGGGAATCTTGAAAGAGACTGGTGTGTTTGGAAATGACAAATTATCTTCTCTGTCTTTCTGTGATACTTGTATTTCTGGTAAACAACACAAAGTGTCCTTTCCTGTGAATGATTTCTGTTTCTTGTTCGGATCCTCCGATATTTTGGAATATATACATGCCGATGTGTGGGGTCCCTCCAAGACACCTACACATAGTGGATGTCAGTATTACTTGTCTATTATTGATGATTTCTCTAGAAAAACTTGGTTGTTTTTATTAAAACATAAATCTGAAGTGTTTGAGATGTTTGCTACTTGGAAACAACTTGTTGAGAATCAAACTGGAAAGAAAATTAAAGTATTAAGAACTGACAATGGGCTTGAATTTTGCAATGCTTCCTTGAATGATTTATGTGCAAAATCTGGAATTAAAAGGCACAGGACTGTTCCCTACACTCCTCAGCAAAATGGTGTTGCTGAGAGGATGAATAGAACCATTTTAGAGAAAGTTAGATGCATGTTAGGGTCTGCTGGTCTTTCAAAACCTTTCCGGGGTATTATCGCACTCTGTCGCAACCTACCTTATCAATAGGCTGCCCTCTTCCTTTCTAAATGGTAAGTGTCCTGAGTCTGTGTTTTTCTGGTAAGCCTCTGGATTTGTCAAATCTTCGTGTGTTTGGTTGTGCTGCATTTGTACATCAGAAAGGTGATAAACTTGATCAAAGAGGTAAGAAATGTGTTTTTCTTGGGTATCCTGAGGGAGTTAAAGGGTATAGACTGTGGGACAGAAGTCAACCTGGTTTTAAAATCATCATAAGTAGAGATGTTGTTTTTAATGAACTTGACTTTCCCTGTCTGCCTCTTCCCCCCTTCCCTGTGAAAGATTATGTACCTTGTGATGAGTTTAAGGTGGAGTATGAGGCTCAGTCTGTGTCTAAACCTGTTGAGTATGATGTTTCTACTTCTGATGTTGATTCTGAACAAGATTCTGATCCTGAAATTGATGAGCATGCTGATGTGTTAAATGAAAATAATGTGACTGAATGTGATACTTCTGTATCTGATTATGAACTTGTGAGGGACAGACCAAAGAGAACTACTAGGCCTCCACCAAAACTTGATGATTATGTGATGCCTTTGTATGCCTGCAGTGTGCATGACTCTCTGGATTCTGAACCTACTAGTTATTCTGAAGCCATTAATTCTGTCAATGCTGATCAATGGGTTAGTGCTATGAAATCTGAAATGAATTCTTTGCATGCCAACCAAACTTGGACTCTTGTACCTAAACCTGAAAACTGTTATGTGGTAGACTGTAAGTGGATATTTAAGGTTAAACAAGAAGTCAAATCTATTAGATATAAAGCAAGACTTGTAGCTAAGGGTTTTACTCAAAAGGAGGGGATAGATTACACTGAAATTTTTTCTCCTGTAGTAAAATTCACTATTGTCAGAATCATGCTTGCTCTTGTTGCCCAGTTTAACTGGGAACTGAAACAGATGGATGTTACTACTGCCTTCCTACATGGTGATATTGATAAGACAATATATATGAAGCAGCCTGAGGGCTTTGCTGCAAAAGGTAAAGAAAACTATGTGTGCCTTCTTAAAAAGGCTTTGTATGGTTTAAAGCAATCCCCTAGGCAGTGGAACATTAAGTTTGATCAATGTATGCAGTCACTGAATTTTAAAAGAAGTGCTTTTGATCATTTTCTCTATTATAAAGAGTCTTCCTCTGTTCATGTCTTCTTGCTTCTGTATGTGGATGATATGCTAATATCTGGTCCTTGTCTGAAAACTATCAAGCATGTTCAGAAATGTCTATGTGATAACTTTGAGATGAAAGATCTAGGTGATGCTAAGAGGATCTTAGGCATGAACATTGAAGGGGATAGAAAGAACTGTTCTTTGGTGCTCAATCAAATTTCATATGTTGAAAAGATTTTGAGTAAATTTTCTATGACCTCTGCAAAGTCTGTGAATGTACCCCTTGCTTCAAATCTTGTTTTGTGTAAAGATCAGTCCCCTAAATCTGCTTCTGAAATTGATGAAATGAAAAAGGTTCCTTACTCCAATGCAATTGGATCTGTGATGTATTTGATGATTAGCACCAGGCCTGACCTTGCCTATGTTGTCAGCTGCTTGAGCAGGTATATGTCAAATCCAGGTAAGGACCATTGGAATGCCTTGAAATGGTTACTTAGATACTTAAAAGCTACAATGCATGTTGGGCTTACTTTTTCTAAGTGCTCTGGTGGAACCAATTTAGTTGGTTATGTTGATTCCAACTATGCAAATGACAGAGATAACAGGAGATCTACTACTTCCTATGTGTTTACCTTGTGTGGTTCCTGCATTAGCTGGAAGTCACAACTTCAGTCTATTGTGGCCTTGTCCACTACTGAGGCTGAATATGTGGCTGCTACTGAGGCCTTAAAGGAAGCCATTTGGCTAAAAGACCTGATTTCAGAAATTGGATTTCCATGTTCTCACTTAACTGTTTATTCTGATAGTCAATTAGCTATACAATTGTGTAAAAATCCTGTGTTCCATGATAGGACAAAGCACATTGATGTTAGATTTCACTTCATTAGGGATATAGTTGAAAGGGGAATTGTTAAGTTAGATAAGATCCATACTGATTTGAACCCAGCTGGCATGGGAACTAAGTGCTTGAATGTAGAAAAACTGAAAACATGTCTGAAGATATTAAACTTGTATACTGGATAAATTGTATATGTGTTCTGCTGCTTGTGACTTGTACTAATTATGTTTGTGCATTCATGTTCTACCTGTTAGTTTTTTCTCTGTCTCTTCTCCTGTTTTTCTCGCAGGTTGTGCTTGGCTGCAGGAGTTGTCCCTTTGGCGATGATGACACTTATCTTAGGGGTATCTTTCATGGCAAACCCATGACACACCACATTTGGGCCTAAGGTGGAGATTGTAAAGATTTTAGGCCCAGTCCACTACTCTTGTCGGCCTATTACCTGTTATGCAAGCCCATTGCCTGGCCCGGTTGAGAGACGTTGCCCTACCTATATAAGTGGTGCCTTCTGTCTCTCCCTGGTTTAACTGAGTGCGCAGCTAGGGTTTTGTCTACACTGTCTTCTTCTTCCTTGTAATAGAAGTGTGCGGTGTGTAGATCTAGTAATAGCTTGCATACTAGTTCGTGTTGGTGACTTTAGTAGTGGATAGTGGTGTGTGTGAATCCACTGTAAACTCGAGTGTCTGAGCCAACTTAAGGGCGACTATTCTCTCTGTATTATTTCCGTTTGGTGCTGTTCGTAATCCTAACAAACTTCACTGCTTCCTTAGTGCTTCTCTTACTTTTGAAAATGAGGAGGAAGTCCTAACATGAATGGCCATCCGTTGGTCTATTGTATCTTGTCAATTACTCGTTGGTACATCATTTGAATATATTGTAAAAAAATAAAACTAAATATTAACTCTAAATAATAATATTTCAATTTTATAACCGTAATTATGAAATTTACCTCTATATGCTTATAAAATTTAAAATATATTTATATGCTTAGATATTATTTTTAAATTATGTAATATGTTAATGCGTAAAGACTTCTTTTGGTATTCTCAATTATTTTTTGTAACACTTTCTTTTAATTGCATTTATGTATTGCCCTTTATTACTAGCAACTAATTCTTATTTACAAAAAAGTCTTTTTGATTGTAAAATATAAAACGAGCTATTTCAGAATAGACATGAGAATCCTTACACCATAAAAGAGTTTTTCCACAAATATGAATTTTCTTTACTATGTATATGGATCATACTTAATGTAAAAACTAGAGAGAGTAATCACTAAAAAAAATATTTTGCAACAAAAGTATTTGTTGCAAAAACTAGCTTTTGTTGCAATAAGTTATTGTGATAAAAAAGTTCTGTCACACGTACGTCATAATAACCCCGTCATTTTAGGTGTGTTGTAAGAAAAGTACATTTTCATCACAATAGACGATAATTTATGTGACAAAAAATTCCTCACATTAGCCAATATGTTATGAGCTTAGTTCTTCACATTAAGTATCAAGTGATAAGTTTAGTTGTTCATATTTCATATCATATGATGAATTTAATTCCTTACATTAAACTTTTCCAAAGAAATTTAGTTTGATGAATTTAATTCTTCACAATAGGAGTCCCACACATTAGGTTTTATTTGATAATTTAACTCCTCACATTACACATTATATTATGAGTTTAATTCCTAATAACAAATTATGTGAGCAAATTAATTATATACTAATATAAATATTCAAATTTGTTATACGGAAATCCATAAAAATTAATGAAATACTATGACATGAATAAAAATACATAATGCATATAGTGAAAAACAATATATAGTCATATCCAAATTTGATGTATCCAACAATTTAGAATAAGCAATGCTGAAGAATCTCAATAGTCATAACAAAACAATACTACTACATAGGGTGTTATGGTATGTCGAAAAATCGGTATACCGCACAGACCGTACCGAAAAAATACCGAAAATACTGAATTTTGGTACACTAAGATTTTCAGTACGATATGATACCATACCGAAGTTTTTCAGTACAACAACGGTATGAGATTTCCCATACCACGGTATACCGTTGCATACCGAAATTTCGGTACATACCGTATACCGCGGTATACCGATTCATACCGAACCTCGGTGTATAGGGGTGGCAAAGTAGCAGGCCGGTCCGGCCCAGACCCGACCCATCAGGTTTTAGGTGATTTAACGAGTCGAGCCAGGCCCTCCCGAAATTCATTCGGGCCCAAATATGTTAAGCCCAGCCCAGCCCTGAGCTTTCGGGCGGGCGAGCGGGCGGGCTTACCTCGAGTTTTTCATATTTTTTTTTAAATAAAATCGAAAGTTGAAACGAAAACCAATAAAAATATATAAAAGATAACTTTAAGTGCAAACATGAGTCTTAACAAAACAAGTTCATGGATGTTCTATGATCAAAATTCAAAAGC
Organism: Lavandula angustifolia; assembly: GCA_028984105.1. Taxonomy (NCBI): domain Eukaryota; kingdom Viridiplantae; phylum Streptophyta; class Magnoliopsida; order Lamiales; family Lamiaceae; genus Lavandula; species Lavandula angustifolia. Next base: position 21,592,128 of record CM054815.1, on the reverse strand, counting down.
ATCAAACTATGAAAGACTTGAAACATTCAAACTCCTCTTCTCCAAAATCATCTCACATCTTTCTTTGCCTTCTTAATCTTGAATCGTTCATAAAGGAGAGTTCCCCTCTTACTTGAGAGAGGCACTGCCGCAGTGCCGCACTGGTTGCTTTTCCAGGGAGCAAAATAGGGATCATGTTAATTTAATTGTTGGACTTGGGCTAATATTTCTATTAGGCAAATATTTATTGGGCTAATGTTATTATTGATAACTTGTTAATTGCTATTGGGCTAATATTATCGGGCGGGTTTTTTAAGGCCCGAAACCCTGGGCTTTTTTCGGAACCCCAGGCTTTTTTAGGCCCGAGCCCGATAAGCCCTATGGGCTCACTGGGCGGGCATTTTAAAGCCCGGTTCATTTCGGGCCTCTATTTTTTAAGCCCAACCCAGCCTCGGGTATGAGTAACCCGGGCCGGCCCATCGGGCCGGGCCCATTTTGCCACCCCTGTCGGTATATACCGTGTACCGATATATCGCTATACATATCGTATATCAAACCATACCGATTCCTACCAAACCACGGTATATACCATAAAATGATATACCGAACTAACCGATTCGTACTGAACTATGCCGATTTGTATCGAACTATACCGAACTATATATTATACTAATCTTAATATTTATATAATAGATTTATAGATTCATATTTATCTAATAAACTAAATGTATTCACATTATTTATTTATTATTAGACATTTGGATAGTTTTTTGAGATGTTGAATGTAATTTGCCCTTGATGAGCTGTGTTGTATTTTTTGTATCAGCATGTTTTACTAATTATCTTAGATACTTTTGTTGGATATGATTTGTATATTTCTACATCGGCATGTTTTGTTTTATGGTAGGTTGTTTTTCGGTATATCGTTTGCTTCAGTATAATGTTATATTTTTGGTATATCGTCTGTTTTGGTATGTCGTCTGTTTCGGCATACCGAAGTACGTTACGGTATACTGAAAGAGCGGTATGGCAACGGTATAGAGATTGCTTATACCGAACTTTCGGTATACCGAAATTATCGGTACGACAACGAGATACATTTTCCCATATCGAACATTTTCGGTACGGTATGCGGTATGAGAAAAATCTTACGGTATACCATATCGAACACCCCTACTACTACATTCTATAGCTTGAGGTTCGTGATGCAGTCATGAGAATGTCAAGATTTACAAAGAGCGTACTAAACTCTATCATGATAAGGGCATTGTTAATAACAACCTCTTCACAATTGAATGAATGTTTTATTGTATAATTCTCATCTCAAATATGTTTTCAGGAAAGTTGAAGTCTAGGTGGTCCGAACCATTTTCCGTGGTCCAAGTGTTCCCCCACAGTGTTGTGACGTTGTTGAATTCACACACTAATAAGACTTGGAAGTGAATAGACAAAGGGTGAAGCCGTATTTGGAACGTGCATTCGACAAGGCTGACGTCGAGCGCATCGAGATCTCCGACCTTTGATTCTACATTGCCATAGTCGAGCTAACGACTATAACTAATTAAAGCGCTTTTTGGAGGCAACTGAAGTCACAGTTTAGGTGACTCTTCGAAGGTTTCGGACCTTTGATTCTTGGAAGGTTTCGGACCGCGGCCCAGTATCAAACAGGATCATGGTCTAGGCATTTCGGCATAAGCAGTTCGAGGAGAGAAGATTTTATATGCATATTTTATTTTCAGTGTATTTGAATTCAATTTTTTTTAAGAGTGATTATATTCGAACAAATATGATGCAATTTATATATTTTTTCTTTTATAATTTTTTTTTATTCTATTTTGAATTTCGGTTAAAACCAAATCTTAACCAAATCAAACGGATTACTTGGTTAAAAAACTGAACCAATGAAATGTTTTCAGTCCAATATTTTGCTATGCAAAACAGATAACCCAACTTTCGATTAATCGGACTTTTGGTTTTGTCTAGTTCATTTTAACCAATTAACACTCCTATTAGTATATAATTTGTTATATATATGATGTAGATCTGGTGAGAATCCACATTTAACATGAGAACTACGAACCATGCAAAATCCTTTTTATGTTTTATATATAATCCTTATATGTTTTTATGCAAAAAAAACAATTATACTTTTGCCTTTTGCATAAAACATAAACAGTATATCTATTTCAGATTGATGGATTGATTTATAATTAAATGAGAAGTATTCGATTCAAGATTTGAGTTAACTTGTCCAAATATTTGATAATATTATTCTCCCCTGATTAAAATAACACAATTGTTTTTCTTGCTCTCTTCATCCATTTTCTTATTTTCTTTGTCATCTAGTTTTTTTTTGGTCTGTGGCTCCCTAAAATTGATCTTATGGGAGTGCATCTCTTAAAAAGAGGCAAATTTCGGGCAAGTTGAATAACTAAGAAAGAAGTGCCAAATGGATGAGAAGTGCCAAGAAGACAGTTTCTTGTTTAATCAAGAATTCAAGATTAACAGAAATTGATTCAAACAATTGAACTCTCCCTTTTCATTTTCCGAAATTTTAAGATTCCAAGCCTTGAGTTTGATTAGCAGAGCTATCCATACAGCCATAGTAGAAGCAATCGCAACTGCACCATTAAGACCAAACAGAAAAGAAAAAGAACATCATCAGATCACCTCAAAACCGAATCAGAAACAAACAAGTGAACAAGTGAAGAAAGTAAAAAAGAGTTACCACTGATCTATTGTTTTATCTTGCTTGTCTTTCCATGGAGGATTCCTTTCAATGGATTGAACTTTTGGTGGATCCATTTCTCTCTCTCTCTCTCTCTCTCTCTCTCTCTCTACACAGAATGGACTGACACTATATACTAGTTTTCCAAGTTCTTCTCATCATTAATCCCTTCCTTTTTTTAAATATATAGGTATCATTAATTCGTTCTTGATTCTTCGTGATTACATTAATCATGTAAGTGTGTGGGAATTTGTCACTTTGTAACCATTATTTGAGGAAAATGGACCACCAATAACAACAATCTATCCATTTTGGGTTGATGGATTGATATATAATTAAATGAGGACATGAACCGTTGATTCACCTTCAAGACTTCAATTCCAGATTTGAGTCAACTTGTCGGGATATTTGATAGTATCATGACTGCCTGTTTAAACTTTAGAGGCAATTAGCCTGTTACGAGTCCTACTAAAGATGTGCATTCTATTTGGTTCGATTGGTTCAATTTGTTATATTTGTTAGTTTTGACTTGATTAGACTCAATTCGATTAATATTTGTTTAAATTTAATTTGGTAGCTTAGATCAAATTAATAACTAGTTTTACAGATTCAGTACATATAGACTAGATTAGATTTCATTTATATATCGAGTAGATTTCAAATTCTAGTCTATATGTATCTATAAGAAAGAAATCAATCAATCAAGAATAACAAATTATAACAAACAAAATATTGCGCTTTTTTTTGGGTACCCAATCGCTACTAAGATGTGCATTGGAGATGTGTAAACTTGCTCCTATGTAATACTCCCTCCGTCCCACTACAACGACACGTTTTCCTTATTGGGTCGTCCCACTAGAAACCACACGTTTCCTAAAGTAGTAAAAATTGTGTGGACCATATTTAACTACTAAAAAGTCAAACAATTTACATCATATAATACCACTTTCTTGATTCCCGCACAAAAAAAAAACGTATCGTTTCTAATGGGACGGAGGGAGTACCTTCAAAATATACATAAAAGATGCTGACCACCCTAAAGTAACCATATGAGATAGATTCAGATATAAAATTAAAAGTGAAATTCGAACACGTAACTCTCGGTTACAAGTTAAGCATACCGACCGCTATCACGCTATGTTATCCGAAGAGAAAATATAATGGTCTCATAAAATACCTTCCAAATATACATAAGAGATGCTGACCACCCTAGAGTAACCATATGAGACAGATTCAGACATAAAATTAAAAGTGAAATTCGAACACGTAACTTTCGATTACAAGTTAAGCATACCGACCGCTATCTATGTTATCCGAAGAGAAAATATAATGCTCTCATCAATATTTCTCTCTCATCAAACGAGCTTCAAGATTAGAATCGTCTCGTAAATCAAATTCACCCTATTAGTCCCCATTACATGATCCAAACATCGGTTTCATATCAAAGTCCACTTGAATACAAGTATGGAAACAATAGAGGAGTGAAAATGCCAAACTGGAATTTTTTTTGGCATTTACCATTTACCAAAGAGCCTTCAGAACTGAACATTAGCTTCGTTGGCTTATCACACTGGCCAAGGATGTTCACCTTTCAAAGTTAGTTTCTTTGAGTTCTTAAGGCAGCAAGAGGAGAAGATTCACAATGCTAACGCTTACTTGATCGCGAGTTTTCCCTTTTTGATCTTTTCATCTAACGAAGCAGGCTTTTGATTCAACTTATGGCATGGCTGAGCTCTTCGGAGATGCATGGTTTCCTACTGAATCATTTAGTCAGAAACGAATAGCCAAAATATACTATGCCAGTAAGCTTACCTCTTTAAGGGACTGCGTGCTATTCACAAATGGATGATCCAGTAATCTGACGGCTGTGGGTCTGTCTGCTGGATTCCTGCAGAAGCAGCGTTGTAGAAAATCCTTGCCATCTGCAGACAGCATTTCGGGTATCGGTGGACTCTCCTTCAAAACCTTAAATAATGCTGCAGCCTGCAATATAGAAACACCAAAAACTGTTGTTTACTAAGTTGATAAAAATCACAGAGAGAAACAAATATTTACAAAATGTGGTTACCCCTTCGCAGTCGCTCCAAGGAGGCTTTCCAGTAATCATTTCAATGATGGTGCAGCCCAAACTCCATATATCTACAGCTAAAGCAAGATCGACACTAGCATCTTTTGATACCACAGACTGCAAGAGCTGCAGAAATACTTCGATTCAGATGTTTATGCGACAGTTGACAAGATAACAAACTTGAGGTAGTAACATATTTGTGCACCTCTGGAGCCAGCCAATATGGACTACCCTTCAACGATAGAATTGCTGCTTCCACGGTTAGCTGCATTTTGTAACAGAATTTACAAACTCAAATGAATAACAATATTCAAACTAAGCATGAAAAGAGAAAGCAGCCTAATGCATCCTTACGTATTTCAAGTTTAACCTCTAATATATATACTTATTGCCTAATTTGGAAAATTATAAAACTCACATGTTTAGCCACCCCAAAGTCAGCAAGCTTGACAACTCCATGTGCATCAACAAGTAAATTAGCACCCTTGATGTCCCTACAGAATTTGATCATCACGAGACAATGTCAAACAAAAAAAAACAAGGTTCATGCTCCTTACGAACTTCATTTTTAACATGCCCTAGTCGCACAAAACACTCTTTGTCTTTGCCTCCATATTGACTTCTCATCATTTATATACCGTTGAAAAAAGGTTCAGCTTTTGGCAATAACCGGACAAGGATTATTATGCTAGCTTGTATGAACATTATGAAAATACGATGAATTACCTGTGTATGGTTTTTGTGCTATGCAAATAAGCCAATCCACGTAGAATATGACGAGTAAAATTGCGAACTACAGATTCCGTAATAGCTGTACAATGGTCATGGATAAATTTATTGATTGAACCAGGATGAACATATTCCAGGTATATATAAAACTTGTCGCCAACCTGCATGGCAACAGGAAAAATAAGATCCTGACTGACCATTCATGCAAAAAGCATTAAGGTCATAGTGGACTATTCATACAATTTCACTGCCGTAATACTGCACAATATTCGGATGCTTTAGATTGCTGAGAACTTTAATTTCCTGATAAGAATGAGATACATGAGCTCAAGGTTCTAGTATTCATAATTAGCCACAAGAAATAAGTAAACCTGCCAAAAAAATGTCAAGTGAAACTTGAAGATATGAGGAGAAACAGAGATAGAAAGACTATCTGTTGAACATGAAATTCTATTAAAAAAATAACACAAATAGAAATTAGTAGAAGATTCAGAAATATATATGGTAGCTTATAAACAATTAAAAACAAAGATACTGGAGATTAGAGTACCAAGAATAGAAGACATAAGAAGCAGCTGAGTTAGAACCCAACCTGCTCTAGCTGCCTCATACTTTCTTGAGATTTTTTATCCTCTGGTAAAATCTCAACCTCCTTCATTGCACATAAAGCTCCAGTCTCCCTATTGACACGAAAAATAGCAGTTAAAATTGTTGATTATGTTGAAATTAGCAAATACTTTGACCCTTGCATACCTGTTGGAAGCAACATAAACACTTCCAAATGTCCCCCTTCCTATGAGCTTCCCTTTCTGCCATTGAGATCTATTGGGCATTGGTTCAGGTTTACTTACGACATGAGAAACAAGCGAGGCCCTTTTAACCGCAGGAAGTTCAGGTTTTGTTACAAGAGTGGAAATTGGAGTTGTTGGCAAAGACAGATCAGATGTCGAAGAATTTGAGGATACTGGAGTGGGTGGCAAAGACATATCAGCCCCTGGAGGGAGAGGGAGAGCATGTCCATTTGCCCGACCACTGATTTCCCTCCCTGCAACAGGGGTCTCCAAAGATATCTTGGAAGGTAATGGCAATACAGGCCCCCGTAGACTTTGTACATGAACACGAGAACTTACTCTTGGACTCTCATCAGGAGAATCATCAGCGGGTATTTTATCATTAAAGCTTAGTCCTGTATTTCCTTTGGACCAAGGATGGAAAATACCAGTGGGGGTCATGTGATAGGTTGTTGAGATATCACTACGCGTGGGACTGGACACAGGACTTGAATACGGACTAGTTGGAGCACTCTTAGGGGTAAAAACATTACAACTGCATGAGAGCCTCTCGCTTGCATATTGCTTCACTGCTGACTTCCTAGATAACCGAAATTCTGTCTGTTCTGTACTTGTCCGTGTATTTTCGCCTGCTAATCTGCGGTGTTAGGAATAAACAAGACCGGAAAAGCGAATCAATATTCGCCATTGTTAAAGTTACAGCGGTTAGCAACATCTAAATTATATTTCTAAAATCAAATGTCAAAATATCAGCAGATAAGATAATCAAAATTTGACAGAGTAATAGAAGGGCAGGTTCCAGTTAACAGAAAAGGAAGGATTAACTTTTGCAATATAAGAAATTAGAATTCGACAGATATTTATAATTTAAAGACGGATATTTGCCTCTGTCAATGAAGAAACAGATAATCATTGTAATTCTTTCTTGCGATGCATTGCCAAACAATTACATATCAAACATAAGGCACCTGCATTCTTTCTGGATTCTTCAAATGCCTCTGCCAATTGCACTGTATTATACAATGCCAAGAAATAGACATCACTCCAATTCTAAATTGATAACAATACTCAACTTAGATATTTACGAAAGTCAATATGGAAAATCCGCACATTACAGCTAAAACATTATGCACCTAGGAATCATATTTTGGCATAAAAAATAATAATGAATAAAATACAAACTTGGACATTAAACAGATTCATCTTACGAGAGCTAAGATCATAATCAAGTTCATGGTTACCTACTGCAAAATATCTACATGAAAGAGTTTTTCTCTATCGGGCTATATTGTACTTTGAACTTCCTTTTTGAAAGATTATTGAACGAGCCCGGTTACTTGAAAATGCTTATTCAATTAAACTGATAAATATAAATAAGTTAAGTTAGAGTTTGATGATACTAAACAATAAGGACGACACGCATAAATAGAGAAATTGACTAAACAGTAAACGGTAAACAGTAAACTCATTAGCTTATGTGTTCGTTCGAAACTGTGAAATAACAATTAATTTTATAATTATTTTAATTTTCGTACTAATTAAATTAGCCATACAAATTATGAATTTTAGTAAGTACTACTCTACATTACATTTTTTTAGAAAATGTATTTTAATAAAAGGGACGAATATTTTGGTAAATGATTCGCATTTAAATTCGACTCAAATGACAAATTAAAGAAGCTTAGATAGGAGCGAAGAATGAGGTTAAAACATAAAAGTTGAAGGCTAAACATGATTCATGAAAAAATACCTTGTAAGCTGGTTTATTTCTCTCTTCTCACCACTGTGACAACGCATCGCACACTGTGAAGGCAGCGGCTCGTCGTGAGAGCGGGATGCGGCGAGTTTAGGCTCACGCGGCAGCTGGAAATCCGGCAGGGGCAGCGGCTGAGCTAGTGCCGACGATGACCTCGACCAGGACCGCTGAAACTCAGTATAGCTCTCCGACCGCAATTCTTCCGCGTCGTTTTCCGACAATTTGGCGCGACTCCGCCGCGATGTGAAATATCCGTTCCTCTCCGATCCGGTGGCGGCCGTAACAATGCCTGAGGCGGCTTGCGGCTTGGACGGAGATGAAAAAGGCATCTGCCACCAATGCATGATTATCACTATCAGCGATCGTTAACGTCGTTGCAATTTGCATCTATTAGAGAGCTAAAAAAGTAGGGATTTAGTAGGGCGGAAATTGAAACTTGAGAAACAGATGCTTTAAATGCTCGACAGAGTCCAGCCTCCACCAGTACGCGGTTTTGTACTAATTACTTAGAAAATTGAATATTTAACTATTTATTCCATACTGTGGCGGCCAATGCAATTTTTTTTTTCACTCAATGTGCAATAGCCTGTGAAATTTGAACCAATGATCTATCAATCGCGGATCATCCACCTTCACCATTATGTCATCCCATCGGAACAACCAATACAATTCTTTTACATATCATTAAGGTATTTACGCTATTTATATAAATTAATCAGGTATATTTCCCTTCATTTTTTCATACTCGTGAAAATGGGTAATAATGCAATTGTAATATGTGTAATGATAGGTTAATATAGTATTTCACTTAATTTATTTGGCTAAGACTAAAAATGCCTCATATAATATACAGTCCATTTTGTAGTTGAAACATATGTTCGAATTTGAGGAAATAGATAAGACTACTTTTTTTAATAGATAGATAAGTTATATACCCACCAATTTAAAAGTGTGAATTTTGAATCCACTTTCTTAAATTTATTGAAAGAAAACACATGTAGGCCATTACATCTTTAAAGAAAAAATATTTGAATATTTGGTGGTGGGTTCCACGACTGTCAGCTCAATAAACTGAGTTGCATAGGCGAATAACTAGTCTTGTCTGCCAACTTCGCCATTGCCAACTCAATAAATAACTTCACCCACCTCTCAACAGTAAATTAATTGTATGAATAAATTTTGTATAATATAAGTTTAAATATTACTCTTATTTGAGATGAGAATTTCGACGAAATTATTCAAGAGCACTTCCTAAAGTTTCCAATTTCTACATCACAGAGAATACATAGACCCAGTAAGTTATCCTATTGTATCTAAATTTATTAATCGAGTTAATTTTTCTTTAAGAGGTTAAAATACCGTTTTAAATATGCGTTTTGGCTTTTTAGAATCTTGATTGTTCATGACTAGACGATTGCGATTATACTGTATATTTATTAGATGAGGCGTCAGCGTATCCTTCTTCGACATAGCAGTCAGTGGAACAGATTTGAGTATGTAGGTGGTAACGGATTGTTATTCTATACGTCGGTTAATTTCAACAAAAATCAGTTAATACAAGATATTCACCGAAAAGCAATCCTTCGACTACATACTATGATTTATTTTATCGGACAAGCACATACGATGGTAGAAGAATTAAGGTTCCTCTGAATTGCGACGATGCGAATGTCTTTCGACAATATAAATGATCCGATTGTGTATACTATTAATAAAAGTATTGAGCCGGTGCCGACATGATCCGGCTCGCCATTAAATTTATTTTATTAAGTATTTATATTTTATGAAATGAAGATTTTCATTATTATATTTATAGCAATTTTATTATTTAATAACAAATTACATAAAGAAAAATTATTTATGTTGGCTGACGAATAAATGTGCCGCTATACGATTATTTCTAGCGGCACGATGCGATTAATTATAGCGCCGCCTATAGCTCATGATATTATATACGTCTAAATATGATATTATAATTAAATATTAATGACTTTGAATATGATAATTAAATATTAATATAATTATGAATTTGTTCACCGCAATTTAACATTTTCATTGATTAATCAATTGAAATCTAGTAATAAAGCCTTATAAAATTTAAAAAATAATAAATATATTGTATAAAGTTTAACTAGCATTGTAATTAATATATGTTCATTATGAATTGATTTGGGCAATCTAATATATCAAAAGGTGAATCAATCGAAACCTAAGTGTCTACTTTAGCTTTCAAACTTGACATATCTTACAAAGTTGAGAAATATTTCAATATACTTTTAATATATGATGGGAAAATTACTAATTAGATGCTTCTAAGTGTATGATCATATAAAACTCGTGTTATTTTAATAAAAAAGTTTAATTATTAGGTACATTTAAAGGCTTGAGGGCTAGATAGGGTTTAGGGTATAGGGTTGAGGAATGAGAGGATTCATGACTAAGCGACTACAAGGGTTTAGGGTATTAGCTGCATAGGCGACTTAGGGGGGGGTTAGGTGACTAGGCGACTTGGGGAGTGTAGGCGACTTGGATCCATAGGCGAATAGGTGACTTGGCGTTGTAGGCAATATTGGCGACTAGGCGATATAGGCGACTACGCCATTTAGGCGATTGGTTTTTTTTTTTTCTTTTCATGATTATGTTAGTTTTTAATGCATTAAGTATAAATGAGTGGGAGTTGAAACAGTTCTCCTCAATACATCAAATTCATTTAATGTTGAACAATTAGTAAGATTTTCAATCATGATATTTGTTGATCCAAATTTGTTCACTTCGATCATGAGATTTTATCTAGATTTGTTTAACATGCATTAAACACACCTCCACTTTCTTCCCCTATTAAATCCCCCTCCCTCTTTACTTTTGATCACACACACCACCACACACCACAAGATGTCTTTCAATCGTATTCAAGATCTTGAGAGTATTGGTAGTCTCATGCATGATGAGCCCTTGTCCGTGAAGCAAGAGATGCGAGCCTTGGCAGACTGAGTTGATCAGGTGATAGCCATGAAGCAGCCTCTCACAGCACCCATGCAACACCCTCTCACGGCACCCATGCAACAAACTCTCATGGCGAACACCATGCAACAACCTCTCACGGCAAACATCATACAACAACCTTTTATGGGTATTTGTGATCCTATTTCCTTAAAACTAACTAGAAAACTTGCAGGAAGCCCGGTATTGGTTCTCGTTGAATCATCCATCAACCGATCTTTCATTTCGGCGAACTTGGTGGCAAGAGTAGGCCTTCCCACTCAGAAGACAGTCCCCTACCGTATTCACATGAGCAACGGCGAGCACGTTGATGTCAAGGCCTTTGTGAGTAGGTTTTCATGGAGATCGGGGGCAAAATGATCGTGGAGGACCTTCTCCCACTTCCCCTAGAAGGAGTGGATGTCATTCTCGGCTTATAGTGATTGCTGAAGCTAGGACGTGTGGGTCAGTGTTCCATGGATGTTGCTCGGGATCCAAAAGGAAAGTCGTCTTTGAGGTTTAGGGAACCATGCATGTCATCCAAGTCGTATATGTGTTAGGGGGGATTAGGCAACAAGACTAAACCTAATGTTTTTTTATGTATTTTGTTTTTGTAACCGCCTATTTCTATCTATGGTCTAATATTATATTATAATCATCTAGTTTCTTTCTTTTTGTCTAATATACTCGTCTAATTCTTATCGTCTAGTGATATCGCGAATGTACAACCCAACAATGTAGGTGATATAGGCGATACTCACCACATTTTTGTCGTCTAGTGTTATCGCGTTATCGCGAATGTACAACCCAACAATGTAGGCTATATAGACAATCCTCGCCATGTTCTTGTCGTCTAGTGTTATCACATTATCGCTAATGTACAACCCAACAATGTAGGCGATATAGGCGACAGTTGCCACATTCTTGTCGTCTAGCGAGTATAAAGCATGGTTGGCGATTGTGTTTCACGAAGACTGCGTAGGTCCTATTTTATATAAGACTACTTTTATCGCTAGTAGTCTATTGAGGTTGGCCGAACATTGAAGGAATAAAATTTTAAAAAAAAGACAATGAGGTAATTACCCACACACCAACATTGTTTGCCGACAAGGCATTTCCCAAACACTTGGTTGGGATTGGGCCAGCCAATGAGATTGTGCCAAGTGGTGCTCTCTCATTGGCAATGGATAAAATCGGGTAAATCTTTTACACACTTTCGTAAAAAAAATTAAACATTTTACTAAAATTCATGTATTTTTTTCTCTATAAATAGAGACCAATTTTGCCATATTTTTTCACACACTCAAATCCTACAGTTTCTCTCATTTTGTTATCATTCTACAAAATTTCTTCTTTCTAGCCATACATCCAAACAACTACAATTCTCAAAACTTCCCTTAGTTGCAAGGCTATTATCCTAACTTCGAAAATTTTCAAAACTCCAAGAATTCACACAAGATTTGGTATGAATTCTCAATTCCCACCTAATCCTATCCACTCTGAATATCACCAAACCTCTCAAAACACTCCCACATGCTCCTTTGAAAATGCTCAAAAATCTTGTAACAATATAAAATAATTAAAGGAATAAAATTTGATAATTGAGTGATTGGGTGCTTGGGGTGGTCAGGATAAATGATAAAAGTGGAAGTGGTTGGATTGAGTTAAAATTGGTAGTATATAGATGAGTGATAAAATAATTAAATATTTAGATGATTGGGTGTTTGGGGTGTTTGGGGTGTTTGGGAATAAAAGTAGTCTAAGCAAGCTTAAAAAGTATCAAAATGAGGGTCTCATAATACATAAAAAAATTCAATAAATTCTGAAGCGTTTATGAACATAGCTTTTAAAAACAGTAGGTATAAAAATTAGTAGTTATTATAAGTGGGTATATTTAAAGTTCTCCCAATTCGAATTTCATAACTGAGTTTTACGTAAAAAGAAATTTATTTTATCAAAATGGACACAATTTATTTTTGGTGCCCAGTCAGTTTGTGAAAAGGATGTTTCGTATCTTCGTACGGTCGTACCACCGTGAATGACATGCAATTTTCCTAATTAATTAGAATGGCGGCTCATGGCAGGGGTTGACCAAATACTACAGTGATGCTCAATACATTCAAATATGTATTATAATTATACTATTATGTTAACATATTGATTTAAATTAATATTCTTCAAAATTTTATATCCCTCAATTATTTGAGGATAATTAATTAATAAAAATATATATGGCAAGGGTTGACCAAATACTACAGTGAGGCTCAATATATTCAAATATGTATAATTATACTATTATGTTAACAAATTGATTTAAATTAATATTCTTCAAAATTTTATATCTCTCAATTATTTGAGGATAATTAATTAATAATAATACATATATAAACACATAGACCATAGTCAGGTACTAATAAGAATGAAGCAAGTCAAATGGAGAAAAGGCCTAGAATGATTGCATGACTAAGTCCACATGCGATAGATTGTGATGACATCAGTTAATTAATATAATAAGTTCTCGAAACAACGATGACTTTACATACATGTGAATCGTAATACTCGTTCAACCTTACAAAACAATCTCGTAATCTTATGATACTTACATGTGAATCGTAATACTCGTTCAACCTTACCAAACAACCTCGTATTCTTAAAAAAATATTGATTTAACGAGGTTATTACTTTATCGAACATTATTTTAGTACATTGATCCATATTGAGACCAGAAGAAATTATTATTTTAACGAGATTATTACTTTATAGAATATTACTTTATCGAGGTTTAACTGTATTATAAACTTTTAATTGATAAGATTGTGATGACATCAGTTAATTAATATAACAAGTTCTCGAAACAACGATGGCTTTACATACGTGAATCATCGTAAAACTCGTTCAACCTTACAAAACAACCTCGTACTCTTATAATATTCTTCTCAAGTATTGTAAGCTTTTAATTGATAAGATTGTGATGACATCAGTTAATTAATATAATAAGTTCTCGAAACAAGGATGGCTTTACATACTTACGTGAATGGTAAAACTCGTTCAACCTTACAAACCAATCTCATACTCTTATGATACTTACATGTGAATCGTAATACTCGTTCAACCTTACAAAACAACCTCATACTCTTATAATATTCTTCTCAAGTATTGTAAGCTTTAATTGATAAGATTGTGATGACATCAGTTAATTAATATAATAAGTTCTCGAAACAAGGATGGCTTTACATACTTACGTGAATCGTAAAACTCGTTCAACCTTACAAACCAATCTCATACTCTTATGATACTTACATGTGAATCGTAATACTCGTTCAACCTTACAAAACAACCTCGTACTCTTATGATATTCTTCTCAAGTATTGTAAGCTTTTAATTGATAGGTCTTAATTAATTATTTCATTCTATATGTTCCTATTTAAATACTCTTCCGTCGCATTATTTATATCTCAATAAAATTGGACATAGAGATTAAGACATAGTGTGTGTAAGTGAATATTTTAATAATGTGACATTAATAATAAAATGGAAAAGTATTTTTTTAAGTTAATTTGTATAAACAAATGAAACTATATTAGAAACATTGGGAGTTTTTTTTTTTTTGTTTTTCAATAATTACCGGGAGCCGATCCCCTATTCCAGTTATCAATTTTACCGAAAACACCTGAGTATTTACATTGATGAAACAGAATTACGATAGAGGATCCCATCCATAATTTACCGTAATGGATGGAAGCCGGATTAGCTACTTTCATTAGCATGCATGTTTTGTCTATAGTCGAGTTTGTGACTAAATAATGGGTTAATCACACTAAACCCCCGACTATCGATTTTTTCCATTTTGCCCCCTAAACTCAAAAGCTGCACTTTTCCCCTAAACTATAGAATTCGTTGCAAATAGCAAGTTTCCGGCCAACATTCTCACTACACATATAACTCTAAGGGTAATTTGGTAAAAACACTAAAATTTTGTTTCAATATTTTTATTTTATATCACCATTTACAATCTAGGACTTTTATCACTCTCACTTCATGACTCTCTCTCTTTGCGTTCGTTCGTTCTTCTCATCCTTCCGCTCCTTCCTTCCCCCATCAAATTCGAAGGGTGAAGATAACATATTTGAGGTATACAAGTTCTTGAGAACTTTGGTTTTTTTTTATATGGAAATGCAGTTCTTGAGAACCTTGATCTTTAATATTTATTTGTTATTTGTGAAAATGAAAAAAGTTAATAGGCAAGAAACCAAATTGCATAAAGTCAATAGTTCATGGGATATTGCATCAAATTCAATAGTCCAAGGGGCAAAGTGCATTGAGCTAGTTATCTTGGACGAAAATACTCTCTCCTCTAGCGTGTGTATCCGGAATATTGGTTGGAAAGTTGCTCTTTACAACGAATTCTATAGTTGAGGGGGAGAAATGCAACTTTTGATAGTTTGGAGGATAAAATGAAGAAATTCAATAGTTAAGGGGGTTTAATGTGATTAGCCACTAAATATTAGATGTTGGGCACAAAATCACATATAAATGATTCCGACCCGTTCAACGGTGGGCTGGTCAGCAAATTTGGCTGGATATGTGGGACTTGAATCCTTCTAGCCTTTTTTTATATATAAAATAATGAATATTATCTAATATATTAAGCTAATAATGTTTGGGTATATTATATATATATAAACCAACTTGCAAGATTCATGTTGCGAGGACTAGGAAATGTAAATAAAAAATAATAATAATAATAATAATAATAATAATAATAATTAAAGAATTAAAACACTTATTTATTACTATTGCAATTCAACTCTATCAAGACTATATTTTGAAAAGACCATGGCGTAATGCCCGAAAATTTTCAATATAAAATGCATTGCATATCTATTCATGCATGTTATCAAGTGTTTTAGTTCTGTAAGTCGCGCCTTAAAAATTTAAATGAAAATTAAAGCATCTATTTCATTTGTCATTAAATTATTTTTGTTATGTAAAATTATATTGAACTTTGAATGTGTTTATTTATATTATATTTATTATTGAGATAGAAATAATTTTAGAATTATGAGGCAAGAATAATATTTATTTATTTAGGATTTCCTATACCTGCTAGGATTCATGAATAGAATATTTCATATTTGTATGAAATTATTAGAAGATAATTTTATAATATGTTTTATGATTAAAATAGATATTTTATGTGTGATTTTTATGTTTTAGGATCATTTTTAATTATGTCTATATCATAATCCAATTGAATCTCTTACATTGTAAGTGATAGAATAAAATATCTAAAAGATATAAATACGAAAATAATTATGGATAAAATATATTTGATAGCTTATATGATTAGAAATATTTAGATAATGATTTCTACTCCAATAAATACCTTTAGTCGATCATAATATAGTTTCACATGAGATTTTCGAAATTAGAAGTTTTTCCGAGAATTATTTTCACATCTTTCTGTCGTCATATAATCGTGAAACTTTAGGAGAATCTTCCTAGGTATGTCTAGTATACTATATTATTTTTGTAAAATTTTATAAGCATGATAAGTATTTGTTAAAAATTGTTATTCGTAACCTGCCAGTTTTTTACAACATGTCCATGAGCTTGATAGGAAAATTATTTTTCATGTTTTCTTTTTCTCATTTTCGACCATGCTGAATTTTAATGGGATATACTATATGTTAGAGCATTCATGTTAAAAATATAGAATTTTTAGGATACGTTTACTATTTATTTATTAAATTGTTTCTTGATATGCCACATTTTTTTTATCAACATGTATGTAGATTGAAAAACAAAAGTTTTCACGTTACTATTAAATGAAATCTTGATCATGATAATTTTTATTGTGATGAAATATGTATTATGTTCTTCATGATCGAGATCTATAATTTTTATGATTTCATTAATTTATTTCATGAATTGTTGAATTACTAAATGCATGAATGAATTGTCAATAAAAGTAAGATTATGTTTAATACACTTAAGTTTATTATTATGTAAAACCATTAAAGTTTCATGTTAATAATTAGATTATGAATAATATACGTTTTGGTTTGATTATTTTGGTCTATGTCTATTTATGAATTATTGAAATTGTTGATGCATTCATGACATTTCATGTGGAGTCATTAAGATAAATTTTCATGTATAGGATCGGCATGCAGGACTTAAACATTGATATCCATTATTTTCTTCAAGTCAAGGTTAAGATGAGGAATGTTACGTTTATTTCTATTATATATTATATTCGATATTTCATGATTTGATGACAGACATGTAATAAAGTGGTATGTGTGGCCAATACAAGTTCATGTGGTATGTGTGGCCAAATTACAAGTTCAATTGGTCTGTGTGGCCAATATACAAGTTCATGTGGTCTGTGTAGCCACATTACAAGTTCATGTTACATGATCTAGTTAATCATATTTATATTTGATATAATCTATAGTTTGGATAAATGTGTTTCCCTTCTAGACTCGCGGATTTATCGACATCGCGTTCGTAAAAATAAAAAGAACCCAATTTTGTTGTCAATTATGTATGATCAAAAAAAGAAATTCTGAAAAACGTTTTATTTACTTGCTTTTTTCTATGAACTTCGGGGATTTTTCTATATTTGAATTTGATTCTATACGTAAGATGAAATTCGTTTTATTTTCCTAATTTCACGAAAGGAATAACTCATATTTTGATCTTGGTGATAGAGACTTCTTAATTAAAAAAGCATTCACTCCTCTTTTGTATCTTGCATCTGTAGTCTTTTTGCCTTGTTGGATTTCACTGAGTAGTCGTACTCATCCCTATTATTTTAATATTTTTCAGAAAATGGTTTGTCGATGCATAGAGGTGTTGGTGGTGATGGTCACAGGAGGAAGGATTTATGAAACTTACTATTGCATTAAACTAGTTTTGTCATGAACTGTGCATTTTATTTTCGATAACTAGTAGTCGTAGTTATTTTTACTTAAGACTTCTGCTGAGTACGAAATTAACATGAGTTTTGCAATGATTCTTTTCCATGAAAATATTTTGAAAGAATGAAAATATGCATGTTAAGTATGAAGTAGCGTCCCTAGTTAAGTTGTGAAAATTGGGGTCTTATAGATTGGTATCAGAGCAAATCTACTTTCCTGTAAACTTGTTTCATGCTATGCAGGAAATTGACCATCATCACTACCACTGCATCGCGCCGGCGAGGTAAGTAAAGTTTTCAAGTCATGCAATGTTTTTAAAATTCATGTATTGCATGATTCTGAAAAAAAAAACATGGTTTTTTTCATTAAAGAACACGCATTCATGTTTTTAAGCCAATCATTTTTTTAGGACGAAAATTCTTTAAGTGGGGTAGATTGTAACGCCACGAAAATTTTCAATAAAAGATGCACTGCATATCTATTCATGCATGTTATCAAGTGTTTTAGTTTTGTAAGTCGCGCCTTAGAAATCTAAATGAAAATTAAAGCATCTATCTCATTTGTCATTAAATTATTTTTGTTATTTAAATTTATTTTGAACTTTGAATGTTTTTATTTACATCATATTATGATTATATTGTTTATTATTGAGATAGAAATAATGTTAGAATTATGAGGCAAGAATAATATTTATTTATTTGGAATTTCCTAAACATGCTAGGATTCATGGATAGAATATATTATTAGAATATAATATTTGTATGAAATTATTAGAAGATAATTTTATATTATGTTTATGAATAAAATAGATATTTTATGTGTGATATTCATGTTTTAGGATCAATTTTAATTATGTCTATATCACAATCCAATTGAATCTCTTATATAGTAATTGATAGAATAAAATTTATCTAAAAGATATAAGTACGAAAATTGTTGGTCCCGAATGGAGACGACTCTTCAGGTGTGGAATACACCTGAGTCAAAATCAGCAACGGCGCGACGGTCGATGCTTTGAATCGATGCTGGCGAACGCGCGGGCAGAGAATCCTTCTACTGAGTACGGTCTACTGAATTCAGTCAGTAGAACAGTAGTTCAGTATCAGGTTTCGAGTGCGGAAGAGTAGGCCCAAAAGAATATTCGTCTCAGTCTGAAAACACCGTTTATGCTGTTTGATTTAAAGTCAGTTTTATGCAAGTGAACAATTAAGCAAAGCGACAATAAATCAACACATAGTTTTTAAAGTGGTTCGGATATCACACGATCCTACGTCCACTGTCCCGAAAGATCAGGAGGCTATTTATTATACTGAGTTAGTCTCAGTCAGCTTGTACACATGACAAAGCCGCATCTTGGGGATTATCTTCGAGCAAGTCCCGGTTACACGGTTATCAAACTGAAGTGTTTGACAAACTCTCCAACTATGAAGGAGTCCTTTTACAATAAGGAACAAGTTCAAATATGAACTCCTTCGTCTAAGCTATGGATATTACAATAAGATCAGCTTAGATTAGAGAAGGGGAACGAGATAGAACTCTAGAGAGAACAACTATAAGAATATATCTATGAAAGATTAAGTTCTTCTCTGGATATGGCTTGGATCTTCTAGAGTGTTTGTTCGGTTGAGCTCGATTCCTTGGATGTGCCCATCATCGTCATGATCGACCTCCTCTCTCTCTCTCTCGTCTTCTCTGCATGAAGACCCTTCTCTATTTATAGAGGTGACCTAGGCATATGTCCGTTGGAGGGGACGATGCCACGTGTCACTCTATGGGGTAGCAAACGGTTTTATTTGAATTCTGTAGAGTCCACTAACTTTAATAGAAGTGGTTGACTTGCAGCAATATATCGGAGACTCTGCCAGCTGGCTGCTTGTCATTGGTCGAGGTACAGAGAATGGTTGAGACCTATTCAGACTTCAAGGTGATACTGAAGCTGACTTCTCAGATGTACGACCTCGGACAACTCTACTGAATTGTTCTTCTGAAGTCCATGGTCAGTTAAAGTAACTGACCGACCGTTGCTGAGTCTGATCTAGATTCAGTAGGTAACTTTCTGCTGAGTCTTCCTTACTGAAGATCAACTCGAGTTCGATGATCGCTCCCGCGAGTCCAGTTCTACTGACTCCATTTAGTAAACTGCTCCCGTCGAGTCCAAGATATACCGAGTCTTCTACATCCGGTCTTTGAGGCCGATAATCTACGACCGCCCGAACCGGTGTAGAGTGTCTGCTGAGTCCGAATTTAGTAGATCGCTCCGCGAGTCCGGTTCTATCGAACACCTCTCGATATCTTTGCTCCTACCGAGTCCAACTCTACCGAGTCTTCACTCCATGGTGCTGAGGCGAATAGTCTACTCTGAGCCGGACCATGTTGAAGGCAAGTCTACTGAGTCTGAAACACTCAAGAGACAAGGGCGGTGCGTGCGGATTCAATCGGCTATATCGGTCCGACCGACTTCTTCGATATCGAGTTCTTCGGTGAGTGAAGGGTCTTCTACCGAATGCACAACTGTTGAACTTTAGCTAGTCTACTGAGTTCCTAACACGGTGAACTCAGTTAAGCTATAACAATATCGAAGGCTCATCATCCAGCTAGGGTTTTGGGATCTTCAAATCTATCATAGTGAACCTAATTCCCAACAAAAATAATTATGGATAAAATATGTTTCATACCTTATATGATTAGATATCTTTATATAATGATTTCTAGGCTATAAATACCCTTTAGTCGATCATAATATAGTTTCACATGAGATTTTCGAAATTAGAAATTGTTCCGATAATTATTTTCACGTCTTCCCGTCGTTATATCATCATGAAAATTTAGGAGAATCTTCCTAGGTATATCTAGTATACTATATTATTTTTGTAGAATTTTACAAGCATGATAAGTATTTGTTAAAAAAAAATATTCATAACCTGCCAGTTTTTGACAACATGTCCATGAGCTTGATAGAAAAATTATTTTTCATGTTTTATTTATGTTGTTTGCGACCATGCTGAATTTTAATGGGATATACTATATGTTAGGTCATTCATGTTAAAAATATAGAATTTTTACGATACTTTACTATTTATTTGTTAATTTGTTTCTTTATGTGCCAGATTTTTTTTTGACAACATGCATGTAGATTGAAAAACAAAAGTTTTCATGTTACCATGAAACGAAATCTTGATCATGATAATTTTTATTGTGATGGAATATGTATTATGTTCTTCATGATCGAAATCTATAATTTTTAGGATAATTTTATGATTTCATTAATTTATTTCATGAATTGTTGAATTACTAAATTCACGAATGAATTGTCAATAAAATAAAGATTATGTTTAATATACTTAAGTTTATTATTATGTGAAACCATTAAAGTTGCATGTTAATAATTAGATTAAGGATAATATACATTTTGGTTTGATTATTTTGGTCTATGTCTATTTATGAATTATTGAAATTGTTGATGCATTCATGACATTCCATGTGGAGTCATTAAGATAAATTTCCATGTATAGGATCAGCGCGCAGGACTTAAACATTGATATCCATTATTTTCTTCAAGTCAAGGTTAAGGTGTGAAATGTTACGTTTATCTTTATTAAATATTATATTCGATATTTCATGTTTTGATGACAGACATGTAAGAAAGTGGTCTGTGTGGCCAATACAAGTTCATGTGTGTGGCCAATATATAGTTCATGTGGTCTGTGTGGTCAAATTACAAGTTCACGTGGTCTATGTGGCCAAATTACAAGTTCATGTTACATGATCTAGTTATTCATGTTTATATTTGGTATAATCTATAGTTTGGATAAATGTGTTTCCCACTGAGTAGTCGTACTCATCACTACTATTTTAACATTTTTCAGGAAAATGATTCGGCGATGCGTAGAGGTGTTGGTGGTGATGGTCACAGGAGGAAGGATTTATGAAACTTACTATTGCATTAAACTAGTTTTGTCATGAATTGTGCATTTTATTTTTTATAACTAATAGTCGTAGTTATTTTTACTTAAGACTTCCGCCGAGTATGAAATTAACATGAGTTTTGCAATGATTCTTTTCCATAAAAATGTTTTAAAAGAATTAAAATATGCATATTAAATATGAAATAGCGTCCCTAGTTAAGTCGTGATAATTGGGGCATTACACCTAGCGTGTGTACATGATAATCTCATTACATCTTACTTTGCACCTAAATTTACATTATGTTGTCTTGGACCTTTTCTCATAGATGTTATGTTCCACTAGCGGCTTATCTTTAATATAATCCAAAATTGCTCTTTATGCATCGACATGTTTTGACTTGTAAACAATACCAAATAAGGTTGGATAATTCTATTCTCGAGTGGGACCTTTCAAATGGATGGACGGCCCAATTCTGCAAAAGCTAACAAGAAGATCACATGGGAAGTAAGGTGAATTCATTCTCGACTCCACTAAACATATCCAATAGTAATTTACTTTCTTCGCATGCCAAGAAAGTTGATAGCAAGACGCCACATGATTGTGGAATACATATGGAAAAAATAAGGTTGAAAGAAACAAGCACTAAAGTTGTCTAAACTCCTTGCAATAGAGACCGCTAATCCACCAACTCCGAACCACAAATGAATTTCACAAATCTTATTACATGGGCCGACTCATGAAACCAATACATGAAATGCCGTTTTTGTCAAGCTTGTCATAGCAAAACTAGCACTCACTCAACTGGTCTCCAAAGGTTGTACACGTTACTCAGCAAAATCCTAAGCTACGGTGTCTTTCGTGTATTCCATTGTCGACTTAATCTTACAGATAGGTATAGTCTCATTCTTACTCAGAGGCTTCAGGCTCGGATGAACCGCAACACCATGCATAGAAACTCTGTCCTCAATATCCAAATGGCTCACGTCGACTTCAATTTTTTGAGGAATGTGTTCGGATGGGCACAAGAACTTCAAAGATGGCCGTATCTTATGTAAAATACCTCCTGAAGTTTGCATACAAGCAAATGAAGTTAGTATGGATTTAAAAGACCAACAAAGCAGAAAGCATAGAGTCCATCCATTTCAATGCATTGCATGGTGAACACAGAACAACCAGACCATCAATAACTGAGATTTTCATATAGATGGACAAGCGAGACTTAAATCAAATAGAAAAGTTGCCCCTAGAAGCAGTAAAAAGTAACAACTCAAACATCAGCACCTATGAAAAGGTACCACAGGGGCAGTGCACAATAGGAAAATAATTTAAGCACAAAAGTTATATCAATAACAACAATGGCAAAGTCCAAGAATGACATTCATTACTAGGCAAGATTCTTGTTCTTTGATAAACAATATGGATCCCCTAATTTAAAGAAATTAAATCAAAATTCATAAGGGGTTCTGCTTCTGTGATCGGATATTGTCCAATTTCAAACAACAAAGTCCATTGACTGAGCTTAAACAGCACAAATAAAAACTCTCCAAGGTTAACAGATAAAGACACTAGGCCTATACTCGGCCAAAATACATAGGGAGTTAGCTATCTTTCCATGCAATTTGGTTGCTTATACCGAATAATTCTCAAAAGGGGGTTTCGAGTAAACATTAACAACAGTACTGCACGTCTAAGAAGATGAACATATATGATCCAACCACCACCAAGTATACATAAAATAAGAATGAATCTTCAGGAATTAGAAGAGCGAAAAACCAGATTGAACTACAAGTTAGGACTATTTATTTGATATGATCCTCTAATCACCCAAGAATACTAGAACAGTTGTAACATTTTTTACCATCAGAGAAAAATGGGAAACCAATAAATCAGACAAACCTTTCTTGATACCGGGGCAATCATCTTCTCCTTTATAAACAATTGGTACGTCCACTTTAAGCTCTGTTCCATCCTCCGCCCATACAAACACCAAATTCAAGATATTCCCCTTCTCATCCCTATGTATCTACTTTCACAAAGAAACCGATGATCAAACAGAAGCACGCGCACTAATTAACACCAGGTGCCATACTTAAGAAACTTTGACCGAAAAATAATCCTTTCGAATTCTGACACATATCATATGAGTCGTTTTGTTTGATCATTAAATGTAATATGATGTATCAGCATAATCGCATTTCTATTAGCGTTTATACGAATCCAAGCACGAAATTCACGGACCTTAATCGGGAGAACCTTTCCATTCTGAAGTATGGTGGAAGAGCCCGAACCGGCACGGATCTGGAGAGGGAAAGCTGTTGAGCAGAAGAACGGCAGCTCAATGTTCTTGAGAATGGCCTTAATCTGCTTGCGCTCGGTCGATAGGAGCAGTTTCCGAGAGACCGAATTGGTAGCGACGACGGAGGTTATGTCGCTAGGGTTTTTCTGGACGTAGCTTTGGGCGAAAACTACGGCGGGGATGCGGCCCTGAGCACGTTCGCGGGCGGAGATCCGGTTGCCAGAGAGTTCTCGCGGAACGGCTTGGATCGTGTGATAGGAGCGACCAGCCGGTGTCTCTGCGGCGTTCTTGATAACGCCAGCGGCCGCGCGCCACCACCTCGACATTTGATTGAACGGAAAATGTAGCAAAATCGGGTGAGTTGAGATTTAGCGTTGATGTCTTCTTGCGAAGCGAGGTTTAACTGAATGAAGATAATTGGGCTGAATACGGGCCCAATTATAGATATATTCAAAGTTAAAATTTCAGGACGATACTACCCCGAGTCAACCGGCGTTTGTGAGTTTTTTGGTCGTCATTTCCTTGTACGAATTCAATAATCTGGCCGGTTTGATGTCTTAAACCAAACATTAAAATTAGAAAGATCTTTAATTGGCTATACTTGTGTATGAAATGAGGATTTTCATTCTGCATAAATATTATTAATTAATTGTACCACATGTGTATGTTCGTAATTTCTATGTAAATTTTGAATTCTGCCGGATCTCATAACCCGATACTATCCCAAATTATATACTCATCTTGATTTTTTATTATGTTTTTAAAAAGTTGTTATTTGATCCTCCAAAACTACAAATGTATCCCATCTTTCTGGGAATTGCAGATTTGATCTCTAAATTTAAATTTAGATGGGCCCTTAAACATCACAATTCACATCTCAATGGAATGGAATTCAATTATGATCTTATTGAAGATACCACCAAAATCAAGAGAATTTCTTTGCACAACACAGCACTTCAAAATATCTGTTCCTTGTACACAATTTCGAGCGTGAAGGAGGAATAGAGAGAAATAAGAGAAATAAATGTGAATTAGAATACATATTTTTAAGAAAAAATTAATTATTATGAATATAAAGTTATATCTTGGTCAAATTCACATTTTCAGAGAGTTGAACTCTTGACCTATAAAAATTATCAAACTATTTTACCGTGGACAAAAGTTCAATTATTAATAAAAAATTACAGTTAAATATCTCAAACTCAGTAGTGGCAGTGGCATCCACTGCCCCACCACTGCGTACGCCACTGTTCTAGAATAATTGATGTTATGGAGAATACTCCTACTACTCAGAACAATGAAAAAATTTAGAAATAAACCTTTAAATTCATAAGGTTCATATATAATGTCTGAAGTTTATAAACCAATTAGACAAAAGAAAGTAGAAGAAAATCCTACTTCTACCATCCAAACAATCTGAAATCTTCATATGATTATATAAACTACAGTCCTTGCGAAGAAATTAATTTAAACAAACTACAACACTATGATGAGATGAAATTAAACTGTAGGTGAAATTGATGTATACTATATAGCTTCTTATAGTGCTCTCTCAAGCTTGCTCTTCCAACCATTGCTTTCCGACTTTCCTAGTACGAGAGGATCGGGAAGGACGCACCTCTGGTGCTCGTCTTCGTCTTCAATGCTATCACCGCCGGTGGCTGCAGCCTTGCCACCGTTCAGAGGGCTCTGCGGGGAGCCGGAAACTGCAAACTGCTCTAGTCCGCTCGACGACCTAGCTTGATCAACCCTTCTGATGTGAATCCTATATTTCTGAAATTCCAACAAAAATTTGCATCATTGTATTTGTATATAATGATATTTGGGATATGTGTTTTTACCTGCAAATGGCTTTTGACTTCGTCATTTGTGAGACCATCAACTTTCATGATTTCCCTAATCTGCTTCGGCGTGGCCGCTGCTAATATCAACACATTGAAGTTAATTTAAGTTAATTATCCATAAATTATGAAAATAAAAGAATTAGAAAAAAAAAAAAGTTGTTCATACATTGTGCACCGCCAAGCTGGTGAAGTACTTCAACAAAGATCTTGTGCAACTCCGGCGACCAACACCGCCTCTGTTTCTTCTGCTGTTCTTGTTGCTGCGGTTCATCCAGTCTTGCCTGATCCTTTGGTGCCACCTCAGCTTCGACAACGGCTAATGATAAACCATCAGCCACTGCGGTTCCTTGCTTTTCCTTCACAGCACCACTTGCTTTCTTAAATGGCAAAAACGCCCCTCCTTGGTTCTTGAATCTACATCCCAACTCATTCCGACTGCCACTCCCCTCTCCCACCACGAACCTCTAAAATTAAATTTTTTTGTTATATAAATAAATAATTTTGAAGATAAAAAAAGAATTTAAATGAAGGGAGAATATACTGGTATGAGGTGAGAAACAGAGTCTTGGTTTCTGGAAACAGGGGTGTAGAGCTGAACAGAGTTCATCCAGTTTTTCTTTTCCGTGATGCCATTTGACGCTTTTACCCTTCTATCTCCTTCATAATTTCTGATCACTGCCACTTCCTCCATCACTTCTCTTCCTCTATCCTCCTTCAACCTCTCAATTGCTGCAAAAAAAAAACACAAATAAATACACTAAATAAATCATTCAGAAGTTAAGAGAGAGAGAGAGAGAGAGAGACCATCTTTTAGCAGTTGCATGCAGTTAGGAAGTTCACGTTTGAAGGCTTCAATCTTATTCATTTCTTCCTCCAATGCATGGACATAAAGATCCAGCTTCAAAGATTTCTTAGACAAATCATCAGAGCCCAGATCAAAATCCATCAATCTCCTTCAAATTCTCACCGTTTTCACCTTTTCCTAGGTGTGTTTAAACATGCAGTTTCGTGTGTTGTCAAAATAAACATGCATCATGGGTGGGTGATTTATATAAAAGTGTACACCAATAGGATTACGAATCCGAATAATTTGTTTCCGATAGTGTCTTATTTAGTACTTTCGTATGCCACGCATATTAATAAAATTACTAATTTGCACATGAACGTGTGTTAAAAAGTTTTAGAGTACGAAGATTAAAGTGGTGGCTTAACGGTTGAGGGGTAGAAAAGGCATTAGGAAAGTGAGGGGGAGTGATTCTTCGAGTAAAAAGATTCACAGCAGTTTCATGTCTTCTCTCGTAGTTCACACCGTCGATTCTAACCATAATTTGCTGGGAAATTAGTTTTGTACGGACAAAATTTGGGAGTTATAGAATTTTTGACTTTCTTGTCTTGAAAAATGAACTTTGAATTGGTTTTCAATATTTTCCAAAAGGGGTAGGGATTTTGGATCACAATTTTTCAGTTGGCCGAAAGGAATTGAATGAGGGCAAACTCGTCTATCCACCTAAAGAAAATGTAAATATTGTATAAATATTAATTTTCACTTTTGACGGATCTTCATGTTGTTACAATAACAAATAATTGCATATATTATAACATTCTAAAATCAAAATACAATTACTGAAATATTACATTTGCCGAATAGATTATAGCATTTTATAGATGGAATGTTGCATCATTTCATAGTCACAATATGGTTGAAGATTCACAATATATGTAATAAATTTTCGGATTTGGATTTGGATAGGATCAAATTTATTCAATTTTAAAGTGTCAGCTTTTGAAATAAATTGGCGGTCATAATAAGAGAACAGAGAAGTTGGATTGTCAAAAACTTTAGCTGTGATTTAGAATTTGGAAAGGGGAATAATTGCATATATCTGCGTGGCTTGATGGGATTGTAATTAATTTGTAGTTACTTTTTGTGGGACAAAAGTAATCTTCAATCGCTATTTACAATATATAGATAATTACGTTAATTTCAAATCAAGAATCTCTAATTCAAAGTTATTCTTTTAAACTTTTTGTTAAAAATACCTACGAATTTTGTGAGAAACTAAAATTCAAGATATTGCATCCACAGCTTGAGGCAATAAAATTCTACTCAATGTTTGAACCACCCAATCAACTGCATATGTTCTATAATTTTATCTTCCATCTATAATACTTCCTCGTGCTTTCTATAATATTCTTTTGAACTATGTAACAATCCCACACTTCCTATCAAACGAGATACTACTACTCTAGTAGTACAATACTACCTCAAAAGATATAATCTTGTAGTATATATCATATATTTATAGACAATACTATATCGTTCAGATGTATATTTGAGAACATAAATTATTTGGCCAAAAAAACTATATTCATATTAACTTTTGGTTATTGCTGATTAACAAAGGAAATGTTCATTTTTTATTCAATTTATGTGCCGTCTTTATTCCTCGTGATCCGATGGATGCAAGGGTCAGGAGGACGGTTGACCCTCTTGTTGTTGAAAGTTTGTTCTGTGGGGGTATCCAGTGGTAAAGTTGATGTTTGAAGTAGCTAAAGCTTATTGATAAGTGCTGAAAGTTACTGAAAGCGGCTGAAAGCTGCTGATTTGAGAATCTGTAGGTGTTTGAAAATAAATGCTGAAAGTGGGGAAAATAGTGTTTGGAAAACTGCTGATATCAATAGCTTATTTTAAGTTTTTAAATAAAATATCAGTTTTACCCTCAATGTTATTAAATAATTATAATTTAAAATAAATAAATAAATATTAAATTAAATTAAATTTTATATTATATTATATTATATAAATTTATAATGTAATATCATATTAGCATAAACATATCATACTATTATATTTTAAATATAATTTTTTGCTTAAATTCATAATAATAATATTTGTTGTTGGGTTCTTAGTCAATGGTTGATCTTAATAAACCACTTAGAGGGTACTTAATATTATTTTATCTGTTTATCGGTAATGGGGGAAATCATAGTGATTTAATGTTATGGAATTGAAGATCTCAAAACCCGTCTTGTATCCTTAGTGTAGTGTTGATAAGACTAGATGATGTAATAGGCTAGACTGATTGTATTTTCTATTATCGTCTTTGTCTAAGTCTTGTAAGGGCTAAGTGTTGGTCTGATCTTCCTTAGAAAGTTACTTTCCGGAACCCTACGTCATCATTGTAAGAGCTTGTGTTCACAGGTCATCAGTTGACTTCAATCACTAGAAGATTTCTCTTCAGCTGACCCACATCAGTAAAAGAATACAGTATCAAAGCTCAGTACCTTCATAGTCATCAGCTGATTCGTTATCAGCAGACTCGGACGAAGAAGACAGAGATCGTATCAGGTCTACTGTATCCGACAGGAAATTACCCGAGTTTTAACATCATTCGAAAGTCAGCAGTAGATCATACGAGGATGTGTGAGAGTCAACTCAGATGAAGACTGATGTCTGACAAGTCTCACCTACCACAAACCTCGACCAATGAGAAGCAGTCTAAGCTCTACCTGCTCTGACCAACTAAAGTTGCTCTCATGCACAGTGACCAACTACTCTGCGACAATATTTCGAACATATGGCCGTTTTCCTTGGACGTTTGAAACACGTGGCATCGTCCCCTCCAACGGACAAATGTCTGGGTCACAACTATAAATAGAGAAGCCTTTCCGAGCTCCACGCACGGGATATCAAAGGGATTACACGCTCAAGATTTCGAAACACTCTAGCGCCTTTCACGAAGATCTAGCGAAGAACTTGCTTCATTAAAATATTTATAGTTCTTCTTTCTAGAGTTTTCTTCTTTAGATCCATCTTCTCTATCTAAGCTCAATTGTTTATATCCATAGCTTAGAACTTTCGAAGGAGTTCACATTTCGTGACTGTTCTTATTGTAAGAACTCCTTCATAGTTGGAGAACATCCCCTCCCCTTCAAACTTCGGTTTGATTTGTAAAGTCGCTACGGACTATAACTTAGAAGGGTCTGTCCAGTGCACAGATACCTTGCTGAGGCTTGTTCAGAATAATCAACAAGACCTCCTGTTCAGCAGGATCGTGGACGTAGGATCTTGCGTATCCGAACCACGTTAAAAATCGCTTGTGTCATTTACTGTTTTATTGCACTGCTTTCAAATCATCTTACAAACTCATACTTTGCATAAAACGTATTTGAAAGTGCACTAGCCAAAATTATTTGACTTGCGAAAAATACGTTTTCAAATTGAGACGAAGTCTATCGGGCCCTACACACTTATCCGCACTAAGTCTCCGACTGAGAATCAAATACTGACAAAAGTCAGTAGGAGAAACTCAGTAGTTGACTCACTCTGACCCGCGATCAGAAGGTTACTATTTGATACTATTCATCAGTTGCAATCTACAGCTCAGTTGTCCTTCGCGTTTGAGAAAAATAACTTGTACTCAGGTGTATTCACCCCCCCCTCTACACCTGACACTCGTCTCCGGACCAACATTTGTATATAATTTTAATAATTACGAGCTAAGAAATAATTGTCATTAAATGAAAATAGAAAAAAAATACTCCCTCCGTCCCATTATTAATGTCCCATTTGCCTTTTTTGGTTGTCCCATTATTTATGTCTCATACCAAATAAGGAAATAAATGAGTGGACCACAATCAATCTAAGTAAGTGGACCCCACTCCTTTATACTTTTACACCACAACTTTACATCTTTACCTCCACTATCTTAATTACCGTGCACAATCTCAATGGGACATAAATAATGGGACGGAGGGAGTATTAATTTAGAATTTAAAATTTTCAGAACCCACTATTTTAATTAATATATATTTGATTTTAATAATAATTATTTCATTCAACTTAAAGAATTTATAAATAATAAATATAAAATATATTTTTATCAAATTACTAACTAATATAATAGAATATAATTATAATTAAATTTGTAACTAAGAAAAATATTAATTTTAAAATTAATAATTTTTTGAGAATTATAAAAATATTTAAAGGATAAAATAGTCTAATAAATTAGATAAGTTGTAAGCTGCAGCTGAAACCTGGGTCATAGCAGCACCTTAAGCAGCTTCTCTATCTTGGCTATATTTGATAGAGAATTTCTCTAAAAAGATGGATGTTCCAAACACTCAATCTGCAGTTGACACTCAATCTGCAGTTGAAAGCTATAAGCTGCAGCTGAAAGTTGTTCCAAACACCGCCAAAATCTCCTCTAATTGAAATTTTCGATCTTTTTTGTTTCTTTCATGTTTTATGTACATAATCCACATGAAGAAGTTGAATAGTTGATAGATGTGGTGTGATTTGGGCTGATTGCTTTTCCTAATCAACTAAAGATTAAGGTGTGTTTGCAATAGTTTATTTTAAATATTCAACTATTTTTTTTACGGTATAAGCAATTTTTTAATATTATTAAAATTTATTTTCTACGTAAACTTTTCTAAAATTAAGCAGCTATTGACATTTTTAATTTTAGTGCTTAAAGCATCATAATTTCCATACTTACCAAAAGTACCTATTTTTTATTTAATTTCAAAAATCCTTTACTTTCTTTTAAAAATAATTATTTTTAATTTTAAATAAAAATCGAATAAAAATTGATTATAATTAGTATTTACAAACACGCCCTACAAATTAAGCCACTTTTGTTTTATTTTATCCATTAATAATAAAGTGAAGAGGTTGGTCAAATAGATGTAGTGTGGGCTAGCATTCTTATAATTTAAATACTACTATTTTATTTCGACTTTTCGTCTTGAGAATTACGTCTGTCACTGAATTAAAAAATACTAATGTATATTTTTTTGCCACCATACATTCACACTTAAAAGCAATAGCATCAATTGCTCTTTATTCTTATCTAAAGAGATAATCAGTCATTCCATTTGCCATTTTTATACACGAAAACGTAGAACACTTTCAAGAAGTTTTTATCAATTTATGATTAAGAAAAAAATATTTAGTTGTCAATAACAATGCCGGTTTGAGACAATTCCAAAATTAAAGTGTGACTATCGACACTAAATGATGAAAACCAAATTTAGATCCATGAGAGATTATCAAATAAGTTTATCTCAATTCTCAACTTTGATCCTCTTTTAAATATTAAAAATTTATAACCACTATTTGAAATGCATGTTGAGTAAACTTCCTTCTTGTACAATAGCATGATTTTGCAAACGAAACAAATAACATAAATTATATAAACTAAGTATGTTTGATCTCATCAGCGGGCCAGGTGGTAGAGTTTGAGCCTGTAATCTTAATCAACTCAACTACTAATGAGTGTTTGAAATAGTTTAAACTTTTTTAAAGTGCTTAAATTACAGATAAGTTAGTAAAAATGATTTATTAGAG
This sequence comes from Lavandula angustifolia, assembly GCA_028984105.1. Classification (NCBI taxonomy): domain Eukaryota; kingdom Viridiplantae; phylum Streptophyta; class Magnoliopsida; order Lamiales; family Lamiaceae; genus Lavandula; species Lavandula angustifolia. The sequence continues at coordinate 21,559,771 of CM054815.1, read as the reverse complement.
AATTTGAGATGTGTTTGCAAAAAATGCTTAAAAAAAGAAAAAAATGAAAAAAATAGTGTTTGCAAAATTATAATGTAGTAGCTTATTTTGAGATTTATAAATAAAATATCAAATCATAGCTTATCCAAAATTACAAATATACTATTAAGTTGGAGAAGTTGGTTAAAACCAACGTCAATTTATTCAACTTAAATGTAGAGAATTTTGAAGAATTTAAATTGTTACAAGCAATCAAAATCAATTTTTCCTTAAATTAAGTCATGAACTAAATAATTTAAGTTGTTGCAAACTGAGTTTTAATACTTAATTATAAATAAATAAAATTGTGGGTCAGGTTTCATTTGTTGGATTTGCCCGTCTTTAGAAGTGAAACGAGGGACACTATGGTCATTTTGCTGAAAGCAAGGCATCGGCCAAAGCAAAATCCAATATTACGGGCAGCACTTTTTTGTCAATAAGGCTGCAGCCAACGGTGTCGTTTCGAGCGTGTGTTACCTCGCACCCTGACGGCGTCGTTTCCTCTCTCTCCTCTTTCTCCCCCTCCCCCCCCCCGCGGCAGCAGCAGGAAGGAGATAATAATAATAATATCTTATCCTTCGCCGACCCAACATCATCAAACCGATCGCCCTACTGCTATTCGATTCGCCACGCTACCAGGACAAAACCGACTTTTCAAGCCACCGATAGTCGGGTCAACTGTCGGGAAACAGCCGCCGGTTGCGTTTGCTAGTCTGTGTAATGTTGATGAACTGAGTTTCAGCCGCCGGAGACGGAGATTTTGGGATATACTAGTGCAGCAACCCATTAGCGGTGATGGATCGGGCAGCGATGACTTTAGGTCCGAGTATGGATATGCCGATCATGCACGATAGTGATCGGTACGACTTCGTTCGAGATATCGGGTCGGGTAATTTCGGCGTTGCTCGGTTGATGACGGATAAGCAGACGAAAGAGCTTGTTGCGGTTAAGTATATTGAGCGAGGCGATAAGGTCTGTTCTAAACTTCCTATCTGGTTTTTCCTTTTGACTTTTTTAAGCTGGTTAATTGTTAATAATTGAAGATAAATTCAGTTTGGCTAGCAAATTTATCATGCTTGCGCAAAACGGTATTTTCCTTCGATTTAGGTTGGTGAATTGCAGTAGGATCCCCTTCTTCAGTTTTCAACAATCAAATTTCGATTTATCGAGTTGCCTTGCGTTATGCTTTAATCGGTTTAAAATGGAAACTTTGTTGGTAGTTAATTTTGTTATTGAAGATCTATTAAAGGAAAGGAGGAGATCATAAAGTAATTAATCTGGATTTAATTTAGTTAAGACTCACTCACCGAGTAATTTTCCCCCTCAGATTTTCACGTCTCAAAATATTGAGGCTAACAGAGTAATGAAGAGAATCTGTATTGATGATTGCAGTGGCTAATATAGCAAGTCATTAACCCGTTAGTTAGGCCTTTTACAACCATTTAAAGCTAAATTAGGTGAAAATAACTATTTTTCCCCGTCAGCTGATTTCCCATATGTTATGCGTTTAATAAGATTGAAAAGGGATTCATCTTCTCTTATTACACTTACTATTATTATTCGCTGCCAAGTGTACCTAGAAATTACCAAAATTTAATACATTTAGAAATAACTCCAATTAACGTTGAATGGTAATGTGTGAGATAGCAGTTGCTCCTGCCTGTGTACTAATTCATTCTTGTGCTTATTGTGATTTTAGTGACGGCCATAGTTCTCTAAGAACAAGATAACTATTGACAGGACAAAGAGGAGTTTTTAACAATCTAGCTGGATTTTACAAATTAACTGCAGTGCAACATTGCTAGATTATGGTTTCAGATATGATACTTATCACATAACAAATAAAATACCATATCCTAACGCATAAATACTTAGTAATAACTACTCATTCAACTCAGCCGATCACTATAAGTGCCATCCATAAAACTCTGTATATTTGAAAGTCTATAGTTTCTGCTGAAAATTCAAGAAATTTTGACCTGTGGCAAAAAAGATGTTAGAAGTACTGTCAACTAGTCTAGATTTGCTGAAACTCGAGTAAATGAAGTTTAAAGTTTTTGTTGTTCTCAGTTTTGTTTATCCAAACGTTTTGGTTCATTATGCTTTGTTTATGATGGTATGCAGAATGCTTTGTTCTTTTCTATTGCAAGTTCTTACACCTTTTATATTTGCTTCGTAACTCATTGCGTTGGTTAAACTTATTAGCTTTCAAAACCATGTTGGTTTAAATATGAGTAGATAGCATGGAAGTGTCATTCCTGAATATGAGTGATCTGCCAGTGAGAACCATTTTCCTGTAGCATCAGCCTATCTACTTATCCAGTTAAGTTAAGCATATACATAAATATAATAGCCAATTACTTTTCAGTAAAATCTCCCTCGTCATTACTCTAATTGTTGATGTTGAATAGAAGTATATCTCTAGAATTATTTACGTAGGTTATTAAAATCCTCAGGGAGCTTTATCCACCAATTTTATCTTGTCCCATATACGCCACTTCCCCGAATTACTGTAGTATGTGTTTGTGAGTGAAAAATGTATGCGAAGCATGGGTTATTAGTAAAAAGTGAATTTTATGAGGTAGGCATTTGTCTTTTTTTACCAAATGAAACCTAACATGTCATAAGAAGAGAGTCCACTCAAACACGCGCAGACAAATTGCCATTTAGAGATGAGAAGATTATTGATTTTGTAACTGCCCAACCTCTGCAAAATGACATTCTGCTGTCGTCAACGCTTACTTCTCCACGACCTTATTGCTACAATGCATCTGAATCAAGATATTGGTAAATTCCAGGGACTACCTCACCACTTGTTGCTTTAGCATGCAATATGTATTTACGCGCACAAGAGGCATCTCTCTTTATATCTTTATATATAACACATTGGCATGGAATCACAGAATTCTCTGACCTCCACCATCTCATTCATTTAACTTCCTCCTCAAAATTGAGAGCAAAAACCACCTAGTTTGCCTTTTATCCCTCTACTCTGCTGGTGCTTCTAGTTATCCCTTCAGTATTTTTCAAGTCAAAGTTAGTGAATGAGTCAGTACTGACTCTGGTAGAGTTGGTGCGTGTGTTAAGTGGCTGAAAATGGAGTTTGGTGCCCAAAAGAGATGTCCAAGTAGTGTGCAAATTGTGCATGATAGTGCTCGATTTGATTTCGTTAAGGATATTGGGTCGGGGAACTTTGGTATAACTCGGCTCATGAAAAATAAACAGTGTAATGAGCAAGTTGCTATTAAATACATCAAGAGAGGCAGCCCGGTCAGTTATAACTTAAGTGCAAATGATTTCTGCTTACTATTATCTTTATCTGCTTTATAAATTTGGCCTTTTTGGTCAATATTGATCATATTCTAATCAAGGAAGCAACTATTATTGGTGCATGTACTGAAAAGGGATCTTTTGGGTTTGGGGAGGATATAATTATTTCTTATTCTGATAGTGATTTGTGGTTCCTCTTTTCTTAAGCTGGTAACAATTGATATTGTCAATCGCTACACTTTGGTATCTGATTATTTCTTCATACATTGTCAATCGCCCTATTCATTGAAGATATAATTTACATCATAATTCATAAACCCATAAACATGCTGAAGCAAACTGTTTATCTCTTCTTGGTTCAGTCATCTTCTTCATCGTAGTTAAGGAAAGAGGCCAAAAGCATTGTTATCATTTTCTGCTATCGGATTTTTCTGTTTGAGATTCTGCAACTTACTATGACCTACTAGGCTGGAATTATCTACAGTTCCAAAATGATATGATTTTCTCTTTTTCTTTTTCTGGTTTTTTGTCTAATAATGTCTAAGCATCTACCTAAATAATATCTGGGTTGCAGATAGATGAGAATGTTCAGCGAGAAATTATCAATCACAGGTCATTGAGGCACCCTAACATTGTCAGATTTAAAGAGGTTTGTTCTTGAATTCTATTGACATTTAGACAAATTTGAAGATACTTAATCTGAATGGTACTCCTGAACAATCTGCTTCAGGTGATTCTAACACCTACTCATCTTGCTATTGTGATGGAGTATGCATCTGGGGGAGAGTTATTTGAACGTATATCTAATGCAGGACGATTCAGCGAGGATGAGGTTCTTTTTTTGCTCTTAAATGTTTGTTTCCGTTGAATGTGTGGATTTGCCATAATGCTTACTTGCTGTTTTCAAATTTTTATCATGCAGGCTCGTTTCTTTTTTCAACAGCTTATATCTGGAGTGAGCTACTGTCATTCAATGGTATCAAAAAATTAAACTAGAAGTATTTAGCAATCACGATCTGTTATTAAAACTGGAATCTAATGATTCTTCATATGTTTCAGCAAATATGTCACCGGGACTTGAAGCTAGAAAACACACTGTTGGATGGAAGCCCAGCTCCTAGGTTGAAGATATGTGATTTTGGGTATTCCAAGGTAGTCATATTTCGACGCTATTTCTGGTGTCTACTGCACATATTAATCACGCATGTCAGAAATCCCTGGTATCTGGGATATTGAAATGATTTTTCACTACTTCTATCAGCTTAAGGATATTTTTTCTCATGATATGTGGGACGGCTTTATAGACCTTGGATATTTAATGTCTACTACGGATTATCTGATTGTAACTGTGTTTGCAGTCTTCTCTGCTCCACTCCCAACCAAAATCTACAGTGGGTACTCCTGCATATATCGCTCCAGAGGTGTTACATAGGAAAGAATATGATGGCAAGGTAAAAACAATGCGTTGCCTTTTTAGGAGAAGTTGATTCAGGATACAATTCACTTCCTTCTTAATAGAACTTTAAAATTATGATAGCGTGAAATAGAGGATATCTTTGTTAAAACCCCCAGAAGATCTGCCTCACTTGGTTGAAACTTTCATGAGGAAGCTATCCTAGCACCCCGGATGCACAGTCGTTCAGCTTTTATATGTGTCCTGTATCTGTGAATCTGATTGTTATCTTTTGCTTCAGATTGCAGATGTGTGGTCCTGTGGAGTTACATTATTCGTCATGCTGGTTGGCGGTTATCCATTTGAAGATCCTGAAAACCCCAAGGATTTTCGTAAGACAATACAGCGAGTCATAAATGTTCAGTATTCTATTCCTGAACATGTTCAGATTTCTGAGGCATGTTGCCATCTAATTTCAAGGATCTTTGTTGCTGATCCTGCACAAGTGAGTGATTTATCCTTGATATGCAAAACATCTTCACTAATTAATCACTCCATCCTGCTCAAGCTAGTGATTTGATCGGTTTGTGATATATACTTGATCAGCGCATCAGCATACCCGAAATCAAGACTCATCCCTGGTTTCTTAAGAACCTTCCAGCTGATCTGATGGACGAATCGAACCAATTTGAAGAGCCGGACTTGCCGATGCAGAGCTTGGAAACCATCATGCAGATAATCTCGGAGGCCACCATACCTCCAGCTGGTTTATATAACCTGGACATGATGGACGATGACATGGAAGACCTCGATTCTGACCCTGATCTCGATGTTGACAGCAGTGGGGAGGTCATTTATGCAATGTGATTGCTGATCTTTGTCCAAACACAGTGCAGGAATTGCAGTCCAGAATTGTGAGTATGTCGGTCGGTTATAAGGCGATTAGAGTTGCAGTGTTGAGAGTATACGAAATGAATGCTAGCAAGAAGATGCAGTAGTGTTAGCTTATTTTGTGGTTGGATAGATGTCCACTGGTCATGTGTTGGTTTACGACGTCGTTTGACAAGAGGTGTTTTGTATTGGATGGCATGCTTTTTGTATGTACTTCTTGTGTCTGTACATTGTGCTTGTATTGCTGTTTGTGTCGTTGTATAATAGGATTGCCCAAGACTGAATCTGAATTTAGAAACCGAACTAAATCGATAGACTTCGGTTATGACTACAAACTGCATTCGATTGACAGTTTTTTGTTCAGAGATGTTTTACTTTGTGCATGTACTTGAATCTCTGATGCGAATGAACAGCTGTCAGCAGTGATTGTTAACGCAACAAGACTCTGTAGGTAGCAAACCGTGATGCCGATTTGCAGAATTTAGTAAATCCGAACAAAACAGAAACTTGGATCTGGGAGAATTGAACCCGACGTGAATCGAACACGCAACCTTCTGATCTGGAGTCAGACGCGCTACCATTGCGCCACGGATCCGATGGTATTATACAACTACAACTAGATCTTAATATTCAGATCATAATTTAGAATCCATGATTGTTATGTATTTCTGATCTGTGAGAGAATTGCATTGTTTGCCATCGACATATTAAGGTATGCTTTTCTCGAGATTTTTTAATTATTTTTTTTAATTTCGCCCTCCGATAATTCTAATTTTTAGCCCTCGTTTCTACTGGCATTATAGATTTCACCCTCCACACCCATAATTCTGGTTTCATCCTCGAGAATACGAGAGTTTTTAGGTGTAATGATTCCATTTTCTGCCTAGGCATCTCATTTTTCACGCACAAACATGAATCACATGATCTAATTTTAAGAAAAGTGTAGTAAAGGATAATATCAGTTTGGAATTGAACATTTGAGAGCAAGTCCACCATGATCCCTTATTCCAAATGAGTTACCAGAACCCACAAGAAAATAAATAAAACTACTACTAATAATAAAAATTGAACACGATCCCCTCAAAAAAATGAACACAAGGCTATTTGTGTTCATAAAGAAGTGGTTAAGTTCAACAAGCTGTTCCGAAATGGAACATGCAGATGGAAGGACATCAAAATGATGTAATTTCATTGGATCTGGTTTCAACCTAGAAACAAACCAACATCTACAACCTAACCACACAATTCCAAGTAGCTGTGGCTTCTACCCTCACCTCATGACATTTCTCGAAACCGGGCAATCGCCTTCTTCTGAATCACAGCTTTGTAGCTATCTCCAGCCTGCACCTCCAGACTCGGATCCACTTTCTTTGCTTGATGGACCCCTAGACCCGCTCGTGTTTCCGAGGCCTGAGCCTGGACTGGCTCAACCATGCCGCTTCCATCTTTACCCAGTCCCTGGTTAAAGAATTAACACAAACACCAAGCAAACGTACCCCCAAAAAAAGTCAGATCAAAATACAGAGATATATTGCAACTGTCCACTATGCACCGGCATCACATATGCTGGTTGTAGCTCCAAAATAGAAATAAGGTTATTGTCAACTAGGAGCAAGAAAACTAGTAGCCATTATTAATTCAATTTGCAAATGAAGTTTAGTTTTTAGAAGAATTAATGCGAAAGGTGGTATATAGGTAAAGGGTTTAGAGATGATACCGAGCCTTCATGCCAGCCCATGTTGCGCAGCATCCGGTTGCCTACGTTGCTCTCATCAAGGGCCCTGTCTGCTGTGATCACATCGTAACTCTGAATATTTGCCTCTCCACTACTTCGTCCACCACCAACACCAGGAGGGAAAGGCATCGAGTCCGAAACACCCCGCCTATACGCTGGATCTCGGTCTTGAAGTCCACGATAACAAGAACATGAATTTTCTCACAAGTCAATACAGAGTCCGTGGAGGAAAAAACTAGCAATTCGACCATTGGAATCTTCTCAATTTTTTATACATGACCGCATTATTCAAATCTTGAGGCTAAGGCCAAGCTATTGCAACTATCGCCTATAACACCTTATTCCGTCAAAGTCCCAAAATCATAAAGCCACAACAAGCTAGATATAAAATTTGTTGAATCTAGAACTTAATACTCAGAGAGAAGATTGACAAAAGGCAACATATAACCCAATGTTAAGGAAACTTACTTGATTCTCCAAGTCCAGTATCATTATCCCCAAAAGCTGATGATGAACCATATAAGCTTCTCCTTTCAGCTGCACGATCTCTGTAAGTTGTTTGAGAGTGTTCTTTGTTTGTAACTGAATTGGAAGGCATCTCAGAAAACCTTCTTTTACTACTTCCAGCAGAAGGTGCATAACCACCTAATGCAGACGCATCTGTTCTGAATGGTGTAACCAGTGTGGAAGATTCTGTATATGTCTGCGAAGAAGATACTGCAGAAGACATACTAAACGGCGGTGCAGATGTACCTTCTGGGGCTGTATAAACAGTATTCGATTTCACCACACCCATCCCGGAACTTCTAATAACTCCTTTTAAAGTTCCGGTAGAACTGATACTAACAGGCTTTGTCCTGTCTTGGGATTCCAGACCAGCTGATTGAGTTGGGGTACTCGTCAATCCTGTCAGTCCTTCATTTTTAAATTTGCTCTTCGTAGATGATGCTGGGTTAGGTCTCTCATCCATTGATCCAGATGGCTGATTGTCCTCAAGTGCCACACGTGGTGCTTGCCCTTCATTACTCCTTTGCTTCCACATGCTTAAGACATTATTCATCTTCTTCTTGTTAGCCATTATGCTACTTTTGGATGCAAGTTTTATCTCTTTCAGTTTCTCCTTTTCTTTCTTCTCAGCAGCTATTGCAGCAGCTGCTGCAGCCTGCACAGCATCTGGTAATGAAGCAGCTTTCTCATTTGAGGTCAGAGTAGCAGCTGGCGCAGAAATAATAACTTTCCGATTATTGGAACCATCTGATGCTTTTGATGCATCACTTTGTTTTACAGCTGTCTTGCCATTCTGATCAGTACAAGGAATGTACTGCTGAGTTTGTTGATCATAAGAATACCAGAGACCATTATTCCCATCATAATATAGGCCTACAGAACACACAATAGAGGAATTAGACATCTTCCTCAGCATTTTAGGAGAAAGGTCCCATGAGGTCGCATACTTTATAAATATCGCCAAGATAACCACTAATGACGGGCCTATAAACTAAGCATTTTTATATAATGGATATTAGACAGGACTGACTGGGAAAAGGTCGGGAGACTGTAGATATCTTCCAAAGACAACTCCAGCATAGACACGTATAAGACAAATGACAATAAGTTTCTAGAGCAAGAGTGAAGTATACATACATGAGTATGTGTAGGCCATTACAATAAGGAATAAATAGATCACCTCTAGATATGGCACAGTACGTGTAGGCCATTACGATCACACAACGGCAAGTTCAAAACATACATGAGTATGAGTATATGACTACTGTTATGAGCAAAAAACTGACAACCATATTGGAGCCATTATTCCAGTAACTTCCAAAGTTGTTGAGTAATGTTCAACACTGATATCACAAGAATATAATCAAGTCATCTTTTGTCAGTTATACTCGAAGGCCTGAAGCTATTAACCATACTAATTCCTGAGGAGCAATGGATTGATGTTCTACTGGAATATTTTCAAGTCGGGAATGGCTAATCTTACAGAACTTAAATAAAGGATATGAAATAAATCTGTGTTTCATAAACCAGTGCAGGAGAGTACTGAACATGGATATTTACTTAGGACAAATGTATATAAACAATGATTATTTCTGCGTAACGAAGAGCATCGATGCAAACTATAGGAGTTTAAGCTGTTGAATACAAATAGAATAAATTATATCATGTTTCTTTGAAGCTAGGCAGGAAAGGATGCCAGATAATTCACATAGAATTTCCCAAGTAGAAGATTGAGAAATGTGACACAAAACAATTGTAAATAAATTCTTTCGAACATGCAATGAATTAAATCGTACAATTCACAAAGATGAGGTGTATCATTGAACACACGACAAACATGGCTACTAAGTTGGCCCAACTTGGCAGAGAAGGAAGCTTCAAACAGAAAGCAAGGATAGAGTTGGAAAACCTGTATTTCCATCATAATAGAAACCAGAAGAAGCATCATAGTAATAACCAGAGGATTCATCCCACACAAAACCAGATTGTGGTGCTGAAGAATCTGCTTGTCCTGCAACATGCCCACTCTGATCATGACCACCACCAGCAGGTTGGTTGTCCTCCGGATTGTATTCTTTTGGCGCCCAACCAACAGCATCATACTAAAGAAACAGAGAAATACTTGAATCATCTACTAGTATAAATCCAACGCAAAGATACAAACAACCAACATGATGCAAGAAAGGCCTATTCTTAAAGGTGTCTATTATTTTCTTTGCCCAAATGAAAGAGTTAGGAGAGACTCATAACTGGGTAATGATATCGGCCAAGGACAGTAAAAAAGAAAAGGTTAAATTTGACATAGGAAAAACTGTACTTCAAACTATGCTTTAGTTAACAATAACATTTTCATGACATACCCTGTCGCAAAGATTTTGCAGTAACAATGACTCCCCGTGCATATTAAAAAGTGGATAATTAATTTCATACAATCTACATCATGAAGGCACTGAGTATATACTACCCGGAATAGGAGTGACAGTATATACAAAGAATATGAAGATTTTGAAAACTCTGGGAATTTGATAATCAGCAAGTGAACTTTAACTATTATAAAATGCCATGTATCAAAGAGAGCATATAACCAATTTCCACATATTATGAGAAAATGCAAGACACGAAACCTGCTGAGCAAATGTAGCTGCCTCAATCGCAGCAGCAGCAAGACTGCTTGACTGAGAGGCTCCTGAAACTGCTGATCCAGGTCCGACAATACTTTTGGCATATGCAACTCGAAGAATCTGACCATTCTTCTCAAGAGTAGTACCATTTGTTGCTTCAAGAGCTTTAGAGGCATCCTCAACCTGGTGAGAAGGGTTCACATGAGACTTAAATGAAAATATATATACCCAGTAAAAGATGAAGGCTACAATAAACCACCATATTAACAAGGTTATTGCACTGCTTTTGTGAAGAAGAGGCAGAGCAGTAAGAATGAGTTTTACTTGGACAACAATAGCTACTAGATGGTTCGGGAACGTAGTTATACTATGCTCAAAAGAAAAAAGAAGTTATACTTAAAAACGTGACTCTTCAGTAAGTTCTCCAGTATATAAAGAGTTCTTCAGAGATATGCTTGAAGATTTACGGAAGATAAAAGTTGAGGAGAAAGTTCACTTACATATCACATTCACTAAATATTGACATACTTACGAATAATCTGGCAGTCGAATTGGATCTTATGCCAAATGAAAATGGAAATACAATATTCTTTTGCATGTAATGCATTTTATATCAGATGCAGCTAGGTACTAACTGAAAATTTAGATTGTAATCTGAGTCATCTCCTTTTCTCTTATTTTTACTTGTTCTAGTACATCATTTAGCAGGAAATAAAGTACAAAGAAAAAGTGCAGTAATTTCGGTATAGATTTCAATCATTTCTTATAGGACATATTTACCTTGCACAGCCACCTAAGAGTACCAAACTAATTCCTCAGTAGTGATAAAGTGAAAATGTTTTGTCCAGTTTCCTGCAGCCTTCTATTTCATATTTTTTTATTTTACTTTTATAGCTTCATCTTCAGGGGGTGAGCCATTAGGAACACAAGACAGTTCTCAACAAAATGAGCTAACTTACTAGCAGTTCATGTAACTTTCTTTTCAGATATCATCTAAATTATAGGTCAAAATATATGTTTGTAGATTGGAGAATTGCAGAAGATAAGCATCACCATAAGGGATATGTATGAATGTATCTAGTGCATTACTTTTACAACTTAATTTTTTTACATAATCATTATTTGAATTTCGACTATAGTATTGAAACAGTGATATTCTCGCCATATTTCTCTACCAGGGCAAGACCATTTTTACTCATACCATTCACCATTGCGTGCAGCAACCGAGAAGTGAAACTTACCGAATGGAAATGGATAAATGCAAATCCTCTTGAAACATGAGTGAATTTGTCTCTAACTAACCGCAAGTCCTGCAAGGCTAAGATGTTTGTTATCAACAATAAACTGTAAACTAATGACAGAACACCATGCAAAAGGAAATGACAAATTTGTGCTAACCTTAATAGGAGAATGTTTAGAAAATTCATAGCGTAGCATTTCCTCATCAGCATTTTCATCCAGCCCACGGACAACAAGAACATGAGTTGGACCTGACGTATATTCTGTTAAAGTTCCTCCAAATTAAAAAAATACAAATAAGATGAGTTTTTCATGAAAAACACACCAGCTTCTCCTCTCTTTCCAGTAGAAGTCAGATTTGAAGATGCCATGTCAGCAGGGGGAGCATCTTCCATTTTCGGCTCATTACACTGATTGAAAAAGTGCAAAGATGTTATTTTATAGATGAAGTCCATGCCTAAAACTGGAACAGAAATTCAATAATTGATTGCTAGTTGGGAGATAATATCTAAGTATAACTTCACAGGGTGGGGATGAGGAATGAAACTGAACCTGAAAACAAGATGTTCTCCGGGCAAAATTAACACAGCCACATATGATGCACATCCAATCAGATGGAACCATCATACTTCTATAGCTACCATGGCCTGATCTTGATGCACTGCCCATACCAAGAGACCCACCACCAGTTGGTTTACTACTGCAACAAAGGTCAAGATTCAGAAAAGACTTCACAATCCAGCAAAGCCACTATCATTCCATCTTAATGTGTGCAGTTTACATCAATTTATGTTAGTGTATTAATGGTATAAACAAGGGAATGAATTTGTCAAGTACAATACACTTTTACAATTGGATTGCCTTAAAAATGTCATGGCATCTCTACAACAAAATCAAATCAAAGTTATTATTCTCTATGTATATACACAAATTAACTGTCCCTAATCCGTGTGATCATCAGCAGAAATCTGCCGACTAAATTATCTGCACTCTACGGACAGGGTTAAAATCCACCATACATGAATAAATGACTTCTAATGCCTATCCATAGTTGAGAAAGGTGCAAATGTCGCTGATACAGATTTCAGGCAGGTCAACTTATGATGAGGCAGCTACAAATATAAAGTATGCATACCTGTACTCAAAGAAGAGCTTACTGCCATCAACAAGAAGACCCTCATGCCCGAGCCTATCCATCATTGCTTGTGCCGAATCCTATAACAAGAATGATGTCCAATTTTATGGAACATAATAATTAACATAAATTGTCATTAATGATCCTCTACTTCCATACCACGGAAGGGAAATCAATAAAAGCAAATCCACGAGAGATGCCAGAATTTCGCTCTTTAATAACTCGAACATGCCGAAGGGGTCCCCATTCAGCCTGACACAGATAAATGAGGCACGCATTGTAATGAAGGCCACTCACAATAGAAACAATAATGGCTTTTGGCAAACTTCAAGGGAAAGAAGGTAAAAGGAGTTACAAGAATCTGATACAGATCTTCTTCAGTTGTACTTTTGAGAAAGACCTTTCACCACAACAGTTGCAGATGGAGCCTGTTTAGAGAAAGAGGAAACGCATAGTAAAGTCAACAAGAAATAGAACAAGAAACATCAGAAAGCTGAAGAGGAAACGGAGCATACAACAGAATAATGGTCATGCTGATGCCTATCTTCACGATCTCTTCGTCTGTCACCTCTATCATAACGAGTGTCTTCATAGCTATCTTCCCTATAACTTCGACCGTGACTGCGGCTTCGAGGAGATCTTGACCTGGCCCGATCATCATGACCACGAGAACGAGAACGAGAAGGGGAATGGACGTGCCTTCTATAGGGACTTTCTTCTCTTTCGCCACTCAAGCCTCTCTTGTCCCTTTCTCTATCCCGAGAATCACGTCTTCGCCAGTTACCATCTCGTCTACTACTTTTATCATAGTCAGAATCATAACTCTGTCTGACATAATCATAATCCCTTTCACGGCTGTCCTCCTTGCTTTGATGAGAAACACGAGATCTGTAGTCATAGTCATCATATCCATAATCCTCGCGTTCACGGCCCCCATATCTCCCAGGCCTGTCAAACAATGATCATAAATGCATGGCAATAATAGTTGTAAATAAGATGATAGAATTCACATAATTCAGTCATTGTTTCAATCTTATTATACTTATCCAAAAATAGGGATAATAATATGAAACAACATACGGCTTGTCATGCCGTCTAATTTCCCTATCAAAAGAATACTCTTCTTCATAACTTCTCCTCCTCGTTTGAGGCCACATCCCAGCTGATGATGGTGGAGGAGGATAATTATCCCTCTCCAGTACATCTCGACGAAAGGCGCCCCTTGGGTAGGCATTTTCCCTCGAGAACCTTTCATCTATAAACCTCCTATCATCATAAGATCCATCATCCCTGCCAACACAAGATGAGGCAAGGGCTGATAGGAAGAAGTGGGGAAAAAAAAGCAACATACATATAAAGTTGCATAAAAGTACAAGAAAAAAAACTCTTGAGAAATATAGACAACACGTGTAAAAGCCAAAAAAGAAATGAAACAAAATATTCACAGTTGTGATGTACTTTTGCTGTAAAGCAAATTTACATCTTGAGATCCTTGAATTTTAACCACTGGAAACCAATTCTCTTGGCAATAAGCTTCGGCATACACTCACCGGAAATTTGTATCATGAACCGCCCCATACCCCTCCAAAGCCTGTGGATTCAAGAGAATAAGTTGTGTCAGCAAGTAATAATCATGGTTAACGTAGGCAAACGATTCCACATCCTCACTGTCCCATGGCTTCTCTCATGTTCTTTAGGCAAGAGATTCCGGAAAAAAATGGACAATCACATGACCCTAATTTCTCGTATATCATCCCATATATGTGATGAAAAGGAAACCACAATTACGCTGTTATTTTCCCATCCTTGATGAAGACCATAGCGTCCAGGGTCCATTGCTCTCACGAAGAATCACCCTTTTCTTGCAAATGTCTTTCTAATTGTTGGAAGTTGTAGAAGCTAGATGAATGGAACCTTTCCTGAGCATAGAATAAAGAAGAGCTACGTCATAATTAAAAACTAGTTTGCATCCATTGGAATTCCTTCTAACAAGCCTCATAAAAATCAATGAGTTCTAAAAGAAATATCAAGGTACACACTTCCAAAGACATATAATCAAATGAAGGTGCACATGAAAATTCAAAAGAAAGAGAAACAAATATATCCCAGTGCAATATCTCAAAAATGTCTAAAACCAAAATATATATGAATAAGGTCCATACAAAGCTGTTACTAAATACTAATATACTGGACTTGAACAGGTTTAAGACCATAGTGTAGTTCCCTTCTCTATAGATAAAGAAAGACAAACACATAATCGATATTATCTATGCCAATTCAAGGGTAATTTCTAAAATTTAATTTTTTGGGTTTTTGGCAACTACAGTTTCTATTCTAATCACTGACAACTCTATTCCGAAAGAAAAAAACATTGCACAGGCCCAATTTACAGTTATTACAGAGAAATACTTTTTGCTGGTAATTTGCATGGTAACTCTGAAGAAAAAGAAGAAGAAAAAAAATGTTAAATATTGCGAATTGGACATCTCTCTACAACTCCGGCCGTAAATCATCTTCTCAAAATTCTCGACATGGAAAGCTTCAAATAGAAATTAGTCATTACCAGGATATACACCTGCAGATACTCCTTCTACGAGACAGGATAGAAATCTTATAAATGTTACAAAGCCCTCCTCTTTGCCTTCTTTAGGAAGACGAATTGTGGCTTTAATAATCATTCATGATACATGTAAGAATCACTAATTTACGATTGCAAAGTTACCTCAGGTTGCTGAATTGCAGCTTCGTCGCCGAGTGCACAATATCTTCTTAGATCTTATGTGATGAATTTAGGGCATACACGAGTGATTTGGTTAGGATGGATGTATAGTCGGAATTAATGTATCAACTGAGAAGTTGATTAGAAAATAATAGGAAGAATTGATAGTTGCAGATGATGTGCAGATTCTAGAGATTTTTCGGATTTGTGTGTGTTTTGACGGAGAAGATGAAAACTGAAAGTAGTGCGAAAGAGAAGACGCGGTGCAATGAAAATTTAGGTTTTCTTCTTTTTTTCTTTTTCTTCCTTATGGTGAAACTGAAGTTAGTTAATAGTTATATGGAAGTTTGGGTTGCCATAATTAATTAGGCCCAAATTTTAAGGTTACTTGAACTTAATACTTGGTTATGTTTATTGGGCTTTACTTGCTATTTTTCTCTCTCTTGGATCTACACATATGTCCATTTCCAATTTTAATTATGGTTACGATTTGAAACAACCGATTACAGTTTGCCAAAAATTAAAACCGAAATCGAATTTTCTGTAGACGGTTAACGGTTTCAGTTTGAAACCGCTATTCCGATACTGGTTTACAAGTTTAATGGTTTTTATAAATGTTTTTTTTATTTATTTACTTAACTAAGTTCATTTTATTAAAAACTTTTTAAAAATAACTTTTTGTATTCAAAACAAGTTAAGAATTAATTACAAATAAAATTATATAATTTATAACAAGAAGAAATTGAACTAATAAATATATTCGATATAGTTGTTGGTTCTCCATTATCATCATCGTTTTAGAAAGAAATTTTATGTTATTGTCTTCATTTCTCCATCGTGTAGCAACTATTAAACAATATTTGCTATTCTACGCTTTTTAGTAATAAAATTTGAACATTTTTCGTCAAACATATATTGTCTGAAGATGTTAGTATCAATTTGCAATTATACTAACTAGAACAATGTTTTCTCATTTTTCACACTACTTTAAAATATCAAAATTGTTAAGATTTTTGTATTTAAGTAAAAAACTATGTTAAATATAGGTAGAGTCAGCAAAATGGGCTTGACCCGATGGGCCGGCTTGTGGTACCCTTAT
Organism: Lavandula angustifolia; assembly: GCA_028984105.1. NCBI lineage: Eukaryota > Viridiplantae > Streptophyta > Magnoliopsida > Lamiales > Lamiaceae > Lavandula > Lavandula angustifolia. The sequence goes on along the minus strand of CM054815.1, from coordinate 21,543,144 downwards.
CCGGAGCTAGATTGGACATCGAAAATATAGGTCTAAAATGAAGTTGGGCCTAAAAAAGCCTGCCTAGAGAGCCCGTCGAGCTGACCGGGCTTGGGCTCAAAAAAGCCCAGCGTTTCAGGCCTAAAAAAGCCTGCTCGGTAATTTTTTTTTAATTAATAATAAACTTAAATCATAAATTATTATTATCAATCATAATTATATTATCCTAATGAGTTCTTTATGATTTTGGTTTGTAAATGAATTTGATTTTAAATGACGACCAATACTATTGTTTATGTTTTCATAAACAGAATGTTCATTACCTCTCGATTTTCCCTCTCTTTCACACACAACACACACTTCCACAATTTTCTCTTTATATATGTATATTTTCTTCCAATTTAAGCATGATCATTGTAGAAGAAATATGACGCTTTTTTTCAAAGTTGAGTCAAAATTCGTAGAAGCTCTTCCGAAATATGTGGTTTATATAAATAATTGGAATCCGTGGTTATTATTATCAATTATCTTAATTATATTATCTTAACGGGTTCTTCCTAGTCGGCCAAATCCTAATCATCTCTTAAGTATCTTTGAATTTTTTTTTTCTCAACTCTCCATTTAATTTATAAAAAAAATTATGAATTACACAAGCTAAATCCGCCTACCCGCCCGAAAGCCCGGGGTTGGGCAGAGCTTCACAATTTTGGGCCCGGTGGATTTTTGGGCCTACTCGCCCATCCCGATAAAGTTACAAAAGCCCGATGGGAGGGTCTAGGTCGGCCCGGGCCGCTACTTTACCAGCCCTAAATATAGGTGAAAATTAGAAGATCTAGTTCCTCAATAATTTTTTAATTTATAATTCATTTATCTAATTCATTGAATATATGATCGTTGATAGTTTCAATGGGTGAAATCGTCGGTTTCAACCGGTTTGGAACCCACGGTTTCACATATTGAAATAGACGGTTTCGGTTTGCATGGGTTCCGGTTCCGATTTGAGCCGACTTCGGATTGAAAATGGGCATGTCTACTTGGATCTCTAAATTTCTTTTTTCTTACGACAAATTAAACACATAACTGCTATTTGAGATGTATATTTGATAAAGTTCACTTCTATGTAATAACATTTAGATTATTGAAAATATTAAACAACATTAAGCGTCTTAACCGAGTGTAACTCATACATACGGTTTTGTTGATATTCCAACTCATGGTCTTAACCACAATGCAAACACTTTTAACACCTAAGGTATCTCATAATATGAGGTAACCCAAGGCTGCTCTAGGGTGAAGCATGTGAAGCCACCACTTTAAGTCTCCAGTCAAAAACAAGACTCCCACAGTAAAGTCTATTGAAATCTAGTCCTTAAATTCTTATATATTAGTAAAGTTTTTATTAAAAAATTCTAAAAAAAAATTAACCTTGTGGTAGGTACTCTACTTTTATTGGGGTGATCTAGTATATTAATCCTACTTCTATCAGTTTTTGTCACTTTCTTTTCTAAACTACAAGGCCCCAAAATTTAAGGTAAAAAATATTTTCTACTAGGCTAAAAATATCATAATTCATAAGCGTCTTTCCACTAAGCAAAAATACTTTCCAAAATTTCCCAAAAAATCACAAGCATCTTTCCCAAATTTGAACCCAGGTGAATTAAAAAAAATGAGTCATTTTTAAAAGTAGCCTTATATACTAAATAAAAATCAATTATAGCCTAACGCTAAATAAAAACACAAATCTAGTCATTTTGTCCTCAATCACATATCTCCAATCACATTTCCCCAATCATCGGCCCTCAGATCTATTTCTCTCTCTCGACCGAAATAATTAGGGTCGTTACACAGTTTGAATAACACTTAAGGGTCGATGGGTGGACCTAAGGATGGCCGGTGGTCATCGACTCTTCAATAATTGGATGTTATCTCTCGGTTGAAAGAAGGGGGCCGTTACAACTGCAGGATGTCAGAAGGGCCGATGAGTGGGCCTAAAGAGGCCCGATGCCGATTGGCCCTGCAATTGAATGACATACTGAGAATTCCCTCAGCCCTCATCGGCCTTGTTCTTTTTACGTCGGCCCTCCATCGGCCATTTTGACATCCTTGTCTTGGCAGACAAGGAAACCCGATAAATGATTGGTTACAGACACAAAAATATGACAAAATGACTTTGTATTTTAGGATAGTGAAAAGCTAAATTTATTTTTGTTTTATGTTTTTTGGCTAACAGTGCATATTAACGCTAAAAAATTATAAACGCCTTTCCACTAGGCTAAAATATTTTTTTATTTTATCTATGTAAAATTATTTTACTATTTTATTTTAGATCTCCAAAAAGTTTGATCCTATCCTCAATAAACCCCAAACCTCTTACCGGGTGTATACATTAAGTAAATGATCTCTTTTCCTAAATTACTATTGCACGAACTACAATACGAACCCATACACTGTGCCAAAACTTTCTAAAAATATTTGGCAAATTGGATTTTTTAGTCCCCAAACTATGCGTGTTTGGCCAATTTGGTCCCTTATTTATTTTTTTTAGTTAATTGGTCCCCAAACTATAGAATTTTGGATGAATTGGTCCTTGTGTTAATTTTTTGGTAAGTCAACTGTTAGTCAACGATTTTTAAAGGGTATTTTCGGTATAATATTATTGAGGACCAAAACGTCCAAATACTAAAAAATTGAGGACCAATTTGGCCATTTTTTTTTTTACTGAATTTTTTTTTTAATTTTACAAAAATCGAAAAGTATTTTAGTCGTTTTGATTTTTTTTAGGACCAACTACGCCAATTTTAAATAAGTTGAAGACAAATCTCTATATTTTGGGATCATAATCGTCAAATTTTATAGCTCTGTTATCAAAAATTTCGAATATATTATTATGATAAAGAGAGATAAAAACGTAGAATATTTGATAATCAATGAATAAAACTATAGTAGATTTCCATTCAAAACATGTTTTCATTCCAATATGATTTATTCATTAATTTTTCGTATATTTTATGTTTTAATCCCCTGTTTTCATAGTAATATTTGGAAAAAAATTGTTTACGGAGTAATATATTTTATGTTTTAATCTATTGTTTTCATAGTAATATGATCCCCAAATATATTATAATTAACGGGAATGGTCCCCAACCTATTTAAAATTGGCATAATTGCTCCTTAAAAAAAAGTAAAACTGTTAAAATATTTTTCGATTTTTGAAAAAACTTAAAAAACTTAAAGAAAAAAAATTGGTCAAATTGGTCCTCAATCTTTCAATATTTGGACGTTTTGATCATCAATAATATTATACCGAAAGTGCCCTTTAAAAATCGTTGACTAACAGTTGACTTACCAAAAAATTAACACAAGGACCAATTCATCCAAAATTCTATAGTTTGGGGACCAATTAACTAAAAAAAATAAATAAGGGACCAAATTGACCAAACACGCATAGTTTGGAAACTAAAAAATCCAATTTGCCAAAATATTTTCTACATATCAAAAACACATGTATCACTCTCTCATCCAAGTGACGGATACGGCGAGCATGTAGGCCTCCCTCGGCCTCAAAGAACTTTTTTTTTTTTTTTAATTTATAAATTTTGCCATTACTCTTATCTTACTTATAATCTTGGAACGGTATTGCCCACACTATAATGTGACTCCGCCACTACACGGTTTTTGAAGTATTGCAATCGTAATTTTGCAACATCATAATCTAAGTAAAGTGTTAGGAAAAATATTGCTGATTTTATTCAATGCAGAAATAGGACTAATACGATTTAGCTCTTCTACATACTCCGCAGCAGATTGGAGAATGTATATTCAATATTCGCCACTGTGCAAAGCAAATTTAAAAGAAATAAATAATACTGCGAGCTACGGCGCGACATTCCTCTAGAGGAATTGTTTAATAATATAATTGTTGGTAATAAGGAGTATGATTAATTAATAAAATACTGAACAGGCTGTACTTGAATAATTATTATTACATTTATTGCCCCAACGTTGTATATTCAATAACTATACTTCTATTAAGAGACAGTTAAGAGCAATGGTTGCGCCTCTGTGTTGCATTATCAACCCAAGAAACCTATAAAAATATTAACAAGTAGAATAAGAGAATTCTATTTAGCCATAAATGAGATATCTCCACAAGGCGGCTCCTAATTAATCACGCACACACAAATTTAAGACTAATAATTACGCTCTCCCATTCCCAATAAACAGCCTTATTTTCAAAATCAAGAATTATGATTATATTTCAAAAAAAATCTTCCTAATGAGATAGTATGAATTAAATTTTAAATTTATAAAAAATGAGAAGTAAGCTTCATGAAAATTGGGAATTACTAGTTTAGTAGTACTAGTAAATGAGAATGAGATTGTCTGTCCAATAAATCCATATATAATTCGTGTCCAATTCAAACCGATAGTTTTTTATTGAAAAATTATAAATTAAAAGGATAATATTGAAAAATTTAAAGCCATAGACACATAAGTTATAGTAAGTGCTAATCTTGATGATAAAGATTTTACTAAGTGCTACTCTTAATACAAAAATAAAATTAAAAATAAATTATTTTATTTAAAAAAACTCCCGGGAGTGGAAATAGCAAGATCAGGAAAAGCAAAGCAGTCGCTGCCGCCGACAAACCCATTCTCACCACTCTCCACCTGCCATGGATGCCCAGCAACGCTCGAACCGCCGCCGTGGACAGCGGCGGCCCCTCCATCAACCGCCGTAAAAGGCCAACTCGCTCTTCCAAGCCCGAACCCGACGTCATCAAGTCCAACGCCAAACCCACCCAACGACAGCAGCCCAGCCGCTGGAGCGCCGCTCAACAACGACGTAAACCCGCCACCCATCTTTCCGTCGTTCGTGAACGGCATCGAACCACTGTGGTGAGCGCCGAGGGGGACGAGAAGCTGAGAAGCGGCGGCGGGGAGGTGGCGGAAGTCGCGGTGGTAGGTGGGCGAGAAGACGGCGCCAGCGGCGGCGGTGGTAGGGATGATGGAGGAGCGGGAGCGCTTGGCGTTCTTGCGGGTGCCGCCGCCGACGGGGATGTCGCGGAGGGTGCCGCCGTGGGTCCAGTAGCGGCGGCAGGCCTTGCAGAAGTGGCGCGGCTGCGAGAAATTGTAGTTGTTGTAGTAGCAGAACTTGGTGTTGGTGGAGTCGCAGCGCGGGCACGGGAGGTGCTCCGGCTCCGGCGGTGGCGCGCCGATCTTCGCCGCCTTCTTTTCGCTCGCGTCGGTCGCCATGTTTGGTAGTCGAGATAGCTAGTAATAACTTTGTAGTATGCAAATGTCAAATGTGTTTGAAGTGGGAATGTGGTTTGCGATTTGGGGTTTACTGAGATTTTATTGTGGAGAGAGGGAGAGGGAGAGATAGAGTGAGAGAATCGTGTCGAACTTGTGTGAGAGTGATGAGCAGCTTTTGCAGACGGTTTTGTTAAGAGGAATTCATACTTTCAGTCGGCTCGAAATTGGCTTTTCTGGTTCGGCTCCCCTGCTGGGAAACTAATAGTATATCTATATATACAATGCGTGGACCATAAAATATTCTCACTCTAGATTTACTCATTTACATTTTACACTATGCTATCATGATTTATCAATAGAAATCAGTTACATATGTATATATTATGCATACATATATATATATCCGCGCGTGTGAAAAAGGACAAAGAAAGGAGTTTGGTCATCGTGAGAGAGAAATGATACTAAATTATAGTGGCTTAGCATAATGATACACCATATAGTAATTGATCGTATTTATTATTTGAGAAAAAAAATCGAAATGCAAGCTCCTACAAAGGAGGTGTTTGGGATAACTTATCTGAAAAAGCTTATAGCTGAAAACTGTCTCGAGAAATGAATTCGGTGTTTGGGAAATTCAACTTATAGAGCTGCTGAAAGCTATTTGGGTCCAAGATAGAGAATTTTCGTAAGCTGGTATTGGACATATTCGATAAGCTTATAAGCTTTTATAATTTTAACATTTTTAATTAATACATTATATTATAATTTTATAACTATTTTTTTTAATTAATGATCGATATTATTTAGATGTATAATTTTTATTTGTCATTTAACAAAGAATAAATAAATATTTGTTTTATTAATATAATTTATAATCTTTTTTATTCTTGATTTTAATTAATAATATTAATTATACTTAATTTTTTTTCTAATTTTTATTTTAATATTTTTTTATTAAAATACTATTTTATATGAGTGGAAATAAATTTTAAATTTTATTTGTGTAAAAATTCTAAATTTATTTAATAAGTGAGAAATGAATAACATTTTCATTTTATAAGATACCACTTTATTAATATTTTCAAATATTAATTTTTGACTTTCAGCACTTTTTGCAAACACTTACAAATTATCAAAATCAACAGCTTTCAGCTACTTTCAGCCACTTTCAGTAGCTTCCAACAACTTTCAACACTTATCGATAAGCTTCAGCTATCCCAAACACCCCCAAAGTATTTACACTCCAAAAAAAAATTTAATATGTCTAATCGAACACTCTAATACGATATAATATTATCATTGTTATGTCTGACAGTCAAATATGTTTTTCTATTTTTCTATTGTTAAGATTAATTATTCTATTTTGAATTTTATATTTTTATTGTGCTTTTAATTAATTATGGATATACATATAATCGATGTATTGTATTTTAGATTTTTCAAAAAATATTGAATATCATGTATGTTCCTAATCATGTACTCCCTCCGTCCCGTCCGACGTGACTTCTTTCCTCTTTTTTCTTGTCCCACTTGACTTGATCACTAACTAAAATAATACTTTAATAAATTTTAATGGGTCCCATTACTTTATACCACTTTACACACAACTACCCACTTTCTTAATAATCGTGCCCAAAGCCTATTAAGTCATGTCGGGCGGGACGGAGGGACTATTTCATATTCGTGCAACTTAAATAAATTGTGGTTAGTCATTGAAAAATCTCCCTCCTATCATAATACTATCCTTACTACTTACTACTTTATATGTTTGATATATTCAATACTACAATGATAATAATTTTAATTATAAATGAATGTATATGTATTTGGGATATAAAATTTTCTTGAATTGAGACTTAACGTAAAACTGAAAGGGCAGGGGCGGGAAGAAGAGAAGAGAGAGAAAAGAGTGATGGGACGGAATTAGGAGAGAGATGATGATGGGTGTCGGAGTAGCGTGGGGGTGCAATTATTGGATTACTCCTCATTTCTCTCTCTGCCACTGGGACCCCCCCTTCCTTCAGATTCTCTCCGTATTTTTCTAATTCCTTTCCGGATTTCTCGCTTCCTTGTCTCCATCCCCCACATTCTCCCTGGTATGTTTACATATTTTAATGCACATTTCAATGTTAGCTTACACATTGTATGTTTTGAATTTAAAAAACCATTACGAGTTTTTCTCGTCAATAATACAAATCGGTCGATCTCAATAATACAAATCGGTCGATCGATAATATGGTGTTGATTAAGTAGAGAGAGAGAGATGAGCAGATGCATGGGTAAAGTAGTTATAATTTCAACAGCGGTTGGGTGGTTGTTTGTCGGCAAAGTGTGAAGAAGAGTGTCCTCCTCTGTTCAATTTGACCTCTGACTGCGCCTCCCCAGCCCCATTCTATCAAGTCCTTTTCAATCCTAACACACTAATTGCATGCTCTATTCTGCTATCACTGTCCCTAATCCCAATCCCACACTCACTCTGTGTGTTTTTGGTTTTTCTTCTTGTCTCTTTTCTGCTATCTACATGTAATTTAAATTAAATTACTACTACTATTGAATTTCTTGTATCCATTGGATAGTTGTAAGGGTTTAATGAGAGACTAGTGAGTAGTGACTGAGTGCAGGTAACTCATTTCCTTTTGTCTCAGAGTACGTACTAGGAAGAATATTATCCTCTTGTCTAGAATCCTTGTCAGAAGATCATTTCCATATCTCCCCCTACTAATTCAATTTCAATTTTTCAATTTTTTATATATATTGAGAAATTAAAATCTGTCATTAGTAAATAGTGTTTGTAAACCATACAAAAAAATTAATATAAACTGTAATCATGCACGAGATATATACTTGATTTATAGAGATATTGGCGATAATTTAAATTTGTTGCATGTGGTTAGATTGAATAACAAATGGGAATTAATTGAGTATTTGGGATGAGAACAAATTAAGAAAAGACTTGTAACGGGATAACAATTGTAATAAGGTAAAAAAGTAAATTACAAAAGGGAAGATTGGAATAAAATAGAATAATAAAGGAAAAAAATCAGATTTCGCGGAGCTGGCGGAGATTCATTGGAGATACATATCTGGTGTCTCCGTCCATCAGTTGTTTGGCGATTAGAAGGTTAGCAGCCTCGCTGGGGTGGTAAGGATCCCAGAAAACGTGCTTGTCACGGTCGGAACACATGCTCGACGTCGGCCCGCACGGGATTATTCCGGCGAACTGCCCGCCGTTTCCACAACAAGCTGTTGAAAATCCTGCAAAATCAGTTCAATTATTAACGTCGCAAGGGCGAATCAAAAATATAAAATAAAAAAATGGAAAGTTTGTAATTTAAAAACACAGTGAGCAAAATAATAAATTATTCAAAATATAAAATTAAAAAATTGAAATTCAACAAGAGTGGCCCCATGGACGGAATAGGTATCGGGTGGGGTCATCCAACTCCAAATTGTATGATTCACCATGATCTTCTTTGTATATTTTTGACTATTTCTTTTTTGCCCCCTAATTCAATAGCCCCTAAAATTGCAGATTTATCATTTCGACCCCTAAGTTTGAGTATTATAAATTGATTGCACGACATCTTAAATAATAATACGTCAATATTAATACGATTCAAACTGGTATAATAAAATACGAGAATAGAATATTAAAAACGATAATGAAAGTTGGTAACAATAGTATTAGCTAGGCCTGTAAAGCATAAGTAACAAAAGTCAATATTACTATTCTACCAACTATCCTTACCATATTTGGCGTAATTTGTGATAACTTCCATGACAAGATCATACACGTTCGCAAGCACAAAAGTGGATCCGGCAAGATTCTCATTGAGTTCCTGCAAAAGATCCTTCAACTGAGCATTGTACTGATTCGCAAGCTTGTTCGGCAACGCAACGCATTCGTTCTCGCTTAATTGATTGATCGTCTTCTGATACGGGATGCACCCGATCGGCCCCACATTTCCAACTATAAACTTCCGCGCATCCAATTGGTAGAGTCTCTGCATTTCATCGACGATAATGTCAGTTTACAAATTATGTCTCTAGAAAGTGATAAATTGGGCTACATTCCTCTTAAAAGGTCTTGTAAGGGAAATGTATATTCAACCATATATAGAAGAAACAGAATCTTCGTCAAGTCATGTGGCCCATAATAATGGACTCTAACAGAAAGAAAGTCGAGTATGTGTATGCACATACTATGTTGCTCTCTTAGATGACTGATCATATCATCCACAAAGGCGTCTGGGCTTTGCTTGATTCTTGCTCCCACTGAGACTACGGGGAGGAGATAATTGTTGAGGAAATCATCAGAACCAACTGTGATGGAGAAGATGGATTTCTTGTGGAGATAGTCTCTTGCTTGGGATGCCCCTAATAGTTTGTCAATTTCTTTCCTTGTTATGTTGAAGTAATCAATTTGAATGTCCATTGATAGCCTGTTAACCTGCAGTAAAATACTCAACTGTAAATATAAAGTAGTTGTAATATTAAAAATAAAAAAAAAGTTGTCACTTTAGATAAGAAAAACAAACAAAAATAATCACTTCCATAGAAATATTCATCATATTGTCAAAGTAACTAAATTATTCATAATTTTTCACTTTTAAACTCAGTCTTGACTCATTTTTATTTGTTTTCCGCAATTTCCGTCATGTTTTAGATAAGATAAAACAAAAAATATACTACTACGAGTCTTCATCGACCGACATGCAAATAGTAGAAGACCAATATGATAGGACTTCTGTTAAAAGTCAATAATTGACCTCAGACTTGCAAATCTAAAAAGTGCATATATAATGTTTTTTACTATAGTATGAATGATAAGATAACATAAAAGAGTTATTATTATTTATTGACAATCAATAGAAATACATCATAAATAAAAATAAATGAAAGTAGATTTGCGAATGTACTTACAAAAATGCTCCCAGTAGCATTCAAAATGGGGAAGCATAGTTAACGCCGTATAGTGTAGATTTTCCAGTGGTGTTCGGGGCGAGAAACGGCAATGCGTACTGTGGCTCCCCCAACTCATCCCCTGAGGCGAATAACATTTAGTAATAATCATTCGGTCTTTTGTTGCTTCGATTCGTTTAAATAACAAAATTAATACGCTGGCGAAAAAAGGCTTACCGACAATATCGGCGATGGTCCTTCCGTTGGTAAAGCGGCCGGTGGGATTGCCGGCGGAAGCCTTGAAATCGATACCGTTGGGAGTGACGTCAGCCTTGGATAATGTTTGGAGATAATTGTTGTTGCCGGCATCAACCAACGAATCTCCGAAGATATATGAAGCCCCTTTTGTCAAATCTATATCTTGGGAGATTCCATATTTGATCGAGTTTAAAACAAAGATCATAACTAATACTCTGAAAGGCATGATTATTACCATGACGCTGCTCGAAGAGGATACATATACAACTACAAGAGTTTAGTAGATGGGATTTATATATGTTGTAAGAAAGTAATCAATTGTTAGAAATTCAGTTGTGGAGCTACGAATTGAATGGAGTTGCATTTGGTTTTGACGATTCAAGTTTTATAGAAATGAAAAAACTTTGTGAAGATTCTTGATTTTGTGGGGTTAGGTTATCAACGTTTAGACTGATCGATGTATCTCGGACTATAATTGTTGCTTATGTAATAAGCATAAGCAAGGTTATATTAATATTAACCCAAGTCAAAACACTACAACAATTTTATCTTATACCGAAGGAATTTCCGGCGAAATTAAAGTTGGTCGGCGGTTTTCTGACGGATTTATCCGTCGTTAATTTTAGATTGTTTATGATAAAAACATAAACGAGAGAGTCTTGGTTACACCTATTACGATCTATAAGAAAAACTAAAATGATAAAAAATGAGGTTGGATCTAAGGAGGTCTATGCAACTTCTTTTGTCGAAGTGTTTATCTACTTTTCAATTATATAAAAATAATTTGTTTAGTGTCTTAAAATCTGTCTTGTGTGAGTTTCTTTAGAATTAAGCAGTTTGATTGCTTCGAACTATGAAACATCAATTGTAAATAATATAATTCTTGGATATACAAAAAAATCACGCCTTTTAATGTAAATATCAAAATCCGTTTGCTTAATTTTTTTTATTTTTTATTTTTTAACTTTAAAATGAAGACATATAAAAATTTCTTATAATAAACATTTTCAAAACGTACTCTATATATCACCTAATTTTTTGTATCACCTAATTTTTTGTGAAAATGTACATACAGTTAAACCTCGATAAAATAATAATCTTGGGATCGAGAAAAATATTCATTTAACGAGGTTATTACTTTATCAAACATTATTTTAGTGCATTGAATCATATCGGGACCAGAAGAAATTATTATCTTAGTGAAATTATTACTTTAACAAATATTACTTTATTGATGTTTAACCGTATTTGAGGAAGTTTGAATTTGATTTGAGAATGTTCTAGTGAAGACAACTTAGGTGCGTTTGGTAGATGGGGTTTGAAATATTGCGAGAACATGAATGACTAGGAGACTAATGTTTAAAATTGGAAGGTGAACTAAAAAAGATTAATCCATTTCAGTTTCCAATGAGATTTGGACAGCTTTTAATGTAATTGATTAGAAAATCTAGTCTATCGACTTTGGATCCTTAATCTATATGTTCTAATTTAGTAGTCTTAAAGCATATATTTTAATCATCATTATTTTCAACTCTGATAATCCATTTTGGTCATAAGTAGACAAATAAGGACAAATACAAATCTTATTTCAAAAATATAAAAAATATATCATCCGTCCCACTATAAATGACATGTTTTTCTTATTTGGAGTCGGATCATCCTACTACAAATGACATGTTACCTAAAATAGTAAAGAATACATGAACCATATTTAACTATTAAAATGTCAAATAATTTACACTATATTACATAACACAACTTTTTTGATTTCCGCACCTAAAAAAAGTGTATTGTTTTTAGTGAGTCGGAGGGAGCACTAAATCCTTTATGCATCCGGGCTAATTTGGTTATCGGCTAATTTTGTTGCAAAAGGACTAAAATGGAGAACGATCAAAGCAGGTCCCTTTTTGCAAACTATTTATTAATATTGGGCCAAAGATTTAATTAAAGTTCGGTCCAATTGGGCCTTATTACGTTTTTATCATATTCGCTCGAGTCATAGATTTGCCATTCTAGGAAGATTGATTCTTTCTTTTTTCTTCTTTAATAAGAAGATTGATTCTTGTATGTTAATTTCAGTTGAAAACTTTAAAATACAGTATTGTATCGTATTAATATAAAAGTATCTTGTAACATTTAATAAACATATGATGCCATGTGTCCCATTTCAAAATATGAATATGTACTCTCTCCGTTCCGCTTGACTTGTCTTATTTTCCTTTTTAGGTTCTTCTGCTTGACTTGTCATGTTTATTACAATGGGAAATAATTATTACACAAACTCTCACTTTTTCTTTGTGAGACCTACCTTTTTATACACAATCATCCACTCATCTAAACACAACCACCCACTCATCTTAATCTCCGTGCCAAAAAGAAACAAAACAAGTCGAGCGGGACGGAGGGATTAGTATTTATCAAATTAGAGTTTTGTTAATATAAATTTGAATTGGCCTAAAGTATAGTATATAAGAAACGTGGTTGACCTACATAATAAAGTACTAGAAGTCAAATTAATTTATTATTTTTTTCATGTGACGACAACAACTCAAAATCGCTATCTGAATTATGCATTACAACCAAATAGAAAAAGTTAGATTGATTTATTTGTCTTAAAAGAAATTGAAGACCAAATGAAAATCTCATCTGAATGCAGCGAAATAATTTGTATTCGACCACGTAAACAGAAACAGAGCGGGAGAATAACTTGGACAAAATAGTTAGTTGACTGGTCTGCCTTGGTGGGCCACGTTGCTTAACTATAAATCTCAATACTCTTCAACTAAAAAAGACTTCAACTTTTCTAGATGCAAAGCAAAATAGAAATTTATCTTCATCATTAAAAAAATAATTTATTTTTTTGAAGGAAAAAAAATCATTCAATTCATTAAGATACAAAAGAAAGAAAAGAAAAGATCCGTGCAAAATTCCAAAGATTTCCAATTCCAAGTTCTAGGGGTTTTACTTTTTAGGTTTTAGTTTTATATTTTTATTCTTTTTATAAAAAAAATAATTTGAAAAAAAACTTCCCATTAGTCACTACATGTGGTTTGTTGCAGGAAGTAGGGCGAGTTTTTAGGCCTAGTAGAATTATTATAAATTTATTAAATGTGTCATGTAAAATGGATACGTGGCATGATTCACAATAATACAAATGATAGGAAAATTATTGAAAATGACATAACACACTTCCGAAAATGGAAATAATTAACTTAATTAATCTAACTAATTAACTATCTAATCCACTAATTAAAACACTAAATCTTTCTATTAAACTAAACTAATTTGACTCATATTTTCTACCTATCAGTAATTGAAATCCTATCATCCTCTTTCTCATGTGATACTTCTTGCGCCGCCTCCCTCCCCTTCGAAGAACTTCTTCCGTGTTCATCCAATCCAAGCTTCGCAACCCCTCCCCGCAGTGATGAATAACATCCCCGCCACTGAGAACTCCTCGGATTCGCCCCTTCTATTCTCCAATTTAGAAATTTTCCGTCCTGCTTTTCGCGAAAGCGACCACTCGATGATGAAGTTCAACTCTATTGTGCCCGAAACGGAGATAGATCCTGTAGATCTATCTATTTCCGGCTCTGAGAGCGGTGATACCTCTCCATTGAGGGACAACTACGATTCCTTGGAGAAGGTAATGCAAAATCCGAGGAATAAAGTTCCAGATCTTAAAGTAAATCCGAGGAATCCAAAGCCTAAAAGGCCAGATCTGAGCGGCGAGGTGGACGGCGATGTTGCGGAAGCGAAGGCGCGCGTCGAAGCCTTCCTCTCGTTGATACCGGAAGAGAAGAAGCGTAGGGCGAAGGAAGTGGTCGGCCACCGAAGACGAAGTCCACACAATGCTTCGTCAGTATTTGCCACGGTACCCTAATCCGGTGAGATCTATTAACTTGATTCACAGTTCTGGACCTGTGACTCCTTTTATGTGCTTCGATATGTGCTTGAAACGTGATTTCGTTTTCTACAATTGTAATATGTTTTGGAGCTGTGATTTAGATATGTGGTTGTTTATGAGCTTCAAAATTGTCAATACTATAATCATTGGGATATGTTTTCGAGCTTTGATTTAGAAATGTGGCAAATGCTGTGCCTCCAGTATGCAGATTTGCTTTTTCGGCGCAGCAGTGTTTTGTGAATGGAGCTGTGCCTCCAGTATGTTTTGTGAATGGAAAATGTTTTGTGAATGGAGCTGTGCCTCCAGTATGTTTATCCAGTATGTTTTTGTGAATGGAGCTGTGCCTCCAGTATGTTTATCCAGTATGTTTATCCAGTATGTTTTTGGAGCTGTGCCTCCAGTATGTTTAATTGTGAATGGAAAATTGTAGCATGAAAAATGTTTTGTAGGCTGCGGTGTATCGAGCCGTGATTTAGAAATGTTTATGATTTCTTTAATAGTACAGGTTAATCAGGGTTTATGCTCCTGCATATGCAGATTTGCTTGGGTGGATTGTGTTCATTATGTTGAATACAACCCAAAAAAGCTGCTGCATATGGTATTTGCATCTTAGCTAACCTGTTTAGGCTTAAATTCACTAAAAGACAACAATCCTAGTCTTACAAAAGATACTTACAGAATATACTTACAAATGCTGCTTACAAAAGATACCATATGTCTGTTTGGGCAAAAGATAATTACAAAAGCTACTTACAAAGGCTACTTACAAAATATAATTACAAAAGCTACTTACTATTCTGTCCAGTCTTGTACATTCAAACCTAGTCTGTTCCGTAGCTCAACAATGTCTGTTATCATCCCATTTTCAGTCATATACTCTATGCATTCCTCAACCAAACTTTGGTCCACTTCTAAATCTTTAGGAAGCATTTCTTGCCTTATTAGGCTATCTTTTTTAAAATGTGGGATCCTCGTAATGCGGTTTTGCCCTTTGCACTTCATTATCTCAATCATACACCCTTGCAAAGACAAGAAAACCTTGTTCAATGTCATAGGAGACAGTTGTTCATATGCTAGGCTTACTGCATTCACCAATTGATCTACATTGTAGCAAGCTGTTTCTATCTGAATACTTTGAATAGCCCTAAAAAATCCAAGATCCAATACATTTGTGTCTGGGGAGTTTGGTGGTTGATTGGTCAATCTGACATCAAATCCATCCATAGAGGCTGCCTCTCTAAATTGTGGATCAATATCCTTGATATGAGGTTTAGCATTATCTTGTTGAATGAAGATAATTTTGCTTGCATTAGCTGGCCATTTAGCTCTAATGGCTGGTAATATCTGAATGTAATGAACATGTATTACAAATCTTGCACTGAATTAAACTGAATCTACTTAGAAATCAGAAACTGAATTAAACAGAAACTGAATTAAACTGAATCTTGCACTGAACATGTATTACAAATCTTGCCACTTTGTAAAAAAATTACTTCACCTTCATTTTGTTGCTTCTTTGCAGTTCTCCAAAGGCGGTAGATAGTGCTACTAGAACAACTCCATTTCACCATTGCTTCCGGCACCGCTCCACGATTTGGCTTTCCATTCTTCGAGTTTTGAAGCAAGAACTGTACGACTTGATTGCGCTCGGCGGTTGAAAGATTTTTACTAGTTTTAGTCATTTTCTGCAACTGTTTTGGATGACACTGATGTTGTTAAGCTCCTCCGTGTATTTATTGATTTCCAACCTCTAATGGCGGCAAACTGTTCCTAATGTAAATTGTGATTGCCGCTTATTTTAATTCAAGCTCCACCGTTAATTGAAGCTCCAACGTAAATTTAGATTGTAAATGGCGCCAAATACTTTAATTTTTTACTTATGTAGTTACAGCAACAAAAAATCAAATTATGAAAAGTCCAAAAAGTTAGTGGTGGGACCCACACATGGATTTTATTAATGGTGTGCTACAGTAATTACTCACTAACTACAACCGCATAAATTCCCGCGCTGAAAAAATTTGTGTCACTTGTGCTGGGACGGAGGGAGTATTTGGTAATAATAAAAACAACTTAAATTGGAATTAAAATAAAAAAGAGTGTTTCTTAATGTAAAAAGTTCAATTTTTCGTACTGATTGGTCACACTACTATGCATTGCTTCTTACGTAATATATATATTTTTAATATTTTTGACGAAAAGTTTGAGTCACTAATAGAGGATGGAGATAGAATATAATAATTTAAAAAATTTATAGTGTAGAAACTTAAGATTCTCATCAGACAGTGTACGTACGTTAAGGGTAAGCAGAATTTGGTAGACCAGTTCAAAGTTGATAGTACCCGAAGGAAAAAGTTATTAATAATAGTCAATAATAATACAGTACAGACTAACAATTTCTTGCAGATAGCCAAACTCAAATCACTAGAAGGTGAGGAGGGTACAAATGTCATTCTCTGCAACTGCATTGCTTATCAACGCGCAATTAGCTAGTGAACCAGATAC
Source organism: Lavandula angustifolia (assembly GCA_028984105.1). NCBI lineage: Eukaryota > Viridiplantae > Streptophyta > Magnoliopsida > Lamiales > Lamiaceae > Lavandula > Lavandula angustifolia. Next base: position 21,526,340 of record CM054815.1, on the reverse strand, counting down.
TCTCTCTCTCTCTCTCTCTCTCTCTCACACACACACAAACGTTTTTCTACTTCCTCTGAGCCACCACACTCTCATCAAATCAGTAGTTTCTCTTTGAAGCTGCACAATCTGAAACTGAAAATCTTTGGAAAATTCTACAAATTCAAATACACAGAGCAATTCAATCACGCATTTAAAACGCATTAAATTTCTCTCCCACCAACATCAACTGCACCCCTCTTAATTTCCCTCCATCAATTCTCTCCTCCACTAGTCAACCTTCATCACTTTACTTCCTGCACCATGCTCAAGGGCTTATAATTTCTCCAAAAAATGGCTCTTGATTTTCACCAAACAATCTTCCCGTTACTTCTCTCAATTTCAGTTCTATCGCTGCCGTCCTTTGCGCAGAACACAAACACAAATCCGTGCAATCGAACTTGCGGCAAATTTCCAGTTCAATATCCATTTGGATTCACGGACGGATGTGAAATCAAGCTTAATTGCAGCAGCAACAGCTCCGGGATCTTCAAAATCGGCGACTTCGACGTGCAGAACGTGACGTCTGATCAGATATTAGTGGCAATTCCAACAAAATGCAACCGTTCGATCGACGAGTTGGGTCAACTTTTCGGTTCAAACTTCGCTCCGACGTGGCGCAACGGGTTTCTGCTGGAGAACTGCAACGAGTCTATAAGTGATTGTGTGATTCCTAATCGATTGGTCAGGAGTAGGATACTTCCGCAAAATTGCGGGTTCGGAATCAACGAGTCCAACATAACTTGTTATTCGGCCGGGTCTGATGATTCCGAGTTTTTGGATTATGATAGAGTGAAGGGGAAAGGGAGCTGCAGCGTTCTGCTGTCGTCTATCATGGTGGATCTTAATGGGGATGATGCCGGCCTGCCCTCTTCGATCGCGCTGGACTTTCAGACGGTGGAGCTCGGTTGGTGGCTCAACGGGAGCTGCAGTACTAATAACCGTTGCCATCCCAACGCCAACTGCACGAGGGTTGAAGGAACGACGCGGCATCGCTGCAAGTGTCTCGATGGGTACGTCGGAGATGGTTTTGCCGCCGGTGGGGTTGGATGCCGGAAAGGTCAGTACGTCTATGTGCAATATTTTATTTCAATTGAGCTTTAAGAAAATTAAATATTTGGGGTATTTTGTTTATTGGTTTTATTTTATGCAGCATACCATGTGTTTGAGTTGCTTAACTGCATTTACATTTTTTGACTTCGAGGAGAAGTCGAATTTTGACCAGTGTAAAATGCGTGTTTGGCCGATTTAATAGAACGCTAATGGTGGTGAAAGTTGACATTGTTGACCTGTCTTTTAGCTGTTTTCATTGGATTTGGATTTTGTCAGATTGATTGAGTAGTTATGAATTTGCTGCTGGATTGTCATAGTGGTTAACTGGTTATGGCTTATAGGAACTGCATTAGCTAGAAGATTTTTGAAACTTATCTTAGGTATTAGGCGAACAATACGGAATATTTGCTCCGTTATCGAGCATAAGTTAGCTAGAGTTAATGAGTGAAGAAGTGGATTCAGAAGTTCACTATTCTATGCTTTAGGCCATTCGACAGTTTAGAAAGTGACAAGTCTAATTCTTGAGTTTCATACTGATAGCATAGTATATTTGGTGAGAGATGATGTTTATGGAGTTTTATCTGGACAAAGTTATCAGCTTCTAATTCTGTATTCCATTCTGCAAGTTTGGCTATTGAGAAAGAAACGAAAAACAACAAAAAGTAAAGGGTTGATTGTGTCATCAGTGATGATACTTATATTCTAATGAATGGTATACTAATAGATTACTAGTTATCCTTTAAAGAACTAAAAACCAAGGATTAGTAGTTACATTACTTTATAGTCTTGTCACTTGCGAATTGGATAATCACAAAAGTCAAAGCTACTACTATTCTAATTACAAGTATGATAATCATCAAAGATCACATGGTCACTGAAGATATTTGAGAAGGTCTCAGGATATAAAAGTCAGAGGAGAGAGATGACAGTTGATAGATATGGTAGCAATCCATAATTTAGTCAAATCTGTTAGCTAGTGTATGTAATCAACCATAGACTAGTCATTTAATAAGTTTTCAGTTATAGGGGACTTAGATGAAGGGGATTGCTGCTGAGATTGTGGATGAACATATTGTAGGATGAACATATTGTAGGACAAACACAGACAAGATATCGATCTATATTGGGAGGATCTATTACTTGATCAGTCGGAACATAAGACGACACTTCCAAACCTATTCTTTGTGAAGAAGTTTTGGTGCCATAGTTTGGCTCACTATGGTAAATGAGAGTTATGCTTAATGAACTCAATGGTACAGAAAGTAGTTTTGAAACGTTTTCGAATAAGTTAGATGATTGAAATATGTTGCTTTTATGGGGGGCTACAGTGTTTCTTCAAATTCGAATTAGCCCTTCATCTGAATCTGAAAGTTGGCTTGCTGCAAATACAATTACTGAGCAGAAACTCCATTGTGTAGTTTTTATTGATTTTTGTTTTCAGATTAATAGGTAAGCCTAGAACTTCATCATTATGATATATTTTTACTGATTTGGAGAGTCATGTGAATATTCAGTCTGTAGTATATTGATACACGGACTTAAGTTTGTCGAAAAACCTCGTTTATTCATCACACAGCAAACAGGAACAAAAGACTTGAAATTGACTGACTGTTTAATACTATCATCACTATTTCTGGTTTATCATTTTTGTCCTACTAACTTCTCTTCTATGTTGATTTTCTGTAGAAGTGTCCAGCTGCCGTGCTGCAACCTTTTCTTTTCGATGTCGGGGAACTAAAGTAGGCATTCTTCTTGGAGGTATTGTGTTTTGTACATTCTTCTTGTATCTTCATCAAAATCCTATATCTTTCAGTTCAGATGGATTAACTGCCATTCTGCAATCTGGGACTTACTGTTTTCTTGACAGAATTTGCTTGCTCCCTCTTATAGGTATTTTTGCTGGAGCTATTTTTGTGGTGGGTCTTGCACTCATCTACTACTGCTTGAAGACTCGAGCTACAACTTTAAGAAGCAGATTGAGCGCCAAGCGCCTGATAAGTGAAGCTGCAGGCGACTCCAGCGTGCCTCTTTATGCTTACAAAGAAATCGAGCGAGCCACAAACAGCTTCTGCGAGAAGCAAAGATTAGGAACAGGCGCCTACGGCACAGTCTACGCAGGAAAGCTCAACAACGTCGAGTGGGTCGCGATCAAGAAGATACGGTACCGAGACCACGACAGTGTTGATCAAGTCATGAACGAGATCAAGCTCCTCTCCTCCGTTAGTCACCCGAATCTTGTCCGCCTCCTTGGATGCTGCATCGAGAATGGCGAACAGATCCTCGTTTACGAGTACATGCCCAACGGCACTCTCTCCCAGCATCTCCAGAGAGAACGAGGCTCAGTTCTTCCGTGGACCGTTCGTCTAACCATTGCTGCAGAGACTGCTCATGCCATCGCCCATCTTCACTCGGCCATGAACCCTCCGATCTATCACAGAGACATCAAGTCGAGCAACATTCTCTTAGACTTCAACTTCAACTCGAAAGTTGCAGATTTCGGCCTTTCTAGGTTTGGTATGACCGATGACTCCCACGTCTCCACAGCGCCCCAAGGAACCCCGGGCTATCTCGATCCTCAATATCACCAAAACTTCCATCTCTCGGACAAGAGCGATGTTTATAGCTTTGGAGTGGTTCTTGTCGAAATAATCACCGCCATGAAAGTAGTCGACTTCGCTCGACCCCACAGCGAGATCAACTTGGCAGCTCTCGCTATCGATAGAATTGGAAAAGGCAGAGTAGACGAGATAATCGATCCGTTCCTCGAGCCAAACAGAGATGCTTGGACACTCTCCTCAGTTCACAAAGTAGCTGAATTGGCCTTTAGATGCCTTGCTTTTCATAGAGACATGAGGCCTTCAATGATGGAAGTAGCAGATGAGCTAGAACAGATTAGGCTCAGTGGTTGGGCACCTATGGAGGACAGTATCAACATGGGTTCTTCAGTTGCCTCTACTTGTTCTTCGCCACGGTTGGGAAGTGAGAAATCGTTTAACACCTCGATAACGAAGAAGATGACGACGGTAGGAAGTAGGAGGTTGGTTGTTACACAAAGGGCTGCTCCTAGCATACCTGTAATGGAAGAGGTGAAGAACAACTCACCCGTTTCTGTTCAAGATCCTTGGTTGAGTGAACAGAGCTCCCCATCAACCAATAGCTTGTTGAGTAATGTAGTAAGGTGAACTGAATAGCCTTCATCTGTTTATACATATAAAACTTCTCATGGGTATTGATTAGAGACAGATATGAGAGTTTTGTGCTGTTGAATATAGTGTTAATATATAAATGAAAATCTTACACAGTTTGAGAATGAATATATTACACTCTCAACAGAAACTGGACATTCCTACAGTATATGAATCCTAACTTGAGTGAACATGGAAGCCTTAACTGTAAAATATATCCTTTCAGTAACATCTTCAATCAGCTGTGGGCAAAGTTTTTTTTTACCTAGATTCCCTATCCATGGCTTCTAGGATCAGCAACTTGATGAACTCTTCTTAACTCAGCCTTTGAATACTGTCCCACAGCACGAGCATGAGGTACATTTGCTTCCCCACGAGCGAGGGCATCAACATTTTCGAGCAGGTACTGACTTGGGAGGCGTCCTACCACGTTCCCCTCCTCGTTACCTTCTTTGTCGAGAAAAGCAAAATGGGGAATACCCTCGACACCAAACTCATCGAGCTCTTGTTCCCACTTAGTATTATCAACGTTCAGCATTACAAAATTTACTTTGTCCCTACATAGCAAGAAGTCATAAATCAGATCAAAGGAGAATGAGTTCTGATGGAAGATTCTCATGATTTAGCATATTATACGTGGAGATAAATGTCTCATTCATGAGAATTAAGAGGCTTGGTAATGTAAAGAAGGATTGAAAATCCAGTAACCTGAATGATTTGTTCACTAATACAGACATAATGATCCAGAAAATCCAGGCATAAGATGTGAAGTTTACACTACAAAAACAAGTACTCAGACAGCAAACGTTTTAAAATTGAAAATCCAGTAACCTGAATGATTTCTACAGTAAAATCCAATTACCTGAATGATCCTTCAGTAATAAAGACATAATGAAGCCAAAAACCCAGACATCAGATATGAAGTTAAACTGCAAAGACAAGTACCTCAGACAAGTACCTATAGTAACTAGGCTTAGAAACATTTGGACCATGAAGGATCAGAATTCAAAAATACACATTCACATATTCACAAACTGATATGATCAGCTAACTTAAGAAATTGGAGTATTAAGAATTAAGAAAATTACTTATATTGCTGTTTCACTTTGTAGACATCTGGTGCTAACTCCCGACATACTTCACACCAATCTGCATAGAACTCGACAACCGTGGGTTTTCCATTCGCAAGAGCCTGTATAAAGGAACATAGAAGAAGAAGAGAAGCGTTGTAAATTCAGGAATCAAATACACATTAGATGATTCAGAAGTATAAGGCATTTAAACTTTATTTATGAATTCTTAAGAGCCTAGGAAGTTGGTCATGACATCTGATTCTAACCAAGCAAAAAGAGCCTCTAGTGCAAAATCTAGGCACTTAAAATAATGAATATATCGATAATTCGATAGGTATCAATCCAGTCAAGTTGCCACATAATAGTTCCTTTGCAAGAGTAAGAAAAAGAAACTGATATATTTCATATATAAGTTCTTAAAAATGTCTCGAATCATTTTTTTGCATCTCGATTATGAAGGTCCGTCATAAAGAAATTGTTTTGGTAGAAACCACAATAGGGTTAGCTCCACATTTAGCCATCAAGCAAGGTAAATAGGACCATTATCAGCCGGTTAATAGCTTTTCCTAACAAAATACATAAAATAGTCAATCTCCAGGATTTACATACTAGTAAAAACTGCCGGCAGAAAAAGCAATTAAGAAGCTTTATATCATCAAAAGTAAGGCTTATTGATTGAGTTGATTAAATTTTTCAAGGAGTAATGCCTAAATATATAACGACAAATGTTGCTGAATCTAACAACAGAGATTATCATGAACTGATATGCCATTGTTGCTGGAAAAGTAATGCAAATTGGAGGATCAAACCTCCTCATAAGGCAATGCTATGGCAGAGAGATCCTTCAACGATGTGCCGCCAAAGTCCAAGCGTCGAGACAGGAACAATCCAACAGCTGAAAGCAGAGACACCACCGCAACTCGCCGGTTGAGACCCTTAGTTGGATACTCCGGCAATCCAATGATAGACGACGTCGTCTCCGTCGCAGCGGCATCGTCTCCAGATTCAGGCACCGGTACAGGCTCCTCCTGAACAAATTGACTATCATTAGCCAATATCAACAATGAAACTGAACAAACCAAGTCGGATCTAAGATTGGGACATAATCAGTAGTACCTCCGTCGTGGCGGAGTCGGAATTGTTTTCGCAGAAAATCCTGCCATGTCGAAGATTTTCCTTTTTAAAGAGTGAGGGGAAATTCACAAACCGTGGAGGCTGGTGAATAGAGTGGAGTGACGAGCGGAAACGGGGTACGCCGACGGCGCTGGAAGTTGAAGAGACCCGTGACATGGCGGAGCAGTGGAGGCGCGGTTGTATTTTTGCTGTGGTACAGAAGGTACTACACTTTGTTGACTTGTAGAGTTGTACGCTTGTACTCTTAAGGTTGCGGATAATGATGAGCCACACCAGATTATTTTATCGCGAGCGGTTGCAATTGGTCGTCAAATTCTACTTTCAAACGCAATCAGAAATATTCTCATAAATTTGAATAATTATAATAATAATACATGTAAATAATTTATATTATTAGTATAGTATTTAAATACGTAAACTTTGGATGGATTCTTTAATTCTATTATGATTTTTAAAATGCTTGCTTAAATATATAATTTTTTTAAGTAATAACGCGATAAATTGTATAGTATGTATAAACCAATCCATATACATAAGCCCAATCTTAAGCCCGTTTGGAGAAAACCCAGGATCACTCTAATCCTTAGAAACGCTGTCGTTTTTGGTGGGCGCTATTAAGCTCATTATATAAAGTCCTTCGACTTCAATTTCCAATCGATTTTGCGCCAAGAGGGGTTTTTCATTTCCGTTTGAAGGGTAGCAAAAGTAGGCGAGATTTTCCAAATTTGTTGCGTGAATTGGAAAATGGCAGAAGAAGCGGCGAACCCCAAAGTGGAAGCACCCGCCGACGACCACTCCGTAGATGCAACGATTGAGTCCGGCGTCGGAGGCGGCCACGTGGAATCCACCTGCAACAACAACGGTGCTGAAAGCTCCGTCGTAAACAACGACGATGAGCGCGAAAAGACCTTGGAATATGCTGAAGAATTGATGGCTCGTGGCTCTGCAGCCGTAAAAGAGAGCGACTTCGCTGAAGCCACTGATTGCTACAGTCGTGCCCTAGAAATCAGGTGATATATATATAACATATGTATACGTATACATTCCTTTATGATCAAAGAGCTGAGACTTAACTCGAGGTTAGGTTTAGAGATTCGGATGCCGATCTATGTGCTAGAGTACTCAACTTTTTAAAAAATAAAAGTAGAATTATGCTCAAATTATATGGAAGATTTCGTGACGTTTCCTCTATTTTATTTCTAGCTAACTGAACAGAAAATAAGAACTCTCTAGGTATTTGACATTTTCTTATGATCTATATTTTCGATAACCTGAATTTGCGGTATGGTTTAAAACTGGGTTTTAGGGCTGCACATTTCGGGGAACTTTCTCCTGAGTGTATTTCTGCTTACTATAAGTATGGACGTGCTCTGCTGTACAAAGCCCAAGAGGAGGCTGATCCGTTGGGTTCAATGCCCAAAAAAGAGGGTACTTCTCAAGAAGATTCCAATAAAGAAAGTGTAGCAAAAAATGCTGCCGATGGCGAATCTTCAGCTGCCTCAGTTACAAATAATGCAGAGCAAGGTGAAAAAGCAAATTCATCACACGACTCTTCTTACAGTTTATGTTCGTTTTCTAAGTGCGATGATATTCTTAATAGTTGCAACACTGATATTATAAACTACTTGTGGTTATATGAATTCTATTATGCTGTTGAACTTGTACTCGAGATCGTGTATTTGTGAATAATGTATCAGATAACTTACCTACATTTGGAGTCAGAGATCAGTAGCTATTTTAGACTGCTGAATCAGTTTGTTCATGTTGTTTTGCTTGGGACATGTTCGGAGCAGGCTAATTTCCTTTTTCTCTTACTTCCAAATATTCATGGTTCTTGTTAGATTTGCAGATCAATATATCTTTTTTTTTGTTTAGAAAGCATCAGCGAAACTTATGTTGCTTCCTTTGGCTTTTAATATAACTTATGTGTATTATGACATCTAATATTTGTAGATCAACCTATTTGGTCATCAGAGTGTTTGCCATAAGGGGATTAGCATAGTTATTTTTAGACCCTAGTTCCTCACCTATAAGGGACAGACGTTGATTCATGTTACGCAGTATATGTGTAATTATAGGCAACCATTGCTACTAATGTTATGTATTTTGAGAATTAGATGTAGGAGGGAATGATGAAGAAGGGGACGATGATAGCGATACTGAAGACCAAGTTGATGGTGATGAGGATGAGTCTGACCTTGATTTGGCATGGAAGATGCTTGATGTTGCTCGGGCCATTGTTGAGAAGGTCTCAGGCGACACAATGGAAAAGGTGGATATCCTGTCAGCTTTAGCAGAAGTAGCTCTGGAAAGAGGTCTCTCTTCTTCTCTTCGTTTCTTTTCTCCTCCCTCATCGATTGCAGTTACAATAGCATTTTGCACAACACAGGGTGGTTATTGGTCTTTGTGTGCTCATTATTATGTATTTGCTCTGTACAGAGGACGTTGAAACTTCACTGAGTGACTACTTGAAGTCACTCTCCATTTTGGAGCGCTTGGTTGAACCTGATAGTCGGCTTATTGCTGAGCTGTATCCTTTACAAGGCTAACAATGAGTAGGACGCAAATTTTAGAATCATTTCTGGGTTTGAAGCATGTTTCTTTAACCGAAAATCAGGAATTTTAGGATATGCTTGTGTCTGGAAATTGGTTCGAAACCAGAAGAAGCTATTCCATATTGTCAAAAAGCTATTTCAGTTTGCAAGTTTAGAGTTCAGCGACTTTCAGATGAAGCAAAGAACTTCTCAGGTTCAGAAGAAGCATCAGCCACTACTGAGACGGGACTTACTGCCCAACTCTCTTCTACCATAGGTGATTCTGCAGCAGATAAAGAATCAGAGATTGAAACATTGACTGGTCTCTGTAGTGAACTAGAAAAGAAGGTAGACTACCACAAGATGCATGCTTGTGAAAAGTGTCTTTTGCCATTTCATTAACTGCTTACTTGTTTGTTTGCAGCTTGAAGATCTTCAGCATCTCGTCTCAAATCCAAGATCTATCACTGATATCCTGGGAGAGATTATGTCGGCAAAAGCAAAGGCTATTGAGAAGAATGCTTTTTCAGCAGCGATGGGCTCCTCGCAGATGGGCACCGCGAGTACTGGGGGAAAAGCAGAGTCTCCAACTGTTTCTACAGCTCATACGAGCGACTCCGGAGTGACACATCTAGGCGTAGTGGGAAGAGGGGTTAAACGAGTCGTGATGAGCTCCACCATGCAATCTAGCCCAGCAAAAAAGCCTGCAATTGATTCCTCGAACAAGGGTGATGAGGGTACGTCTTGAACATTCATCATCTTCTCAAGATTCTACTCGACTGGTGTGGGGCCAACACCAATGCAGAATGAATGAGAATAAATCACTGAAAACACTTTTACTTTAACTACTATCGGCTTTAGATCTTCTGTGCTATTACATATGTTGTCTTCAACTTGTTTGGTGCATTTTGTTAGAGAAGTGGATCTTCTGGATTTGTAATTTGGCTATCTAATTCTACTTGTCGAAATGTGAGAACTTAATTTTTGTTAATATCATAGTATATTACTACTGCGTAAGATTGTAGCAACATACAAATTAATAAAATTATTTCTGAATCAGGATTTTTTTGATTTTATATAAATATCTTAATTAAATATTTGACAACTGGCCTATTAGCTCAGTTGGTTAGAGCGTCGTGCTAATAACGCGAAGGTCGCAGGTTCGAAACCTGCATGGGCCAATTTTAATTTTTAATTGTTTTTCAACCTTTTTTAATGGTTTTTCCAAAATTTAATTTAGAAAATTGTTTTTAAACCTATTTTAAAAATAAAAGTATAACAAATCTTTATTCCTAAACAGAAAGATAGCCACGTAGGCAAGCCAGAGAGACCAGAGCTGAACCAATGCAAGAAGGTCTTATCCTATCTCTTTATCTTTGCAGCACCGAAGCCACCCAAACTAGATTTTGTACTCACCCTTACGAAACTATTTCCGACAAACTAAACTAATAAACACACTCCTCACCTGGAACAACAATCACCACAAAATGGCAACCTCATCGCTACAGGCTGCCGCCACCCTCATGCGACCAGCCAAGGCTGGCCGAAGCAGCGGCGCCAGCCTCCAGCTCCGCCCTGTCCATGGCGTAGGAAAAGCCTTCGGCGTCGAGCCCTCCTCCGCCAGACTCACTTGCTCTCTTCAGGATTTCGCTCAGAAATGCACCGATGCTGCCAAGATCGCCGGCTTTGCTCTCGCCACCTCCGCCCTCGTCGTTTCGGTACATTTCATTACACTTCTCTTTTTAAGTTGCATCCTTCAACAAATCGCAGTTTGATCCATGAGACATGATATCTTAGTTAATTATTTGATCAGTAATAACTTTATTGATCATGTTGGATATTGAAATAAATGATGAAAGATAGAGTAGTAGTTGAATCACAGTTCTAACAGACGGATCCAAAATTTTAATTTTAATTTCCTTATAATTGCTTGTATGCCTCATAGACTTTTAATGTATATCCTACCCTATATGTTAAGTCTAAGAAAATTTCTGTTCATATTTATAACAAAAGATGGTATGGTTGTTGGCAGGGAGCAAGCGCGGAAGGAACCCCAAAGAGGTTAACCTACGACGAAATCCAGAGCAAGACCTACCTAGAAGTCAAAGGCAGCGGCACCGCCAACCAATGCCCCACCATCGACGGCGGCGTCGACACCTTCGCCTTCAAAGCCGGCAAATACAACGCCAAGAAGCTCTGCCTCGAGCCCACCTCCTTCACCGTCAAGGCCGAGGGCGTGAGCAAGAACTCGGCGCCGGAGTTCCAGAAGACCAAGCTCATGACCCGCCTCACCTACACCCTCGACGAGATCGAGGGCCCACTCGAGGTCTCCTCCGACGGGACCCTCAAGTTCGAGGAGAAGGACGGGATCGACTACGCCGCCGTTACCGTGCAGCTCCCGGGAGGCGAGCGCGTGCCCTTCCTCTTCACCATCAAGAATCTAGTAGCTTCTGGAAAGCCCGATAGCTTCAGCGGGGAGTTCTTGGTGCCGTCGTACCGAGGGTCTTCGTTCCTTGACCCGAAGGGCCGAGGTGGGTCCACCGGGTACGACAACGCGGTGGCCTTGCCGGCCGGAGGGCGTGGGGATGAGGAGGAGCTGCAGAAGGAGAACAACAAGAATGTGGCGTCGTCGACCGGGAAGATTACGTTGAGCGTGACGCAGAGCAAGCCGGAGACTGGTGAGGTGATCGGAGTGTTCGAGAGCATTCAGCCGTCCGATACGGATTTGGGATCGAAGGCTCCTAAGGATGTTAAGATTCAAGGCGTTTGGTATGCGCAGCTTGAGTAATTCTTAGATTTTTTTTTTTTTTTTGGTACAATGCTACAAGTTTCTTGGTTTGATTTTATGCTATAATTAAATATGCATGAAATCCTTGGTTTATAATGTTGGAGAAGCATTGTAGATCTATCTTTAATTATCGTGCTTGTATATTAGCTGCTGTGGATGTGTAATGATATTTAGCAATTTCTGTATCCAAAGTTGTTCATCTTTCATTTATCACCCATCTTAGATGAATTACACATTATAATTTCAAAAGTAACACATTGTGCTAGATATAATTTCAAATATTTTTTTTTTTGTGTGTGTAGAAAAAGGTTTATTATGAATTGAAAAATATAAATAAAATATACTTCTATTTTTGGCGAGGGTAAAGAAAAAAAAGAAGGATTTTTTAGTAAATACCGGGGGAATTTTTATTTAATAAAGAAAAAAATTGAGAGGATTAGAGTCCAATTTCGAAGGAAACTCAGAACTCCAGTTATTTTCTTGTATTAAAAGTAAAAGAAATATAATTTATTTAGGAAAGTTATTTCAAAAGGAAATAAAAAAACTAAAAAAGGATTTACATGTATCAAAACAGACATCTATCTATTTATATAATATGTGAAACTCAATCCCTCAAAGCCAACCAAAGAAAAAAGATCGAGAAAATTAACTCTTGGTCATTCTTCAACATGACAACTCCGGCGGCATCGTCGCCGGAATGGTTAGCGGCGTGGCTGAGAATCCCGTTCTATGACCAAACATGCAATGAACACGACAAGTTGACCACTCTATACTGCGCCCGCTGCATGGGCCAACCCTTCTGTGAAAGGTGCTGGGCCCTCCACGACCAATGCCATGATCATGTTTTGCAAGTAACTAGTTAATTGCAATTTATATTTACATAATTTAATTATTAGTATTTTTTTAATTGGGAATTGATTTTTTTTTTCTTTTTTTCCTCTTGTGTATGGCTAGGTTTGTAAATCTTCTCGTAGGACAGCGATTGATGTGGAGAGGATACTGAGATTGTATGATATATCTAATATTCAGAAGTATATCATTAATGGGAAGAATATTGTGTACCTTAATCCAAAATGGGACTCGAATGGAGACTCGAGATTGAGTAGTAAGTGCAAGATATGTGCCAGGAGACTCAAGGATACTTCTCCATATTCTTTTTGTTCAATCGAGTGCAAGGTATATGTATATTACTGTTCTATTATCTTTAATCTTTTATTTAATTCAATTGCAGTATATACTGAATATGAAATTAATTGGGAGAAATTGTACATAGTCGGACGTTAATTATATTTTGTATATTATGTGACAGAGTCAGAGTGTGGAGCCTCAAATGCAATTAGAGATGAAAAACGACGTAAAGAGTATGCGAGAGAGGAGTAGAAAGGGTATCCCTAGAAGAGCCCCACTCAAATGAGAGAAAGCTTTTGAGAAAAACTTTGCTATATAGATTGTTACCAATGAAAATCGTATGCTATCAATTTTATTGAATCTTTTATTCTCAAATACCCCGTTCATATCGTATGAATATAAATGGGCCTCATTGGCTAGCTTGGACATGATCAGTCTCTAAGGGCGGATCTAAGATTTTTAGTTTGGGGCGAAATTAACGAAGAAGAGTGTTCCTTATTCAGGGGTTCGGGAGGATGAGCCCCCGAGAAATTTTATTTGGGGCGTTTATTTATATATGAATCTAACTATACTTACTACTTGAAGCTTATTTAGGGATATTATAGTTTCTTATACGGATATCCATCATATTTTCTTTGTAATTTATAAGAAAATGTAGTACAAAATCATATTTTGACAGTGACAACATCCCAAAATTATTTTGAGGATATTCGAAAGAATAACAAACTCTAGCTTAGGAATCAATCAAGCAAATATATAAAAGATAAAGTCTTGTGTACTTTAAATGATGCTAATTTTTCTCAAAAGACAATCAAGTACAAAAAAAACCACGAACATAATACATCATTTGTATAGAGTTATATATGTTAAATTATATATATAATATATAAATCTATTAAAATAGATGTCTAAAACTACAAGTTCTAGATTTAAATTTACATTTTTTCATAGTTTTCAAAATTAGTGGTCACATTCATACCAATTCTTAATTTTTAATTTAGTGTAGGGTGACAAATTCAAAAATTTCAGGGGGAGAAACTCAAAAACTTAAGTAAGATAAAAATATAAATTACTAAAAATTGAAGGCAACTCGTAGTATCACACAGAAGTTCGGGGGAGGTCGCACCCACCCGCCCCCCTTTAAATACGCCATTGTTAGTCTCTATTAAGTAGTATTTGCTATTATTAGTAGAATGTGTATGATTTTGAATTTTAGATAAAATTATTCTCTCCTATATATACAAACTTTGTTCAAATTACCATATTGCATATGAACTTTAAAATTTGCTCGTAACTACACAACTTTTTGATTTGTTTTAAATTTGCACATGTTTGAGCGAAATTGATTATGACGTGACAAATTTCGGTCTGATGTATCCGCACTAGTGGCAGCTGAGTCATAAACTCTGAAATTTTGGTTTCTTATAAATACACAAACTTTGTAATTATTCATGTTTTGCACAAAAATCTTGAATTTCATTTAAATTTACACATAAGCTTTGTATTTCATTTAAAATAAATTTCATACGCTAAAAGAGTACTATAATTCCTAAATTATTACTCTCTCTATCCCAAAGAATGTGTCTTGTTTATTTTGGGCACGATTATTAAATAGTGTTGAAAGTTATGTGTGAAGTTATGTAAAGTGGTGGATGTCACAAATAAAGCTAGTGAAGAGAATTGAAAGTTGTGTAAAGTGATGGATCCCAGAAATAAATTATTTATAATAAATTACCATTCATAGAAACATGACACATTCTATGAGGCAGTACCAAAAGGAAAACATGACATATTATATGGGCAGAGGGAGTAATATTGTTATGGAAACAAACAAGTGGATTAAAAGGATGGTAAAATGAAACTAATAACACAAATGATGATTAGAGAAGCAAGAAAGTTGAATTCATGAATCCGTATCCATGAAGGCGTATCGCAGTCAATCGGTTATGATTTCCTTGAAAGTTCCCTATTTTTCTTCTTATCTTTCCATATGCTTTCATAAATTCAATTGAATTTCGAAACAACTCAAAGCAACTATTTGTTCAGTTTATTGTCCTTACTCTGTTACTCAAGATACATGTTGTGCATGAGGTTAACTAATGTGCTACATTTCTTGCTCGAAGTCTTTATAAACTAGTTATTAGTACCGTTTTGATAGCGCTTCAACGTATGTTGCATGGACACGAGACATGTGAGATACGACACGATACGATACGGACACTGAATATGATATTTTCTAAAAGCTAAGCTACTAAGGACACGGCACGACACGACGATTGAACACGGCTTTTGGAGGGTGAAATAAAATAATTTTTATTTTTTTATTAGAATTAGGTACAACGTATACTTAAAAATATACGTGACTCGACAATTAGAGCATCGTGTCATATCCGAATGCCCAACATGTATCGAATACGATAGGTTTTCTGAAGTGTCCGTGCAATTGAGGCTGCAACTTTATAAGGCAGGGGACATTTTTCTTTGTTTTTTTTGGGTGTAACATAGTAAGTATTAAGTGGTTTTATGTGCTCTTTGTTAGCATTGATTTGCTCATACTGACAAATGTCATTTCATATGCTATTAGAACTCATTGGGTGCTTGAACTTTTAAGTTGGCCAAAATTTAAGATGTCGTTTGTGGATTAGACCATTTTAGAGTTATTGAGTACGACTGACCTCTTTCTTGAAGTTTACTGTACTATATTTGTAGCTTTCAATTTGGTAGAAGAGATGCCGAAATAGTACTTCAAGATCCATTATGTGTCTAAGGTCTTTTAGTTTTCTTGGCATATGTTATTTTGGTACAAATATGTTTGGTTCTTAAAAAGAAACAGTTCGAGAATGTTTAATTGGCCGAAATGAATTTCTAGACTCGCAGATTTATCGACGTTTCGTTCATAAAAAGAACCCAATTTTTTATTATCAACTATGTATGATCAAAAAAATAAATTCGGAAAAAACCTTTTAACTTGCTCTTTTTCTATGCACTTCGGGATTTTCTTGTATTGATCGCACTCCCAATAAAAAAATGTATAATTTATGAAATCAAATGCATGAAAGTGTATTACAAAATGGCGACAATTTTCTTGAAAATGTTTATATGTTTAAGTTGTAAAACGATACTTTTATTGCTCAAAACTGACACCATAACTGTGTCAGATGCAGTGTCTGAAAATTTGAAAATATTTGTTTGAGACTTTCTTGATTCTCTAATCATTGTGGTTATAGGTTCATTTTACCATCATTTTAATTTTACTCGTTTGTTTCCATAACAATATTAATAATTTATGTATTATACAATATTCTTTGTGTAGGAAAATAAAATTTAAATAAGATACAAAGTTTATATGAAAATCTAAATGAAATTCAAAGTTTATGTGCAAAACATAAATTATTATAAAGTTTGTGTATTTATAAGAAATCAAAATTTTAGAGTTTGTGACTCGGCTAACATGTGTGAGGACACATCAGACCGAAATCTTCCACGTCATAATCGATTTTGCTATTCATCTGTGTGCAATTTGAAAAAAATCAAAGGTTCTTATATTTACGGGCGAATTTCAAAGTTCGTATGCAAAACGGGAATTTAAACAAAGTTCATATATTTAGGGGAGAATGACCCTTTAAGATACTATAATCTATCCTCAATAAAACCTCCCAACTTATATCAATTGTCATTTACTACTCTCTCCGTCCCTATTTTATATGTCTGATTACTTTTTCACACATATTAAGAAAAAATTTAATGATATGAAAAATAAATGTTGGTACTGAAATTTGAGTAGATTAAAATAAATTACTAAAAATTTAATGACATAATTGTTGTTTGCTATTACAAATGTTGGATAAAATAGTCTTTTTCTATATTATCATATTTATTATTAAACCTATTCAAGTTAACATACAAAATAATTGCTAATAGACTTATAAATCTGGGACAGATAATAGAAGAAAGTACGCATATAAATTTAGGATGGAGGGAGTATTATTTAGAAATGTGGCAAAACTTTCCCGTTACAACTTCATGAAAGGAAATATTCCTCATAATACCAATTAGGGCCCAACTGCATGTGATGAACGGCCCAAAATTAAGGCCTATTAAAGTCTAGAATTTTTTTTTTTTTTTTTACACGATTACTTTGCAAATATTCATAATTATATTTATAAACTTAGTAAATGTGAAAAGATACAAGCGCTGATAAATATTTTCTCTAACATATTTTCTCCATCAATATCTCATGTCTTCATGCTGAAATGCAAAGAAGATGAAGCTGACGCCTTACGAAATGCCCACCAAAATCGGCATCCCTGCAAAATTCAAAACGCAAAATCATCGAATCATCAAATTGGTCTAAGAAAACCAAACAAAATAAATAAATAAATAAATAAAATTTCTTACCATATTTTGTGAGTTTAGTAGGATGATTCTTTGAGCTTGATGAATTCTCCAACACCAGAAACATGGAGCTTACAACAAACCCACTCCCATATTTTTCTCTCACAACTCTCTCTCTCATATCCAAAGACCAAAACCCAGATCCCCCATGAATCAGATCTTCAGCCACAACCTTAATAAACAACAACAGCCCAAGCAAGAATCCGAATCTGCCCATTTCATCAAATTGACGATACAAGCAGATGAATATAAAGGGATCCAAAAATACCAATCTAACATCAAAACACACGAGTCAAAAAAACTAGCGATTTCGGATTAATTAACCTAGTTAAAATCTGGATCAAAAAAGTTACCCGGATCGTTGAATTGGAAAGAAGTCGATAGAGCAAAAAGGGAAGCCATTAACAGACAGCAAACTCCTTGTAATGATTTTTTGCTGTCTGAAGCCATTTGTATTTGAGATTCTTTCTCCTAGTTACCAACTTTCAGTTAATTCTTCCAAGGGCAAATACTTATTTGTGCTTTAATTTTTTCAGTTTTGACTTCTGGAGATGGTAGAAAGATCAGTATTTTTTTTATTTCATTTTTTTTAAAATTTCTTTTGGTAATATTATATTTGCCCTCTTGCATCAGGAAGTGAAGCCAAAGTTGTTGCCCTCCACATTATTACATTAGAGTAGATCTTAGAATATAATATGATGATTAATTCACAGTGTATAGTCTTAAGCTCCACTTAGTTCAATTATACAACAAGGAGTTTAATAATTCTTATGAAAGACTGAAAGTATGGACCAACTAAACTCAAAGGTCAACAGCAATATGCTCATATTAAAAGAGTAATCTTGATCGATAGATATATGTAATTCTAATTCTAATTCCTAATTTATATAAAAATTAGAGCACATGCAGAGTGGGGACAGCCGGACATTATACAGCAAATGCATCTCAGGCATGGAATTATTTTGATAGTGAAAGGACAATACTTATGATGGATTCTTCATGCCTTTTTCTTCACATTCATAATTTGTTTCAATGTCTACAATTGCAAGAAATCTAGGACCCCATTCCTTAAAAGAATTACATTTTCTAAAGAGGAAATAAAAAATCGATTTTGGTCATTTATTGTAGTCATGTTTAATTTTAGTCTTCTAACTTGGTTCGATTTAATTCTCTAACTTATAAAATTGTCCTTAAAAAACACTTTCATTTTTATACTATTTTTTTTTTGTAAAGAAGCGGACAAGTTTACCAGCGAGCTTCTGCTCCCTAACAATGGACCCGTATATCGTCGGAATCCAAATAGAAACTCGCCTATGCCCGGCATCTCCGCGGGTGAACCCTTCCAATTTTGGTCCTCCTGCGGAGAGTAGTTGACACGTCTTTTTTCTGACGGACACCCTCTAAAAATGACTAAAATCGGATATGACTTTATTAAAGGATAAATATAGATAATTTTATAAATTAGAGAACTAAAATTAAATATAACCATAAAAAGGGACCAAAATTAGACGGGAGCCATAATAAATGATCAAATTTGGATTTTGAGAGAGAAAGAGAGGGGAGTAGTGTGTGTGTGTGTGTTGTTGAAGAGAAAATCAAGAACCATTCCATGGAAGTAAAGGCATGTGTGTCTACCCCCAACAGCTTGATAATAATAATCCCTTTTTGTGATTGGCTGATTCTATTAGGATATTCTTCAATTTCATATGATAATAAATTCTGATATAAACTCATTCTCTGCGATTCTACTTAAAAAAATTTTAATGAATAAAATTGTGCAAATGGTAATTTATTTGTAATAATATCTTCTTATGGTTTGGTTATGATCTGACACCAACTTTATAGGGTCTTGATAGAGATTAACAACTATTCTAATTAACATAGTTAAGTACGTGACAGTTAATCCTTTTGTCTTACAAAAGACAAGTTTGCGTTAAACGTTAAAAACATTTGATTGTACGAATCCTTGTTTGATTAGTTGAAATTGACTGTCGGGTATATGTTAATTATTTCAATACTTTTATATAACAAATTAATTACATCTTTATATTTTAATTTACTTATGTCAATTTATCACATTAACCATTTACGCTCTGAGGTTATTCTTGGCAAGTCCGGACACAAATAGTCAAATACACATGGCTTGTAGTCTAAACGGCGTCGTAAAGGGAAATAGATTCTTTCGAGGAGAGCAGAGACACAAAAAGCAAGGAATCCGAGAGCCAATAAAGCAGGGAAGGGAAAAGAAAGAAGCAGGTGAAATGTGACATCCCCAGTGTATTTTCGCATGCCTGTCTCTCCATCCTCTGATTGATAACTATCAGTTTGTTTGTTTTCTGTGAGAGAGAGAGAGAGAGAGAGGGGTAGTGAGTGAGAGAGAATCAACACTTTGCAAAGGCCAAAAGCATGATGATATATTTTCAGACCCACAAAAAAGGAATTGTATTTCGAAATTTAAAATCAAGAAAGCATCCCTTCTCACAATTCAGAAAGTTACCAAAACAGCCACACCAATATTAAACTAATTAAACAAATCTCAGATAATTAGATTTTATTATTCAGATCATGTGCTTCTTTATTGACACTTTAGATTTTTATTATCTTTAAAGAAAATTCTCCTTGGCCCTCATCATCATTCCAAATTCCACTCTGTTAAATTAAGTCGCTTATTAAAGTGGTTTCCTTGATGCTTGACATCGAAGCTCTCTTTAAATCATTCGAAGAAGCTCATAAATTAGAGAGGAAAAGAGACTGGGCTTCTTTTGTTACTCATTTTATTTGGTGAGTCTCAATTCTTGTTGTTTCTGGTTTCAAGAAATTTCTTGAAGATGGGTGGTTGAAAGCTTCAATCTTTATGCTTTAATCGTAGTCTCCTCGAGCTTTATTTTGAAGGTTTCTTGTTGATTTCCCATTTTCAGAGGTTTGTTTGTGTTAGCAGGAAATGCAGTTGATATTTGTGCTCCCGTTGTAGAAAGTTGAAATGTCTGGTTTACTTCATTCTTCATATTAGGGGTTTAAAAATAACAGCTTGCTGTAAATTGCTATTTGTTTGAAGAAATTCTGTAGCTCCGTTTCTTCATTTCTTGGCCATGGTTATAGGGTTACAAAATCCTTCGAGAGTTAACAAATTTTGGAGTTTTTAGATTAGGCTTTTGTTTTCTTCATGATCTGCTAGATATGATAACAAAAGATTTGTTGAATTGGTAGTGAAGCATGTTTTTCGATTTTTTAGGGGGTGCCTAGTTGTGTCCATTGTAAATCTGATGTTGAAAATCTGAGTTGAGTAAATCTTGTTGAGTATGGCTGAAATTAGGCTTCCTAGGTTAGAACAGGGGCAAGCTAAAATCAAAACTGTTCCAATTGCTGTGACCCCAGAGGGATTTTGGTGTTGCCCTTCTCCTACCGTGTTTCAAAAGACATTAAAGAATCAAAATCATCTAAACGAGCCCAAAATATCTCCTCCCAACCAAACTCAGAAGAAGCAAGCCTCAGTCAATGAGAAGAAGCAAACCCCAGTAAATGAGAAGAAGCCAAGTTCTGTGTCATCTAGGAGTGGTGTTATTAGTGATGAGCAAAGAAGTCAAGGTTCTGATGTAGCTTCTGTTAATAATGCATTATCGACAAACGAGAAGGTGCCTCGGGTTAGGCCCGAAAATGCACCGAGGAAAGTAACGATCGAGTTTGGTGAGCCTGGTAGTAGTGATCTCAAGGTGATTTTGCTTGGGAAGCAAGGGGTAGCGGTGAAGTTGAGTGTTCACCGGAGTATACTAGTGGAACATAGCAGTTTCTTCGCTAGCAAGATATTGGGGATGCAGCCAGTTTATCCTTGTCTTGAGGTTGATAACTGTGAGGATGTTGAGATATATGTGGAAACCATTGGGCTTATGTATTGCAGAGATCTGAAGCAACGGTTGATCAAGCAAAGCGTTCTGCGTGTGCTGCGGATCCTCAAGGTAACTATAGCAGAACTAAGGCTCATGTCTTCTCTTATATCTTTCCAGTTAAGTATTGGTCCCACTTGATATATGTGATATTGAGATAGTTTAGTCTTTGAAAACTTATTATGTACAAGAATTGAGTAGTTTTTTATTGATATTATACTGTCATTCTCAAATTCTAGGAGGGTTTTACTCAGATAACTCCATTTTTTTAATCTTTACAGTCTATTCATGAATGTAAGATCTGTCTTCAAAATCAAGATATAATATTCTTGTACTGGTGGTCCCAGTGTTAGAAACAACCTTCGACTGGTGCCAAGATTTTGTTAGAATTTTCTTGATTTGCTGGTTAATTTATGACCATTTTGATTCTATGCAACTTAGAAGCCTTGTTGTTCCATATATCGAAGACAAAATAGCCTTTATTCCAGTTTGTTTCTAACACTGGGACCAGTGGAAGGTTGATAAATTGCAGGACTGTTATAAAATCAAGGATCATAGTTTAGGTTATGGTGCTTACTTTGTAAGGATTGTGATGTTGGATCGAAACTTCATATCAATTTTCTCACTCAAATACGTTCACAATGTGGTCAAGCAGTTGTTTTTCATGGTTATAAGTTGAAGGTAATGCATACTAATAGGTTTTAATGCTAAAAGACTCTCTCCCACCATTTGGTCATTATACTACCGTCTTACTAACTATCGTACTACTAATTCCATGAGATTCTTTACAATTCGTGGTGATTCCGTTGGTAACTTCCTTATAGGTAAGCGAACAACTTGGCTTCATGACATGCATCCAATACTGTTTGGAGTACTTGGAAGCTGTCCCTTGGGTGGGAGAAGAGGAGGAAGAGAAAGTCGTTTCCTCCATCTTACGTCTTGAAGGTGAAGGCATCGGAGTGAAGCCAGTCTTGAAACGAGTCTCCCCTGAAATCCCAACTCCACCTAAAGGCACCATTTCCCACATACTGGAACTGGTCCTAAAAAGCAAAGAGGAAAAAGGGAGGCGAGAGATGAAGTCCGTCGTTCTGAAACTCCTTAGGGAGAACAACAATCTTCCGAGCTCCTCAGTCTCCTCCGACTTATGCAATGAAACTCTTTACACCTCATGCAAAACCGCCCTACATTCATTACTGTCTCTATTCAGACAAGCTGCAGAAGTGGATTCTCCCAACAGATCTGCAGATAACCGCGAGCCAGTGGTGAAGACGATCGCTCTTGAGGCCGATAATTTATTATGGTTGCTTGATATTTTAGCTGATCGGCAAGCAGCGGATGAGTTTGCCATACTGTGGGTCAACCAGCAAGAACTGGCTTCACTCCACACGAGACTTCCAATCGTTTCTCGCCACCATGTTAGCGTGATAACTTCGAGGCTGTTCGTTGGAATAGGGAGAGGGGAGCTCCTTCCATCTAAAGATACTCGTCACTTGCTGCTGAAGACGTGGCTGCAGCCGTTGATCGATGACTACAGCTGGCTGCAGCACGGGTGCAGGTCGTTTGACCGGAAAGTTGTGGAGGAAGGGATTGGGAGGACTGTGCTCACACTTCCATTAGAGGATCAGCAGAGCATTTTGCTTTCTTGGTTGGGGAGTTTTCTCAAGGGAGGTGACAGCTGTCCCAATCTTCAACGGGCTTTTGAGGTGTGGTGGAGGAGGACGTTTATTAGACCGTACGGAGAATCTGGGGTTCTACAGCAGCCGGATAACTTGGCCTCATCAAAAGTGGGAGAGCCATAGAGTTGCATATTCTTGGAAGAAAACTTGGCTGAAAGGAGATTGCAGCTGTCTTGATGGTAAGACAGAAGGTGGAGATGTGGTTGACGTGTAAGAAAGAACAGCATTGTGTTGCATACTATTATTAGCTTTGATTTGGAGAGATGACTGTATGTATGGCTTGATTTGTGTTTAGGGTTTAGCTCCAGCCTCCTTCATCTGGTGATTGTAACAGTTTTTGTGCAATAACATCAACATATGTAAACTTCCTATTCTGGGTTTTGTCTTATGCTTTGTTAAGATATATCACTTTTTGATGCAGCTGAAGATAAAGTAAAAACGAAATAGATAAAAGGGATAGATGTGATACCAATCGAATCCGTTGATTCTCGAAATGCCGGAGATGATTTACAAATATTAATTAAATTCCGTTGATTCGTGCACGAATACCGGAAGTTGATCTTCGTTAACCCATTGATTCGACGCATGAATACCTAGGATAACGGCATCCAAAGTTGGCCCGCCTAGCGAAGAGGAATGGGGGACGAACGGTTGCACCGTCGATTTTCTTCAATCCTCAAATCTACTAAACTAAAACATAGAGATGTCTTTATATGGACTCACAATAATAAACATTAAAGCCTAATAATAAATAAAAACAATTATCAATACTGCCTTTTGAGATTCTCCATGTGATTCTTCGATTTATGCTGTGCATCTGCAGAAGTTGGTGGTTTTTGATCTGCGATTTTTTATTTATTACTATTCCCTCCGTTCTGTAGAAAGTGTCTTGTTTTAAACCGTTTCATAAAAAATGTTATGTTTCTAAAAAGAACAACGAATGTATAAACTAAAATTAATAAGTCAAAAATTAAATAATATACACAACATAATGCAAGTTTCTTAATTTATGTGTTAAATAACCAATGACATAGAATTAGAGTACGCTATAAGTCAACCACATCACCATTTATACCTGATACAACATAAGCCAGTAACCAATCTATCAAGCTACTAAAGTTTGACCAACTTACCATCTATAACTATTTTTATAATAGATTAATTGCAACTACACGTTAGCACGAGTATTAGATTAATTGCGACTACCATCGATAATTATGATTTTTTCAGAAATTAATGGATTTTCGACTGATTATCTAATCTTAGAACGGAATTTTCTATTGGTAAAAAACAATATTTTTGTAGACATATTTGAGATCTTCATGGAAATTGCGCATGAAATTTCATTGACAAGTAACAGCAATCAAAATACTTACTTATGCCCAAGTTGTTCAGTGCAATTATTAATTGGAGTAGTTTTGCAAGTTCTCCAGTAAATAGTTTTGCAGATGTTTTTAGGTGTGTTGAAATGGAATGAAAACCTGCCTATTTATAGGCTGCTTCCCTAGGTGAAAGGTTGTTGGTGCCATTAAGGCAGGTGAGCGTGAGGAAGGAAAGTGGAGAGGTGGAGGGTTCTCAACAGCCTTATTCCAGAGACTTCCAAAAGGAGATCATCTGGTGCAGCAGGAGCACTGCACCACGAGCTGGATTAGGCCATCAATGTTGAACTGGGCCAGTCCACACAAATCCAATGCCAAACCCAACGGACAAGCCCACGGACCACCAAAAGTACCAGTTGCCAAGATCTAAGTCCAAGTCCAAGGACACGGACCGGAACCGGAGCCGGCCACGGGCACGGTGCTGCGAGGCGCGCCGCGCCGCGTGTGAGGCGGTCGGCGAAAAGGCTCGAGCACATGAGCATGTGTGACTCAAACCCACCACATGTCATTTTGTTATCTCCTACTAAATGGTAGAGACTTAAATACCACAAAAAACATTACACATTATTCAATATGAGATATTGATTAATGTAATAACTCTCCAAAACCCGAATTAGGCAAGTTTCTCCACTTTAGGTAACATATTAGTTTTGTCCCCCCAAACTTCGAGCCACTATTTCTCACTCACCGAAAATCGGAATCGAGAAATTAAGCACACTATAATTATCTACTCGAAACGTAGATCAACGTCATATATCTCAATTCATAAATCGGATATATACCGATTTTCCAACAATCCCCCACATGAGTGGAAATAGCCAAACGCATGCATGCAGACACGCAGCTCTGTCCTCAAGAGACAATAAAGCATCTGGGTAGGTGGCTTGTGACCTTGAACCTTCCTTAGTCAGTGCTATCGAGCATACTAGCGGACTAGTAGACACGTGATCTTGAACTATTCCTCCATGGTGTATACTTAGACAATTGCACTAACACTATAAAGTCTCAACCTCGTCCGTTCTCACGTTTGTGTCCTTTACAGGCCATGGACAACCTCTTTGGATTCATAAGTGTTACATAGAAGCGACCCTCACTTCTCATTTACATAGGTGATTCTTACTCGAGTATCCTATCATATACCACCTTCTCAAGGCATCCAAGAATCATTAAAAGTCAAAGACTTAACCTCACCACTTGACAGGTCACCAACACTCTCGAGCTCTTTTAGGGAATATATTATTTGAGTGTGGTATCAACAGACTCATATAGCTTAGTTTTCCCATTGAACCAAGTTCATGAGATCTCCAATCTACAAGGTTGGGTATCCACTATAGTCGTCTTTAACTTGTGGATTTAACTTCCATTCCCTCTATGAGCTTATACATTTGATCTCGATTCAAACTCTTAGTAAGCGGATCCGCTAGGTTATCTATAGACTTGACAAAGTCTACATAGATAACCCCACTCGTGATCAAATGTCTTACGGTATTATGTCGACGACGAATATGTCTTGACTTACCATTATACAACCCACTCTTGGCCCTACCAATAGCCGCTTGGCTATCACAGTGAATCATCACAGGTGGTACGGGTTTCGTCCAACATCGAATATCTTTAAGAAAATCACGTTGCCATTCGGCCTCCTCACCGGCCTTATCTAAAACAATAAATTCAGATTCCATGGTGGATCGGGCTATGCACGTTTGTTTCGTGGATCTCCACGACACAGCTCCTCCCCCTATAGTGAACACATAACCACTAGTAGACAACAAGTCTTTAGTGTCGGATATTCAATTCGCATCACAGTACCCTTCAAGTACTGGGGGATGTCTCGAGTAGTGCAGCCCAAAGTTAAGAGTGTATTTCAAATACCTCAGAACTCTTATAAGATATTTTCAATGCTCTCTACTAGGATTACTAGTATAGTGACTCTGTTTGTTCACCGGACAAGCTAGGTCGGGCCTCGTACAATTCGTGATGTACATAAGACAACCGATGACTCTAGCATAATCCTCTTGAGCAACATGATCACCCCTATTCTTGCTCAAGTGAACATTAACTTCTAGAGGAGTCTTTGCCGGCGCACTATCAAAGGCATTAACCCTCTTAAATACTTTCTCAATATAATAAGATTGAGACAAAACAATCCATTTGGGAGTTCTTTGAATCTTCACTCCAAGAATAAAGTCAGCAACTCCCATATCTTTCATATCGAAAGTTCTCTTAAGCATACGCTTGGTGTCGTTTATGACTTGAAGGTTTTGTCCCATAATTAACATGTCGTCTACATACAGACAAACAATTACAAAACCTTTCTTTGTATTCTTTATGTAAACACACTTGTCACATTCATTAATCTTAAAACCATTCGACAACATAGTCTCGTCGAATTTCTAGTGCCATTGAAATGGTGCTTGTTTCAACCATATAGAGATTTCACCAACTTACATACCTTTCGCTCTTGGCCAAGTACTAGAAACCCTTCAGATTGTTCCATATAAATTTCTTCTTCTAAATTTCCATTTAGAAAGACAGTTTTCACATCCATTTGGTGAATCTCAAGATTGTGCAAAACAGCAATCGCGAGAAGCACACGGATAGACGTAATCCTCGTCACAGGCGAATAAGTATCGAAGAGATCATATCCTTCAGTTTGCTTAAAACCTTTAACCACTGAACGAGCTTTATATTTGTCAATTGACCCATCTGCCTTATACTTTCTTTTTAGGATCTACTTACATCCTAAGGACTTGCAACCTTCGGGTAAGTCAGCTAAGACCCAAGTGTGATTTTGCATGATGGAATCAATTTCACTTTGGACAACTTCTTGCCAAAGTGGGCCGTCGGGTCTAGAAAGAGCTGCTGTTATAGACCGCGGTTCTTCACCCAAAAGAAAAACTACATAATCAGGACCAAAGTCCTTAGCAACCCTTGCTCTAGTGCTACGTCTTGGTTCTAAAGTTTCAAGATCGGCAGCTTGCCGTTTACGCGTAGCAGGTTCTACCCCCACATTTCTAGAACTACTAGCAACTTCTCTTGTTTTACCACTAGAGCTCGACTCAACTTTATCATCATTTTTACATGGATAGATCTGTTCAAAGAATATAGCATTCATTGACTCAATAGTAGTTCCAACATTCATATCGAGCACGACCGACTTATGAATGACAAACCGATATGCACTAGTATTCAGTGCATATCCTATAAAGATACAATCGACGGTCTTAGGTCCGATTGTAACTTGCTTAGGCAAAGGCACTTCTACCTTAGCCAAACACCCCCACACTTTGAGGTATTTATAGGAAGGTTTCCTTCCTTTCCACAACTTGTAAGGAGTAACATCCCTACCTTTTAGAGGTATTTTGTTCAATAAGTAGTTAGCCGTCAAAACGACTTCCCCCTACATGTTCTGGGGCAGTCCAGAACTTATTAACAAAGCGTTCATCATCTCTTTTAAAGTTCGGTTCTTTCTTTCAGCTATACCATTTGATTGAGGCGAATAGGGGGCAATGGTTTGATGAATAATACTACTTGTCTTACACAATTCTTCAAAAGGAGCTACATACTCTCCACCTCTATCACTTCGTACCATTTTGATTTTACAATCAAGTCGGTTTTCGGCTTCTGCTTTGAAGTTAGTAAAAGCTTCAATCGCCTCATCTTTACTCCTTAAGAGAAAAAGAGTACAATACCGAGTGCATACATCAATAAAAGTAATAAAATATCTTTTCCCACCTCTAGTTTGCACAAACTTTAAATCACACACGTCAGTGTGAATGAGTTCTCGAGGCTTTGTGTTCCTTTCTACAGAATGAAATGACAGCTTAGCCAATTTTGCTTCAACACAAACTTCACACTTGATTTTGTTAAACTCATTTACTTTAAGTAGATCGAGATTTACTAATCTTTTTATAGCATTTAGATTAACATGTCCTAATCTACAATGCCATAAATTGGACCACTCAATCAAGTAGGAGGAAGTAGCTTCATTCTCATTCTTTTTGCCCTCACGGGGCTCTTGGCGCAAGGCCATTACAGACATCTTGAAAAGACCCTTAGAGAGGTAACCTTTTCCTAGAAACGTTCCAAATTTTGATAAAATAAATTTGTCCGACTAAAAAACTAGTCTAAAACCTCTCTTGACTAGTACATAGCCGGATACTAGATTCTTCCGGATGTCGGGGACATGCAGCACCTATCCAAGAGTAAGGTTCTTGCCGGAGCTCAACCTTAGCACCACAGTACCATAGCCAACTACCTCAGATGAGACTTGATTTCCCATATTGAGCTTCCTCCCTTGGCAACTCTTGTACTTGGTGAAGCGGCTTCGGTCCCCACAAACATGTGCCGTGACAGTGGTATCAATATACCACTTCCCTTCATTCTCCACGACATTAGCTTCTTCGGTGACAACGACCGCAAGGTCGGCTTTAGTTATCTCCAACATGTTGGCTTGACGAACCCTTTTCTTTTTCGACTTACGGCAGTCCTTGGACATGTGGCCGCATTTGCCACAATTATAGCAGTCCCCTTCAAATTTTCGGGCTTGCACCTTGTCTTTGCCTTTGGGGTTGCTGTTTGGACGCTCTCTCTTGATAGTGTTGGAGTTGCCACCTTTCTCTGCGAGGTTGACTCTTGGTTCCACGGGTGCTTTGCCCTTCCCATCTCGAGTCCTCATATCGGTCTCGATGCGGAGCTTGACTACAAGGTCTTCAAGCGTCATTTCCTTTCGCTTGTACTTCAAATAGCTCTTGAAGTCCTTCCAGCTCGGGGGAAGCTTCTCAATCACGGTTGCCACAATAAAAGCATCTGGCAAAAACATACATTCGGCGTGGACGTCATGGACAATGAGTTGAAACTCTTGAAGTTGCCCCATGATCGGTCGAGAGTCCACCATTTTGTAGTCCAAAAACTTGGCGACTACAAACTTCTTGGTTCTTGCATCGTCAGTACAATATTTTCTTTCACGTGCCTCCCAAATTGCCTTGGAGGTCTTTATATTTGCATATACACTGTATAGACTATCATCTAGTCCACTAAGCAAGAAGTTTTTACAGAAATAATCTGAAGTTAGCCAATTTTCATTGGCTATGCAGACTTCCATATTCTCCTCGTTTTCACTTGGCGGGGCGGGTGCGTTATCCAACAACACGGTCGTGAACCCCAATATTGTCAAGTAGAACAACATATTTTGTTGCCATCTTTTGAAGTCGACTCCACTAAACTTCGCCAACTTCTCGGCAGCGGGCAACACTCTAGACGAGTGCAGAGGTGACGTCAGGGTCCCACCACACCATGGTCGTTCATACTCCCAAAAGGGACATTTTTCTACAAAGTAGAAGACATCGCATTGAAGTTGAATGCCGAGTTAGTGGCATTAGGACGGTTAAGTGCGATTCTTGCATCGGTGGCGGCGGACATGGCAGCAAGAGTTGGATTTGCAAAAGTCAGGGTCGAAACCGGGACAGACGCCAGCGGGACCACATTGCTAGAGGAGGCGACAACGTCCGAGGTGGAGGAGATGGCGGCAACGGTGGCATTATTGGTGGCGGCGGCAACGTCGGATTGATTTTGCTTAATTTTGTAGAATGTGATACTTGTTTGCCTTTTTGTTGAAATTACAGAAAAATGGTGAAAATCATGGTGTTTGAGTGCAATGGAGTCAAATTACAGCTCAATATGAGTAAATGAACGAAGACGGCTCGAGATTTGGACTTAAAACGAGTGAGAACGAGTCAAAAGAAGTTGGAGCTGTAAACTGTGACGACCCAAATGCGACTGCGTGAGGGTCATCACAGTGGGGATTAAAGAAAGTAGGACACGACCCACACGTGACCGCGTCTGGGGCGTTACAGAGCGAAGGAAAAGGACTTGTTGCATTACAGGTCGGGGTCATTTTCGGCTGCTGTTTTAATCCACGGGAATTACATAAAAGCCCTTACTTAGGGTTAAGATTTGAAGGCTATAAGAACCTCAAGGGGGCGCCGCTTAACACATCTTTTCTCATATCTTTTACTTTCAAAAATCCTACAACCTTTGGGAGAGCTCTTGAAGAGAAGGGAGGAAGCAAGAAGATCAAGAAATTCAAGTTCAACACAATCAATACTTTATTTTTCTTCTACGCTTTCTTTTGCATACGAACATGAATTCTTGTGATTTTGCTGATTTTGTTAGTTTGTCTATGAGTAGCTAAATCTTTTTATTCTAGGGTTAGAAAGTAGGTGGATGATTTAACTACGGATCTTTTGCGAATCAATTACGCTATTTGTTCCTCCTTCTTGTGTTCATGTTTTAATTGCTTGTTTAGTTGCTTGATCATCAATTAAACATAATTTGTTGTGTTGATTCGAGATTCGAGAGAGGAGAATTAATGCTTGATTTAGGATACAAGACATGTTAATCATTCAACGCCCAAAAGGTTTGATGTTAATGTGAGAACAATAGATCCTAAGAGCTTTTAGGAGTAAAAGGCTAGTAATTACTTGGAGATAATTTTACCAGCATGTTATCTACGGTCTAGGTACGCCCAAAAGGTTATTTACGCTAAATTGTGATCGTTTTAGGAGAGAATAAGTCTTGTTAGTAATTGATTGGCTAAAGTGAAGTTTGATAAATCGTCTATTGAAATCGAATCCCTAGAATAAGCTTTCCCATATTTTCTTCTAAGTTCATTTACTTAGTTATTTAAATTGTTATTTTTAGGTTTAGAAACTCATCAATTTTTTAAGTCTAAATAGAGGATAACAATAGTAATTATTACTCACTAGTTTAATTAGTCTCTGTGGGATCGACCTTGCTTCTCTATCTACAATTGCACCCGTACACTTGCAGCGTGTCAATAAATTAGCGAACAAGAAGGTCCGAGTTTCTTATTTGATCTGCAGATTATTATAGAAGAGATGGAGTCTATCAAAGAAGAAGTTATCAAAGTTAAAGAGGAAATTGGAGAAAATCCGAGTTTCTTACACGATCTGCCTCCGTCGTCATTATCGTCATCAAACCCTCATGCAACTGACGAGGATACCACCATGGTGGGATTTGGTGGCTACGTTGAGAAACTTATGTGGGATCTAACCGGACATGATGTTGATAAGAAAAATATCTCAATCACTGGAATGGGTGGTATAGGTAAGACCACTCTTGCTAAAAGCCTATATTCAAATTCACATGTCAAACGTCATTTTAATGTTTGTGTGTGGATTACTGTGTCACAAGATTCCAGTGCAAGAAAAGTATATTTGCAATCACTTTCTTGCTTGGTACGAGACTCCATTAAAAGGCATACAAGTAACGATCAACAACTAAGTCTTAAATTATATCAAATTTTATATAATTAGAAATATTTGGTAGTATTGGATGATTTATGGAGTAAGGAGGTCTTGTTAGAGCTTTTCTTTCCAAATAACAAAAATAGAAGTCGAATTATTGTGACAACTAGGGAAACCAAACTGGTTGATTGCATTGATTCCTCTGCACTTACTTTAGAATTTCTTGATGAGGAATATAGTTGGAAGCTTTTGTGTAAGAAGACATTTCCCCGTCAAGCTTTTCCTCCTGAACTAGAAGAAGTCGGGAAGAAGATTGTGAAGAATTGTGGAGGACTTCCACTAGCAATCATTGTGATGAGAGGGCTTCTTTGAAAATCACACAGGACACAAGAATATTAGGAGAAAATCACAAAAGATAAAAGCTTGGTTCTCAAATTAGGAGAGAACAAAGCCTCAGACATATTATATTTGAGCTATAATATATAAGTAGTTACGTGTCTGTTTGAAATCATGTTTTCTATAGTTGGGATTATATCCAGAAGACTCTAGTATTGATGTGTCCCAACTTATCAAACTTTGGATTGCTGAGGGGTTTATAAAAGCAAGTAGAGACCAAAGTTTAGAAGTTGCAGAGAGCTATATAAATGAACTTGTTGATAGGAATCTCCTTTTGCTTCGTTATGCAGATCCAAAGTGGAAAATATGTTCCATTCATGATCTATTAAGTAACTTGTGTATAAAGATAGGTGATAAATATAACTTTTTTGTGTCCAAAAGAGCATAGATGGCATCCGTCATTTGATAGTTGATCAAACAACAAGGTTTTACTCTCAAGAATCACAAGCTTTAAGGTAACCATCAATTTTTCACCCACCAATAGTCCCTGTAGAAAGAGCTGAGCCGTTTAAAACTAGATTGTCGAGAGTGTTTTGTTGTGATGATTGAAGCCCATATCATGATGCTCTTCAAGAAGTTAATATGTGCTACTAACAAGATGAATCTACAGGACGTGATTAATTGTTTCCTTCATTGGTATCTCGATTTTGGAGTCTACAAACTTTAATTGTTAGAACAAGCAAGGCTTGTTAGAACAAGCAAAGCACTCGTAGCGCCGGTTGAGACATGGAAAAGGCCACAACTAAGGCATGTGGAAATTTCCACATTCTATCTTCCTGACCCTCCTCCTCAGTGATGATGGCGTCTGTGTTTTACAAAACTTACAGACACTTGAGACAGTACAAAACCTCATTTTTCTAGAGGAGGTGTGCAAGAGAATACCCAACATCAAGGTACTCCATATTGAATACGATTTGAGTCAGCAAAGCCGGGCCTGCCCGTCTTACGACACGTACCATCTGGAAAATGTTGGCTGCTTCGACAAACTTGAATCGCTAAATTTCTTTTGCAACATCTTGCCAGAACATGATCAAATTTTCGAGTTCTCATGCAAGCTAGAGTGGAGTTATATGGTAGTCATTGCTTCTTTGCCTCATCTTAAATCTCAAGACATTCATTCAGATGCAATTCTAGCAACCGTGTGGGCTTTTGTTGATGAGAAATTTGTTAGCTTGAATACCTGAATATTTTTTTTGTGAACATTTGACAAATTAGATTGCTTGTAGCTCCGATTTTCCGGTATTGGAGAAGCTTTAGTGAAATATGGGAGAAATATCGACACTCCAATCAATTTCTCTGAATTGGTTTAGTGAATCAATCAACATCTCAGCAGTTGCGATACTACACGAACAAGATCAGAGTCTTTAAGTTGAAATCTATACTGATAAACCAGAATTACTGAGGGAAAAGGTCCAACAATTGCACTTCACATGCCAAAATCTTGTGATTAACGATGAGCCTTATCAAATCAGCCTCACCCAAACAACGGAAAAAAACGTTGCTGCTCTCGATGAGATGTGAGTCGTTGCAGATAATCCACTAATAAAATTGTTTAATTCATAATACAGTTTGAATTCCCTCGTGTTGAAGCTGCTTTAGTCTAATATTTAGTATCTATTAGCATTCTAACTTTTGAATGTTCTTTGCTTTCATGAGTATTGTATGATGTATCAGCATCTAGATATATGCTTGTCATGAGCGGAGATGTTCACTTCTATATTTGATTTGTAATGTTGAATGCCACTGTGATATGATGAATAGATTACATTACATTTAGCAACACATATTGCGAGTTTCAATTTTTTTAAATATTTTTAACTTTTGAAGACTAGCTTCAGTAAACCATGTTTTTTCTATTTTGGAATTTTTTACTCTAAAATATTAAATTTCATAATAAAAAAATGTTGGGTAGTTTTCAAATTATGATGGAGAATTATTATCTAATAGAAATTAATAGGTGACAATTATTATGTTTCTGTATTTATAATTTGATTAGTGTCCACTTATAGGCAGTTGGTAGACATTGTTTCTTCACACTTAGGCTAAGATGATGTATTGACACAGTTATATATTTTTTTATATTGCTTAGATATATGCTCTAGCTCTAGCATTACATTACGATTTTCTTTAATTTTAAAATAAAAGATGTCGTTTAATTTATAATGTGAGTAGATTGGTATGTAGTAATGGTAATTCTATTACCATATCCATTTATGCTTAATAGTTAATAATATATGCAGCGGTTAGCTGCACCCAGCTCCAATCCAGTGTGATTCGGAATTTCCTCAAAATTTAATGTCCATACGAAAGAATAACATTAGTAAAATAAATCAGCTCACCCCACAATCGATTTTTAGATCTAACCATGCTACTATTCTATTGAACTAAAATATAAAATGTCGAATGTGTTAACATATAGCTATAGCTTATAATATAGTTTCTTGTCGTGTTAACAAAAACAGTTTGATGTTATTCTACGTATTTTAGAAAATTTAGAGAATAACATTTTATCGAAAAAAAAAATAGATATTAGATTAAGTAAAGAGCAGATAGACTGATACGAAAATTAAGAATGATTATGTATTCAATTTACAGTAATTAAATCAAAAACAAAATAAATCAATTTCTACAAAGTAAAATATTATTAATTGTTATGTTTGGATATTTTTTCGTGCATGATTTTATTATTATTATTACTAGGACAGCAACTGTGCTACGTACGAAATTGTAATATTTTTATGTGTGTAATATAGATGCTGCTCTAGGCATTACGAAAATGTTACGCTAACATACTGAATAAAAAATTTACGTTACCTTCTAGGCATCTTTGAAAATGTGGTCGAACCGAAGACATAAGAATGTGGCTCGCTCGTTTCTCAAACTCTTTCATGTTTTCATCATGCACCTCTAAAAAAATATGGTCGAACGAAAGACATAAGACTGTTATTCCATTTGTGTGCTTGTTTTGTAAGCTCCAAACATCATCTCTTGTATTATTGAAAGCCTCTTAGTTTATTCTTATCTTGGGCATACAGAACAAAGGAGACATCACACATACATACTGAACATTAAGTTTTGATTGTCTTTGCTGTAAATCTATACTAATTATTCTCCCACTCGAATGTGGTGATAATTCTTGGAAGTTGATTCTTTATATCCCATAAAAAACTTATACCAAGATTAACTAAAAGAATATTGACCACAAATTAAGTATGAGTGAATTGGTCAAGAACAACAAAATTTTAAAAATGAATTATTTAACATCAAATTCCTATGTATAATCATATAAGAAAGACAAAATATTACACTTATAAAAAGTCGTGGCTATCAATTTGACTACAGTTTGTAATAAAATTATCGAATTTTCAACTATAGTTTAGATCATCGGACACATTTGTTGAAGTCTCGAACATGGCTACAGTACGTTAAGGGTAATGTCTTAGGTCCAAAACCACATGCAATGATTCAACTAACTTATTACAACAAAACAAAAGCAGTTCAATGACCTTCATTGTTGTCCAATACATCTTCCCTTCAAAGAACATAACTCCTGTCAACATTAGAAGAATTAAGTTGATAGTATAAGTTCAAATATTGTCCATTAAGTCAGTTAAGCAATTAATTCGGTCTAGAAGCATGAAAGTTATATAGTTTTTTAAAGTCGTTCTATGATATATACTCCATTAGTTTATCAAACTGAATAACGATATGAAAATAGAAGGAACCTTCCTAACAAAGTGAAGTTTCGATCATGTTGTTTACATTTACAAATAAACATGAAAACGCAGTACACCAAATTTTATCAAGGCTGCTCAATTTCCTGAAAGAAACCATATCATGTTTAGTGTATGAAGGAGTTTCATTATGAATTAACTTAATCGAGCATACCTCGAAAGATATAACTTACCGGTTACTCCAGGTCATGTGAATATAGGAGTTCTCGTGCGTTGCACACAATGGAACATCTCTCATGTTCAAAGAAACTTGAATACTAAAACCAGATCGGCCATTATAGGAGATTTATGCAGAATAATGCATCCATAAATCGATAATCTCTAATAGTCATTAACCTATTTAATTGGATATTCTGCAATTTGACGTAGAAGATGAAGGGGAAGGGTGGAGGGAGATAAGAATCTTGACATGATTTTGAGATTTATTTAGTGTTTTTGGTAAAGAGAAAAGGAAACATATGAACAAATAATTTAAGTCCGAAAAAAAATTAAAAGGGAAAGGAGAAAAAATAATATCATTAAATTGAATTGATAATTATAAGGGTAAAATGACCGATTTTATGTAAAATTGTATTGAATTGCAAATTAATTGAATTCAATGGTTGAATATCTATAAAAAATAATAGGAAACATTTGTTAAATGAGAAAGTGATAACCTTGGAAACAAATTGTGAGATATTTGATTAGTTAACATGATTTGCGGCACCTATAAAGTTTTATTTTTAAATTCAGTTATATTAATTTAAAAATATTAGTTTAAAGTTGGGATGCAATGTATGATTTGAAATTAGATTAGATTAATTAAGTCTATGTAATTTACAAAGACTAAAATTACAATTTAAATTGAATTGAGTAGAGATTGGATTCGAATTTGAAAAAATAAATTGAATTATATTGAAATTTAATTGTGTGATTTGTCACACTATGAAATTTTGATTTAAATTCACTTATGTTATTTTAAAAGTATTATTTTAAAATTGAAATGCTAGCATATGGTTGAGTAGAAATTGGACTATTATATCTATATGTGGTATATATATATATATATATATATATATATATATATATATATATATATATATATATATATATATGGTGCGGATCTAGGGAGATCCAACACTCAAAAGAGATATGAAAACCGATCCTAAGCGTCGATCGGTCCTAATCTAATGGCCAATATCAACCCCTTCTTTCTTTAAAAAATAAAAAAATTGGTGGAAAGAGTGTTTTGGGAATAGAAATAGTATAGAATTTGGGCGCTAGAATTCATTGTTTCATTCTCCCACTTTCAAAATATTTCGAAAATCAGAAAACGGCGGTTTCATTCTTTCATTCTCCCCCTTTTTTCTGAAAACTTCCATCCATAATCGACAATACCCACTACTTCCCAAACTTTCGAGTGCTACAAAGTTCTTCCAGAATCGAGATTCGTCGTTCGTGACAGAGTACGTTGCTAGAAGGGCGCATAATCATGGAAAGCGATTGTTTCCGTGTCTTGGTCCAGAAATCGACTAAAAATTCGCAGAATAAGAGTAGAATTCCCTCGAATCGACGAAATTTCAGGTATGTTTCATGTTTTCGTTTCTTAATTTAGGTAACCCATGGATTATTTTGTGTTTTAGAGATATGATTGTTTATGTGAATGAAACCCTATGGAAATCGATGCGATTGGTGAATATGGAAGGGTACAAATTTGGTATTTGAAGGAAACCGAAACAAATGAACCAATTCTGAAACCCTAAACCCCCATTTAACCCTAACAGATGATAGATTTTTTATTTTTGAATGGTGTAATTGATGCTCATATAATGTTTTTAGCCTGTTCTTTGCTTGTTTTCATTGTGAAATTCATGCTCATGTGAATGTTATTGGTTTGTTGATTTAGGTTGGTTTGTTTGCCAAATGCTTTGTTTATTGATTTCAGACCTCCAATATTGATTTTCGCATTTCGATTGCAATGGTTACAACATGGACACAAGTTAGTAATTTTAGTCGATTGGAAAAGAAATCTTATGTTTTATTGAGCATCATCATTATTGTAGAGCTATATTAGCATGAACATATGATTTCGGTAGCATAAAATAAAATTCGTTTGCTACATATAAAACTTGTTGTCTGTGCTTCAAAATTTATGAATGGTCAGCATAAAAAATATCCTGGTTTGCATAAAATCCGGAGATGAAATGCACAAGCCTTGCAAAGATGGTAGAGAAATGCGAGCCAGAAATGATCATTCCAGTGTGGGGGAACAGATCGAAAGTTATGGATTCAGGTATTATTTAATAAGCATAAAATAATATTACTGTGTGCATAAATTAAGAGAATGGTAAGCATAAAAATTTTTGCGAGAATACTACTTGTTAAATATGATTGATTTCTTGCAGGAGTTTATTTGATGAGACACATGGAGACGTTCAAGGGTGATTTAATCAACTGGGACACGAGATTTCTAAGGAAAGGTGTGAAGCAGATAAAGCTTTTGAGGATGCGGTATTGTTTGAGCATAGTTAATTTCGATGATAACAAAATGAAGGAGACGGTTGAACTAGAGGCGGTTGGACATGCAGATGAGAATGAACTTGATTCTAAAGAATGTGTCAAAGAATTGCTTGATAGTTAGAATGTTGGGTTGTGCAACTCTTTGGTTTGGATAATTTCGTAGGAAATACTTATTACTTCGGATGGTCTTTATGTTTTTTAAGGATTAAGTAGTGGAAGAAATGTATTGGAAAACTTCTTTTGGTATATTCAAGTATTCTAAGTTATGCATTCATAATTGAATCATATGCCAAAAAAAATTGGGGAGTATGCAGATATATAAACAATCTTGTAGGAAAAAAACGTATATGCACAAAAAATATATAGCATAAGCATGAAAATACAATACGATATGCATGAAATTGAAAACCTTAACATATTTAGATATGCATGAAGTCATAAAAGAAATGCATGAAACATCAATACGGTATGCATGATATATAAAACCTTGAACATAATCAGTACCATAAAGGTTGAACTTGAGAGGTATAGTATATATGCATGAAAATCATAAAACATAAGCATAAAAACAGACGGTGGTATGCATGAAAATAACGTAACATAAAGTAAAGCGATTCAGTTAATACAAATTAGTCCAAATAATGGAAATAGTTCGGTGCATCGGTCTCTACTAAGTTCTGCATAAAAAGTTAACAGGAATCTT
Source organism: Lavandula angustifolia (assembly GCA_028984105.1). Lineage (NCBI taxonomy): Eukaryota > Viridiplantae > Streptophyta > Magnoliopsida > Lamiales > Lamiaceae > Lavandula > Lavandula angustifolia. The sequence goes on along the minus strand of CM054815.1, from coordinate 21,487,496 downwards.
CTATATCCTTAAAGTTATGGCAGTTTCTTGAATCATGATGTCCCATCTGGTTGCATTTCCGACACATCCCCTGAGGCTTCAACTTAGCACGCAATGCCGCCTCCTTCATAGACTGTAGTCTATTGCCCGATCCCTTGGTTTTTACTTGATCTGGTGGCAGAACCTCGACATCTTGAGGGATATGTGAGCCATAAAAACTTTCAAACGTGTTTTGATTAACCTTACTACTTGAACCGCCTTCAACGGATTTCAGCCTCATCAAGAGTACAAATTTCCGTCCAACATACGGTTTCAATTCGGCCGAGCAATCAGGAATGTAAATGGATTCATCGGATTCAAGAGACAAAATTTACTGTAACGGTTCAACCATTCAACAAACTGCATGCATGAATATTACACAGTATCAGCATAAACTAACAAATACATATGCATGAACATTGTACTTACGTATGCAAAAATTATAATAGTGAATCTACAACATAAAAACAATACTTAATCGATACATACATCTCATAAATAAAGAAGAGAAACCCTAATCATTTGGAAAAACGACTACTACCCTATAAATAAAAAAATCTCTACGAAAAAAATCTGAAATGCAATCGAGCTTCAAGAATTTGAACCCAACAAAGCATTCCACAAATATTGAACTACAATTTTTTGAAAACCATAAGTAATTCTTACCTTCGCAGCAAAATCTGTAAAAACCAAAAAATGTGCAGAAATCAATCTTCAAAATCGACAATAATCGGGATAAATCAACAAGGAAAACGAGCTTAAATCACTCAAGAAACATAGAACTTCGAAACCCATGATAAATAATCGACTTTCGAGTGTTCGATTTGAAGACAAACTTTCGGCAGTGCTCGTGAGTATTGAAGAACGAAAATGAAGAGTGAGAAATAAATGACCCACAAACAGCCGAAAAACACATCTAGGGAAAAAGAAAAGAGAAGATTACATATTTGCCCTTAATGAGGCTATTTATTCCTCTTTTGATTTAAATTTAAATGATTTTGGGGATAAAATGAGAGCCTTAGATTTGCAAAATGGAGGGACAAGATTGGTTCTCGTATCTCTTTTAAGATTTGGATCTCATAATATTCATTTCCTATATATATATAGGAAATATATATTATGAGATTTGGATCTCATAATATTCATTTCCTATATTCATAAGATTTGGATCTCATAATATTCATTTCCTATATATATTATGAGATTTGGATCTCATAATATTCATTTCCTATTCATTTCCTATATTCATTTCCTATATATATATATATATATATATATATATATATATATATATATTAAAATTGCAATTGAATATCCAATTGGATTGGGAATGTTTCAATTGGATTGAAAATAGAAATTCAATTTAAATTGAACACAAATGAGTTGATTGAAATTGAATTATATTAATTTATATTGATTGGATTGTGTTTCTATAAATGTATGTGTATTTGTATTAATAAAATAGTAATAATAGATTTACCTCTAAATTAAATGAAAATTGCAATTGAGTTCAATTGAATTGAAAATTGGAATTGATTTGAAATTGAACATTCGTTTTTTTATATATACTAGAATGACACCCGTGCTACGCACGAAAAATGTTTCAATTTCATGATGAAGTAACGTTAATATATTTAATTTATATATATATATATATATATATATATATATTATAAAATACATATTAAACCCCAACTACTAAATCTAACATAAAATAATAATTCAGTTTCATGGCATATGTTAATCTATCCCCTTGAAGTTGTTCAAAGTTTTGTCAATTCAATTCATTGTTTATATTATTCTATCTCCCACTACTATAATTGTTGAACATATGTCTACATTATGAATTGATGATGAAAGTTACAAATAAAACATACAAGTATGCACCAAAGGGCTTGATATTATAGTTTAAGAATATATTTATGCATAATACATAGTTGTATACTTCAAAAATATAATTCCAATTTTTTTAAAAATATTATTAATATGATCATAGTAATAAATGATACTCCCTCCGTCCCACCAATCTTGCAACATTTTCTTTTCGGGTTGTCTCACCAATCTTGCAACATTACCTAAAATAAAAAGAAAATGAGTGGACCACATACACTTAAACAAATGGACCCCACTATTTTTTAACTTTACATCACTACTTTATATCTTTACACTCACTATTTTACCTTTATACCCACTATCTTAAAATCCATGCCGCGACCCCAATGTTGTAAGATTGGTGGGACGGGGGGAGTATTATATTATCCTATTTCCATTTCTTGAGCTTGTTTATAGATAGAACTACACTATGCACAGTTCAAAATCGTACCGCTCACTTGAAGCGATTTTCTTTTTCACCACACCGCCGTAGTCTAATTTCTCATTCACATGTAGTTTCTTTTATTTATCCCCAATGTAACTTATCCATATCTAATATGAATGTGAGCTCACCAACATCAAACATCACTTAACAACCAATTGGATGTCAGCAAATTACCTTCACAAATGAAAAAAAAGATGATGCAATCAGTAACAGTTCCCAAATGAATACATAGTCTATAACACTATATTACTTGCCTATCATTGATGTATTCACTCCCATTAAGATCTAATATTTTATATGTCCATCATAGATGCACCCTGACAGGAGAAAGAAAGGAGAAGAGAAGGGATGAGCGGCGGCGTGCAAAAAAGAAACACAATTTAAAAAGTAAACATGTTGTTGTTGTTCACCTTACTTTATCACCAGTCAGTCAGTCGAGACACCGCTCTCCTAGTGAGAAAAATAAAATAAAAATAATCTAAGTAAATCTATAAATGGGTAAATATATAAATAATCTCTTAAATTATCGTTTCCTAAATTAATTACTTCTTGTCGATAATTAGTTTAACATGATTTGTGGTACTTAAAGTTTGTTTTGAATACATTTATGTTATTTCTAACAATATTATTTTAAATTAGACCTATAAATGGTCAATAATTTATTATTAACTATAGATTAGGCTAATTAAATGTCTGAATGATTAATAATTCATATTTAGTTAAATATATTGCCACTATGGATTTTTTTTAAATAGTTGGAATTCTTTCTTGATTTGGTTTATTTGTACATTAAAAATTATTTTGACAATTGAAAAAGTGAAAAATATATAATTTTAATTGCATAACTCATTTCCTTTTTATTTGTTTTTTTTAAATTATTATTATTAATGAAACTCTTTTTTTAACTAATTAAATATAAATATATCAAAAGAAATGAGAAATCATATAAAATATATAAATACAATTTTTGAAATAAGGGTAATGCCCTTGTTTTCAGATACTGAGAAAATGAAAATAATAGATAAATTAGATAGATTATTAATTAAATTTACTCTTAATTATTAATGAATATAAATTGAATTGAATTAAGATTGAATTGGTTTTGTAAAATAATGTGAATTTGGATTGAGATTGATTCTAATTGAATTGTGTGTTTTTTTTATATGTAGTTGTGTATCTATAAATTAATAAAGATAAGTAATATATTTACCGCTAAATTTAATGAAAGTTAAATTGATTTAAAAGTAGAATATTCGATTTTTATATAGATAATAATAGATTATTTTGAATAATTTAAAAAGAAATAATTTATTAAAGAGTTTAAAATAAATTTAATGTAATTTTTTTTGGAAAAAAATTAATTAGACTGAGGCAATTAGATTTCAAATTGAATTTTTAATGTAGATGTGGATCTATTGAAAATAAAAGAATAAAGCATTTGCCCCTCAATTTAATGAATTTCCAATTAAGTTCAATTGAATTGAAATTGAAATTGATTTGGAATTAAATCATTCGATTTATATATATATATAAGATTACCATAAAAAATTGTGTGCATTCGGATGCACTTGTATCCAGTTTGGCTAAGATTCACGCTCCAACATTGATTCGGATCCGCGATCCGGTGCAATTAAGAAATGTCATTTAGTGGTCTTTTTTTTTGGGACGCCTGCATGCTACTATCACTCACATAAATGTCATTCGTTCTAAACAAAAGTGTCACTTATTACATATCATTTGTTTTTAATAAAAAATGTCATTTATTAAGTATCAATTGTTTTGAAAAAAAAAATGTCATTTGTTTTGAAAAAACAAAGTGTCAAATGCCATCTAAAAATTATATGAATGGATTGCCAGACTACTAGAAATTTTTTCTTAAATTTTCATTATCTTTTATCCTATATTTCAAATATTATATTCATTCAGGCATTCTGTCAAACATGTATCTCACAATTCTTTGATTAATTAAACACAAAAAAATAATCACAGATCAGTCGCCGCATATTTATTAATCCATACAACAATCATATAATTCAATAAACAAACTCAAAAAGAACGAGGACGGTCACAGAAACATTAAGGCAAAACAATCAGACCCAGCAAATCAACACTTCAAAAGAAAAGTTAAGAGGAAAATAAAAAGTAGAAAGTGAATTTGATGTGGGAGAGAATCCATCTATTCTACTTACCACAATGACAATTCATATAAACAATGAGTCAAACTAATTTCGTTTCTTCATGTGATTCTTTTCTATCAAAAAAATTGATTGATGAGCCTAAATTTATAGCTTTTTTGTCCATTTAATTTGTGCGTTTGTATCGTTGATCATACAGGTTTTTAGCTTAATATAGAGGAAAAAAGAGGAAAATCGGTGCAACTGCAAAGAAGAATGAATTATGTGTTGAAGAGAAAAATCTTCCCAGCTGCAAAGAACTGGACTAAAAAATTCAAAATGATGCCATAATGGACCTGTAGTACATTGGGCAGGAAGCAAGAAGTTAATCAATTTAAATGAAGCCCAAAAATTCAGCCCACATATGTTTGACAAAATTCTGGCGAGAGTTTAAAAGCAGAAAGTACAAGCCCTGTCAGAAAACATTTTTAAATGAGGATCCTGAACCGCGGTCTGTTAAAGACTGCCAAACTAGACATGATTGACCAAAGTAGAAAGAAGCCATACAAGGTGATTTAAATTCCCTTGAAAGCAGGAAAACATTTGGACCTGTAGTACAAACTCCGGAAAATGTTATCCCTGTAGGATACAAATGGGTCTTTGTTCGAAAGAGAAACGAAAACCATGAAATTACGAGATACGAAGCCAGACTCGTAGCACAAGGTTTTTCTCAAAGACCGGGAATTGATTATGAAGAAACATAATCTCCGGTAATGGACGCGATTACATTTAGATTTTTGATGAGTATAGGTGTGTCAGAAAGACTTGATATGCTCCTAATGGATGTAGTAACTGCATATCTACACGATTCACTAGATAGTGACAAATACATAAAAATCCAAGAAGGATTTAAATTGCCTGAAGCATATAAGTCAAAACCCAAAAGCATGTTTTCAATTAAACTACAAAAGTCGTTGTATGGATTGAAGCAGTCTGGCCATATATGGTATAATAGACTTAGCGAGTATCTCTTGAAAGAAGGGTACAAAAATGATGATGTTTGCCCTTGTGTTTTCATTAAGAAAACTGACAATGTATTTGCAATCATAGCAGTTTATGTAGATGATTTGAATTTAATTGGGACTCCTGAAGAGCTCAACAAAACTGCTGAATATTTGAAAAATGAATTTGAGATGAAGGATTTAGGAAAGACAAAATTTTGTCTTGGATTTCAAATTGAACATGTCCCTGAAAGACTATTTGTTCATCAATCCTCATACACAAAAAAAGTCTTAAAACGGTTTTATATGGATAATGCGCATCCATTATCATCACCAATGGTCGTTAGAACACTTGATGTGCATAAAGATCCATTTCGACCTATTGAAGATGGCGAAATGATACTTGGTCCCGAAGTACCATATCTTAGTGCAATCGGAGCATTGACCTATTTAGCTAATTATACAAGACCAGATATAGCTTTTTCTGTCAATCTCTATTGGTCCCGAGCGTAACGTTCAGGTGTAGAGGGGGGGGGGTGAATACACTGAAAACCGATTTCTCAACTTAAAACGCGAACAGTCCTTTTCAGGAGAGTGCCGTACTGAACTAATTCAGCAGACCAAACAAGCTGTTCTGAATCGCGTGGCAGAGTGACTGACTTTACTAAGGCTTTACAGCTGACTAGAGTCAGAATTCAGTACCGTTCAGATAGAGTTCAGTAGTGCGGAAACGTGTATGCCCAAATTCAGTTGAGTTAAGAAAACTTTTTATCAAAACAGTTTCAGTATATTAGTGTGGTCGATTAAGCTTGCTGAAACTCAGTTGAATGATTTTAAAGATATTTTTAGTATGCACAGTAATCAATGCAACAGTAAATAACGAACACATAACACATGCGATTTTTAAAGTGGTTCGGATCCAACAATCCTACGTCCACTGTCCCGAAAGATCAGGAAGCTATGTATTATACTGAGATAGTCTCAGTTGGTTTGTACACTGGACAAACACTGGTCTTGAGATTTATACTGAGCAAGTCTCAGTTTACAGGGTATCAAACTAAGTGTTTGAAAAACTCTCCAATTTATGAAGGAGTCCTTTACAATAAGGATCAGTTCGACTATGAACTCCTTCGTCTAAGCTATAGATATGATCGGCTGAGCTTAGGTTAGAGGGATAGGGAACGAGAATGTGGCTTCTAGAGCGACGAACGGCTAAGTATAGACTTGGGTTCGTGTTCAGTCGCTTGGATACTAGAGGCTATATGATTCTAGTTCAGCTTAGTTCCCTATGAGCAAGTATGTAGTCTTTCGCCGGAGATTACTTCTTCGAATTACTTCCAGAAGACTTAGGATAATTTATGAGTTGCTCTCTGAATGCTTCGTGTGTTCTTCGATTCTAGGTGAGCTTCAATTTGAATGTATCCCTCTATTTATAGAGCAGAGATAAGGATAGATCCGTTGGAGACGACGATCCTTTGTCTCTCTCTTTTTGGTAGCTAACGGCTCTTTCAAAGTATAGTTGCAGTGTCCTTTCCCTCCATTTCTGGAAAGTTGTTGACTTGCAGCTTTAACATATATAGGACAGGTGGCTGCTCGTCACTGGTCGAGGTTCAGGAAAGTAGGTGAGACAGAACAGACTTCAAGGAGATCTGAAGCTGACTTCTCTCTTCCTCGTATTGACTCTGCTGATTTGACTTTTAGAGAATCTGATAGTCAGAAGACTGTTCAGCCGTTGCTGAGTCTGATCTTTATTCAGTAGCATGCTCCTGCTGAGTCAGCTCTACTGAAGATCAACTCTGAGTTCAGTGAACTACTCCTGCTGAGTTCAGTTTCACTGACTCCTTTCAGTATACTACTCCTGCTGAGTCTAGTATCACTGAGTCTTCTACTTCTGGTACTGAGGCAGGTAATCTACTGAGCGCCTGAACCAGATGCAAAGTGTCTACTGAGTCTGAAATCTCAGAGATAAAACAGAAAAGGTTACAACTGAATGGTTCATCAGCCAAGATAGGGTTTTGGGATCTTCAAATCTTCAGTAAATATTCAGAGCACAAGGCTACTGAGTTATGTCTCAACTGATTGTGAGAAGACTGAATCATCTCCCAACATTTTCCCCCTATTTGATGATGCCAAAACCTAACATTAGGACTTATTAGAAACAGAGCTCCTTACAGGTATTACAAGTAGAATCAGTGGAGTTGTTCTTCAAGTCCTAGACTACTGAGGGAATCAGGGAAGAAATATCAGAACCTATACATAAGCTAATCAATAATTTCCCCCTGTCTAACAACATTTTCCCCCAACTGCGCAATCTAACAGAAACTAGCTAAGTAAAAACTGACAGAATATATAAGAACTGAGTGTGTGAGTCAGTAATCACTTGAGTGATTCTGTGTGCTAAGCATAAAAACAAACAAGGCCATATAGACAATAAGGAATTATCAGGGCCAATAACAGTGATGTTTTATAGATGTGAATAAGTTCAGTACATGTACATCAACTGCTATACTAAGAAGAACAGAAAATAAGTTACAAGAAACACAGAAGCTAATAATCATCTGAACTGCTTAATCCTGTCTTTGAAGTCATTTGATTTAGATTCAGGAAGAGGCACTCCATACATCCTGTATGTGATCTTCCTCAGCTTCAGTATGTCTGCAAAGTCAGCTGGATCATCTTCCTCTAAGCACTTGGCTTCAGCAGCATCCTTGATTTCCTTCTCAATAACTCCATAGTGAACGGAGCCATCTAGTTTCAGTGGGGGCGACATGATTCTTGGAGCTGGTACTCTGACATCTATCTTGTCTTTTAAAGACTTCTGAACCCTTGCAAATATTTCAGGATCTGTCCTCATAAGCCATTCAACAAAGGCTATAGACTTGTGCTTTTCAGACCAGTACCTCCAGAAATAATTTCTCTTTATGAAATCAGCCTTCAGTGACTCCCACCTTTGAGTTCTTTCCCAAGGCATCCATTCATCAACTCTTGGCCATCTGTGGATTTTGAGATCAGTAGGTTTCCTGAATCTTCTATATCTGTAGGGAATGTCTGCTTTCTCAGGAATCCTCTGACTCGCTTCTTTTTCAGCTTTCAGCTTCAGAGCTTCCAAGTTTGCTAGCCTGAGCCTTTCTCAAGCTGCTTTTATCTGTCTTGCTTCTTCTCCTCTATACAGATACCTCTCCATCTGAGCCCATATTTCTTGCATCTCAAGATCTTGTTCCTTAGAAGGGACATAGAAAGGCACGTGAGGCTCTTCTTCTGAATCAGCAGGTGTTGTGGATTTTTCTTTCGAAGTACCCTGCTGACCAGTTGTCTGCTGCTGCTGCTGTTCCTTCTCCTTTTCCTTATCTGCCTCATCCCTTAGCTTCAGCGTTCAGGGAGGCAGTCTAGGTCCAGTTCTCTTTCCACCTGCTGGAGCCTTGGTTTTGCCTTTGGCTGGCTTCTTCTTGGGCTTATTAGCAGCCTCAGCCTCAGCAATCTCTCTTGCCAGTTTATCGTCAGCAGCAATCTGGGCTTCCTCCTCCGGAGTAACATACCTCTTGGGTCCTTTCTTCTTAGAGGGAGGGGTAGGAAGCGTCAGAATCTTCTTGCCTTTGCCGGCAACTGGAGGAGGTAGAGGAACCTCTTCCTCTTCAGACTCCTCGTATGCATACTCAGCAACCTCCTTGATTATGTCAGAAGGTGTTTGGGTTGCCTGAGTAGCCACGTCCTTAGGTCCTGAGCCGCTTGGGCCGGTCTCAGCAGACACTACATTGCCTGCTGCTGAGACACCCTGGGCCTTGCCAGTCTGAGTGGAGGTACCAGTGGGAGCTGGGAGCTGACTCTGAGATGCTCCTGCTACTGACCTCACTCCTTTCTATACTCTCAGTACCTTCTCTTTTCCTTCATGTATCTTCCCTTTTCCTTCCCCCTTTTTGGCATCAGCAAATACGCGAGGGATGGGAGTAGATACCTTCTTGTCCAGACTTTTGTAGGCTTCTGATAGGCCATCCAAAGCATACTGAAGTTTATTCAGCCTTTCATGCAGCTCGTTCCTCTCCTTAGTGAGTTGTGCACTGTATTTCTTGTGGGAGGCGTCTGCTGCTGTCTGGAACTCCTGCAACTGTTTGTCCACACTCTCTTCTATAGCCTTCTGAATGGTTTGGAGCCTGAGGTCTGAGGCTTGAGAGATGGAGGAGACAGATTCAGTATGTGCTTTCTGAGCGGCCTTATAATCTTCAAGCAGTTGGGCTTGGCCAGCCTGAATCGTCTTTAGTTGCTCATCGAAGTCGGCTCTCTGTGCGGCGAGTGCGTTGTTCAGTATATTGGAGAAATCAGGGACAGGTGTAGTCTGAATTGATATCCTGAGTCCCTTGATTTCAGCACTATGAGCCTGAGTGGTCTGCCCCCGCGTCTTGTGGACAGCGCGGGCGAGGAGTCGGTTCTGAGTTCCTTGACTCCTCAGTGCCCTGGCCACTGACTTTGATCGTCGGCTTTTCGGGCTGGGCGCTACTTCGAAGGCAGATTCAAGAAGCAACTGAGATGGCTCTGCTGACTTCAAAGTACCAGCCGCTGACTGACCTGGACCAAGGATGCTGAGCGGCGATTCAGCAGTGGATGTTGGAGCATCATTGTCCAATTGAGTTCCCTCATCAGGCTTCTCAGGGCCTGAATCATGGGGTGGGTCCTGACCATCGGGGTCAGACCCATCTGAGGGTGCCGATGCTGAAATAGGTTGTCTGTCGTTCAACATGGCTAGCATCGCAACCCTCAGATCTTCAAAGGAGCAAACGCCTAATGGCTCTGAGTAGCCAATCTTGCCCCTTATGATCAGCTCCTCCTCATGGAGCTGTTCGCAGGAGTGGTGTTTGATGAGGCGGTTCAGATTGTGCCACTCCTGGAACCGGATCAGCATGTGGAGCCTGGCCCGCCTTGCTAAGATGACTAAGTCATTGTGGCTGCCTATCTCCGGGATCCGTTCAGCAATCTCTTGGGATGCTCTGGATTGGAGAACTGAGGCCTCAATCCCGATCGATTCTGACTCAGAAGCTGTCTCCGAGTCTTCAACTTCTATCAGAGACGGTTGCTTCTCAGCAGACAGTATGCTGCTTAATGGTGGAATGTTCAAGGGGCTCTGAGAGGTAGGGAAAGACTCAGCTTGGACCCTTTGGTCCACTATCACATCACTCTCAGTGGAGACGGTCTTCTCCACTGACGGAGTTTTCTCGGATGACTCAGACTCATCCCTCAACTGCAGAGGAGGCTCAACAACTACTTCCTTTGGCTCTGCCTCCGGCATGACCTCACTGACTTTCTTCAGCCTCTTGGTCGGGGTTTTTGGAGTAGACTTGGGAGGGGACCTGTTCTTGGTGGGTGTGGAGGTCTTCTGAGCTCCGGACTTGGGATCAGCAGGCCCTGATCCTATCTGCTGAAGGGCCCCTGCCCTACTCTGGAACCGAACTTTCTTCGGATTAAAATATTACTTGTCAGCAAACGTTATGTTGTCCGTTCCGCAGAAATCTTCAATCATGACTGACAGCTTCAGTCCATATAATAATTTTCCTTTGACGCTCAGATGTTTGGACGTCTTGTCGAACTTCGCTGATTGCATCATGAATTCCTTGAGAAAGAATTCAGTCTAATTAATTTTAGCTCGGTCGTGTATGGCCATCATAAGTTGAATCTTTGGTCTGGACACCTGATCGAAGGACCCGGCCTGACTTGTTAGCAGCTGAGTCACGATGTAGGCCAATGCTCTGTATTGGGGAACCATGGCATTCTTCGGAAATGCGGCTCTGAACGTTGTCGGCTTCCCACAGAACTCAGACAGGTACTCATATATCAGATCATCTTTGTATGCCACGGTGCTGAATCCTTCGTTAGGCAGTTGGAAGCTTCTCTGGAGGGCTTCTCTGATCGACATCTGCTTGATTTCAATAGAGGTACGAGAGGGGTCGCCCACTGAATGAACGACGTAATGGCGGCGGATGTCTCCCTCTACTGATTCAGAATTCAGATAGAGCTCAGCTATCTGACGTGGGAGGAAGAAGGATGGCTTCCTTGTCAGAAAACCTTCAAGGCCGGTTTCTCTGAGGGCATAGGAGATTTCCTCCATATAGTCCAGTTCACAGACGTCGAACTCCATCATGGGTTCGCACCATACCCGATCCTTCTCGAGGATCTCTTGCATATCGGCAGGAGCGACTACGTGAGTTCCTGTCATATTCTGTAATTTGCAAAAATAATGGATCAGTATCCAATACAATATAGAAATATTAGCATATATGATACTGAATGATCATTACAATTTACCAAGAGGCAAAGATTATCTCAGAAAAACTAGGGTTAGAAATTTTTGCAGAGTAGAAATGGCGGTTTCAAACTTTTGAATGTGTATATATATCTTAAAGAAGATGAGCAGTTAATTATCCACGGTTCAGTTTGAATACGCTTTTTGAGATGGACGGCTAAGATTGGATTTTATAAAATAGGTAATGATCATATTAGCTCCTAAGTCAAAATACAGTTGTATATAGCCAAAGAAGTAACTTGATACGACATGCATTTAATGCGTCGCAGAGTTCAGCATGCTTTTACATAGAATGTCGTGTATTTAATGTAAACCGTTAATATTAAATGACATTTCATAAGGCATTGAATACAAAGCTGAATCTGAGTCATAAATGTACAGAAATATTTCATTGGCTACTGAGTAGAGATACGCAAACCTGTCAGCTGATACCTCGTGTAGATGGTTGCTGAGTCTCTACGTACTGAATTGACTCAGTACTCAGAGTGAACATTCCCCCTTGCTGAATGCTCCTCTCCTGAATCCACTTACTGACTGGAGTCAGTAGGGTCCATCAGACCTAGCTCTACTGAAAGTTCTTTGAATCTGGCTTCAGCTAGAGGCTTGGTCAGTATATCAGCCCTTTGATGGTCAGTATGGATCTTTTCCATCATGATATCCTTCTTTTCGACATGATCACGAATGAAGTGGTGTCTGATGTCCACGTGCTTGCATCTCGTATGAAGTACATGATTATGAGTGATTGCAATAGCACTGGTACTATTGCAGAAGATCGGCACTTCATTCTGAATGACGTCATAGTCACGTAGCTGCTGTCTCAGCCAAAGGATTTGGGCGCAGCAACTTCCGGCAGCCATATATTCAGCTTCAGTAGTTGACGTCGCTACTGAGTGTTGTTTCCTTGAAAACCATGAGATCAGCTTACTGCCAAGGAACTGACACATTCCAGAAGTTAACTTTCGGTCAATTCTACATCCAGCATAGTCAACATCAGAATAACCAGTTAGTTCAATATTATCATCAGCTGGGTACCACAACCCTATGTCAGGTGTTCCTCTAAGATAGCGAAGAATCTTCTTTGCTGAGTCCATATGACTCTGCTTAGGATTCGCCTGAAATCGAGCGCAGACACCTACGTCATAAGTTATGTCAGGACGAGTAGCTGTTAAGTATAATAAAGAACCAATAATAACACGAAATTCAGTATGGTCTACTGATACTCCCTCTTTATCAAGATCGATTTTCATGTTCGTGTTCATCGGGATCTTGATTGGTTTGCCGGATGTGCAACCGAATTTCTTGATGAGGTCTCGAGTGTATTTGCCTTGATTGATGAACGTTCCCTTCTCAGATTGTTTGACTTGAAATCCAAGGAAATAGTTCATCTCTCCCATCATTGACATCTCGAACTTGTCCTTCATCATTTTCTCAAACTGCTGACACATGATAACGTTCTTCGAACTGAAGATGATGTCATCTACGTAGATCTGCACAAGTAAAATGTCATCTTCCAGTCGAATGCTGAATAATGTGCGGTCTACTGTGCCCTTCTAAAAACCTTTCTGAAGAAGAAACTCAGACAGGGTATCGTACCAAGCCTTGGGTGCTTGTTTTAACCCATACAAAGCCTTTCTGAGCCTGTAGACCTGATGTCCCTGCTGAAAGCCGGGAGGCTGTTCTACATAGACTTCTTCTTTCAATACGCCGTTCAGGAACGCAGACCTCACATCCATTTGATAGACTCTGAACCTCTGATGTGTTGCGTAGGCTAGGAATAGTCTGATTACCTCTAATCTTGCAACTGGAGCGAATGTTTCGTCGAAATCTATCCCTTCAGCTTGACAGCAGCCTTTTGCCACGAGCCTTGCTTTGTTCCTTGCTATGACGTTGTTTTCATCTCGCTTGTTCTTGAAGACCCATTTGGTTCCGATCACATGTTGATGCCGGGGTCTGTCAACAAGCTCCCAAACTTCGTTTCTCGTGAACTGATTCAGCTCCTCCTGCATGGCTATGATCCAGTCAGCGTCCTTAAGTGCGTCCTCAACTGACTGAGGTTCTTCAGTGAAGGAATAATTTAGGTTAGGAACGCTACCTTCCTCCTAGTGTGTTGTCGCGGCTTTGATTGTTGCTCCTGTGTTAGACCTTCTGATCTGTATCCCGACCTTTTTCTTCCTGTGGGTGGTCAGAGAACTGAAGAAAATAAATTTTTGTTTCTCCCTTACTCACGGTATGCGTGTGTAATTATGTGTATGTGTGTGTAATCTGTTTCTGAACAGAATACTGATATATATAGGCTTCAAAAGCCAATATAATATTAATATATTTGTAACCCATTAATTTAATTATATTTCTAATGGGCTTCCACATAACCAACCCATAATATAAATAATTAATTTACTGAGCTACTAATATTTATCAATTAATTGGCACAACCAATTAATTCCAGATAAATAACATTATTAAATAATATAAAAATACATTAATCCATTAATAATGATTTCTGAGAGACAATAAATAACCAGACAACTAATTGGGCCAGATCAGAGATCCAATACAAGAAATAAAGCTGGGCCTCAAATTAATTAATTATCCATGCTCAGCCCAGAGCAAAATTAATTAATAAACACAGATTCATTCCACTAGAGAATGCAGGCCGACTTACCCCTTTATCCCAATTTGAGCAAGGGCTTGTATTTTAGACTTAATCGATCTCCGTATTTAAGATAGAAATATCCGTTAATTAATTAAGCTCACTGACAGCTTAAATTAATTAACATCTTATATTCCTGAGTAGTACCACTCGGCCTTATTAACACACCTGAACTTAATCAACCGGCCGGGTTTAGTGTGCTAATCCTTTCGAGTTCCTCAGGGGATATTATCAACCCATTTTACTAGGATACGGATGCAAGATACAGACAACCAGCCTGAGCCACAAATAACTACTAACACCTAAGATACGTAGATCCGGTCGCGATGACTTTCACCATAGTAGGTCAAAGTGATAGATAGCCAAATGCACTCAGCTGAAGTCTTACCAAGCTTAAGACCAGCAAAGTCACCGAGATCTTGGTTTTCCACTAAGGTCAGTTAGGAAAACACATCTCACTGTGATCCGTCAATACACCACCTTAAGTGTACCAGTAAAGACAAGCAGCTAAGACAAGCCACTTCTTATCTAAACTGCAGCTTAAACCGACAACTTATCCTTAAGTTGTCTCAGCTGTGATAACTTTTTATATCTTGTCAGTTCAACCAATTTGTGTTGTCTTCTGTGATATCCGACACACCACACAAATCTAACTTTTATACAAGATAAAGTATAACGTGTGCAAATATACATATTTATCAGATAGTAGAATAAAACAGTGGTAAGGACAAAAACACATTGTATACAAGCATAAAAAGTGCTTCCAGTATACAAAATCCCAACAATTCTCCCACTTATACTAAAGCAAACTTTTAGTATACAATGTGTCAGTTCTAGGTACAAACTAGTATTTAGCTGCAAATCCTACTATCACTCCTCTTCTCCCACTTATACAAAAGTTTCTGCAGTCCTAAGTGGGGGGCATCTCTACCAGTCCTAAGCCACGAACATGGTTCTCGTAAGCCGGAATTGGTAAGCTCTTCGTGAATGGATCAGCTATGTTATCTTCAGTTCCGATCTTTTCTATGAGTACGTCGCCTCGATTTACGAATTCTCGTATAATGTGGTACTTCCTGTCTATGTGTTTAGACGCCTTGTGAGATCTAGGTTCCTTAGAATTTGCCACTGCACCCGCATTATCACAATAAATCGTGATTGCCTTAGGCAAATTCTGAATAATATCAAGATCTTGGAGAAAATTCTTGAGTCATACTGCCTCTTTCGAGGCTTCTAAAGCAGCCACATACTCTGCTTCTATGGTTGAGTCCGCAATGCATTTCTGCTTTGTACTCCTCCATGAAATGGCTCCACCTCCCAAGGTAAACACATAACCCGAGGTTGACTTCTTTTCATCTCTGTCAGCCTGGAAATCCGAGTCCGTATAACCCAAAGACACTAGACTGTCTGACTGGTAAACAAATCTATAATCTCTAGTCCTTTTAAGGTACTTGAGAATATTTTTCACCGCAGTCCAGTGCTCTTGTCCAGGATTAGACTGATATCTTGAGACCATGCCTACAACATATGAGATATCTGGTCTCGTACAAAGTATTACATACATGAGACTACCGACAACGGAAGCATATGGTACTAGTCTCATACTTTCTATCTCTTCAGGTGTTTTAGGGCACTGATTCTTGGATAAAAAAATGTCATATCTGAAAGGTACCGAACCTCTCTTGGCATTTTGCATGCTGAAACGAGCAATAACAGTATCCATGTAGGACGCTTGTGACAAGCTTAACATCCTTTTCTTGCGATCTCGTATAACCTTGATCCCAAGGATGTAAGCAGCTTCACCTAAGTCCTTCATTTGAAACTGTTCGGATAACCATGTCTTTACGTCTGATAACACTTCAACATTGTTGCCAATGAGAAGGATGTCATCTACGTAAAGTGCAAGAAACACCACTGTTCCATTAACACAGATACGGTATACGCACACCTCGTTCGGACAGGATACAAAACCATAGGATTTGACTACCTCGTCAACATGCTGGTGCCATAACCGGGAAGCTTGCTTAAGTCCATAAATAGACTTCTTAAGCTTCCAAACTAGATGCTCTTCGCCCTCCTTCACATAACCATCTGGTTGTTTCATACAGATGTCTCTACCTTTTTCAAGGTGCCCATTTAAGAATGCGGTCTTGACATCCATTTGCCAGATCTCTAGGTTCATGTGAGCTGCTATGGCAAGGAGAATTCTAATAGACTTGATCATTGCTACAGGCGAGAAGGTTTCTTCATAATCGATACCTTCTTTCTGGGTAAAACCCTTTGCCACTAGCCTGGCCTTAAATGCCATGATCTCTCCATTCGAACCTCTCTTTCTTTTGTATACCCACTTACTACCAATGGCCTTGCAGCCCTCAGGTAGTTCAGTGATCTCGTATACATCCATATCAGTTATGGACTTAAATTCTGAGTCCATGGCGATTCTCCAAGAATCTGCATCTACATCTCCCTGGTGATCGCTGTATTGCACCAAATAATCCTGCAAAACTTGAGAATTAAATCAGTATAGTTCACAGGGTATCGAACACAGGGAACGGAGGACTAGACACATCATTTTTCTACTTATCTTGGGTTTGGTTAGCAACCACGCAAGTTTTGAGTTTTTATCTAAACTAAGAACTTATAAAAAACTGCAAGAAATGTAAAAACTGAAAACTGAATTTAAACTGTTTTAACTAGACAGGTAAGAGATGAGTCCAGCAGAATATTCACACACACGTATTTCCAATCCTCGGCACATAAAATGAATTAATCTTAGAATCAACTAGTTATAGATTATCGTAACTTAAACTGCGTAATCCTCACTCCCACTTACTTAGTCGGTAACCGCCATGTTGGGCATCAAAACGGCTACTTCCCTAATTTAGCTACAACCTACGTTGTTGGGCAATCAATAGATTTAATAGCTAAACAACTTTATCGAACTAAGGGAGCCTAGTATAGGAGCCTACTCGTATGTTGGGCATCTAATAGTCTCCTACCGGTTTAATCCAATTATTCTAATGAATAACTTTGCTACTTACCTAGCCTTGTTCCACGAGAAACGATGGAAGTACTAAGTTAGCTACAAACTACGCAACTTAGGGTGGCCAATCCTAAATTACTAGTCAGATTAAATAAACCAAAATTAACCCGAAACCCTTCAATTAATTATTAGAACCTAAGCCTCATGTACTGTTCACGTGTGCGTTTTACATCCTGCCGGACTACTAAAAATTTAGCTACTCATGAAACTGTCATGACTGCACAGGTAAGACACTTTGCAAAACAGAACATACATCATTTGTAACCCTAACCCTAGCATGCACGAAAACTGAAAATAAAATAAAGATACGAACTAAAACAGAGAACTAAACACGTACTGAACTGAAACTAAACATAAACTGAATTAAAACAAGAATTGAAATAGGATCAAGAGTACCGATAGTCTTCGATTTCTCAAAACGAACGGAAATTGAAGCAACGATCTAAACTAAAATTCGAACATTAAAATCTGAAATACGAAAGTGTTTATTTCATCTATTCGAAATAAACGGCTGCATGATGTAAATGGAAAGGTAGTTGGTGTTCTTCTCCTCGGCGGTGGTGGAAATCGGCGATGGCAATGGCGATGGTGTGGCTTCGGTCGGCAGCGGCTTCGGGAATGGATGGATCGGAAAAGGATTGTGGTATCGTGGTTATGAGGAGGTTGAGAGCTCGAGAAGGTCCAAGAGCTCTGAATTTCGTGCCTCCCTCATCCTTTTATAGTGCTCCTAGGAATTAGATCACAACTAGGGTTCCTTTGTGGATAAGGAAAGGATATATGAGATAAGGTAATATCTCATCCTTCCTTATTTATCTCATTTCCTTCCTTCCTTCTTTCCTTTCTTCTCTTCTTCTTTCCTTCTTTCGTTTCTTGGCCAAATTCGCTCAAAATCTCGCCATTACAACTGGAAAACTCGTTGCCACATCATTTTCACGTGTCGTGCCAAATCAACCTATTTTCCTGCATAACTGCCAACAAAAGCGTCTCGCCTGCACAGTTAAGAGACTTTTTGGACAGAAATAATTAGGTACGAAATCGACTCATCACTCCCACTGCTTCGTTGTAAGTCCAGGGATCCACGGTGTCTTGTTCATCTACCGGGAGATGGTCAGAAGTCTCCCCAGTGAACATATACCGATCAGGTGTAAATATCACCCTCCCACTACGTCGAACAGTGTCAAGAGTTGTGTTAATAGATTGTGCAGTTGCTCGTGGAGCTCTATCTTGCACAATTGGCTCTGTAAGTGGATCTCGGTCAACTTGTAATTCCTCAAGGATGATCTCGACTCTAGACTTATGATTACTAATATAATCCTCCTCTAAGAACCGAGCGTTGGTGTTAACCACGATCTTCTGTTCTTTAGGATCATAAAAATAACCACCCTTCGTTTCCTTAGGGTATCCTATGAACAACATAACCTCTGAACGTGAATCCAACTTGTCGGCCTGTTTATTCAAGACATAAGCAGGACACCCCCAAATCTTTATGTGGTGAATACTGGGCTTGTGCCCGCTCCACAACTCGACTGGAGTCGTGTTAACCGACTTGGATGGCACAAGGTTCAACAAGTATGATGCAGTCTCTAGGGCATATCCTCAAAAGGAAACTGGCAAAGTTGCATAACTCATCATGGACCGAACCATCTCTAGGAGAGTTCGGTTCCTTCTCTCTGACACACCATTCTGCTGAGGCGTGCCCGATGCTGTCAGTTGGGATGTAATCCCACATTCTGTCAAGTAGTCCTTGAACTCGTTGGACAGGTATTCCCCACCACGATCAGATCGCAGTGTTTTGATTTCTTTACCTAACTTTTTCTCCACTTCTGCCTTGAATTCCTTAAAGGCTTCAAAGCAATCCGACTTGTGGTGAAGAAGGTAAACATATCCATACCTCGAGTAACCGTCAGTAAATGTGACGAAGTACTCATATCCTCCACGAGCTTGTGTAGACATAGGTCCACACAAGTCAGAATGTATCAAACTTAATGCTTCTGTGGCTCTATAACCTTTTGCCTTAAAAGGCCTAGTCACCATCTTACCTTCCAAGCAGGATTCGCAAGTTGGAAATGGTTCAACTTGGAGAGACTCCAATGATCCATATTTCACCAACCTTTGGATCCTATTTAGATTGATGTGACCTAGTCTTAAGTGTCATAGATAAGTTTGATTTACCTTAGAAGATTCTTTCCTCTTCTTAGGATTTAATGATGAGGAAGTAACATTAACAGATGTACGTGGATTAGACGTAATAGTATATAGAGATCCATTTAAAGTCCTATTGCAGATAAGATCTTTCCCTTTTGAAATCGAAATTTGATCATCAAAAACAGATCTATAACCATCCACAATAAAAAGTTTTGAAACGGAAATAATGTTTCGCCTAAACTCAGACACCAATAAAACATCTCGTAATACTAAAATATAGTCTAAAACAGATAAATGTAAATCTCCTATGGCAATAGCTGGAACTCGCGATCCATTGCCCATGGAAACCACTACCTCGCCATCGCCCGGAACCCTTTTTCGCGTAAACCCCTGCAAGGTGTAACAAATATGATCAGTTGCTCCGGAATCTACTACCCATTCATGGGTAGATGCGGAAATAAGCACAGTTTCAGTTACTAAGGCGATGCGTGTACCTTTCTGTTTTGCCTTGAAGTTGGGACATTCAATCTTCCAATGTCCAACCTTACCACACTTGAAACACTTCCCCTTAGGTTTTTGAACTCCTGCAGTGGGTGCTAACTTCGTGCTCCCACTATTCTTCTTGACATTCGTAGCCTTCTTGCTCTTTTTCTGGAATCTACCCTTAGGAGGGTTCCTTGAGCTGCTAGTAGTGTTCAAGATTTGGGTTCCTTTACCTTTAGTCTGACCCATGATTCCTTCTGCACTAATTAACTCACTCGAAAGTTCATTCATAGTGTAGTCTTTCCTTGACATCACTACATTTAGGTGGAAATTCTCATATGACTTAGGTAGTGAATGTAGAATGACGTCTATCTTGATACCAAGATCCAAGACACCACCAACCTTTGCAAGCCGATCTAGCAGCTCGATCATATGTAAAACATGATCCTACATGGACGCACCTTCAGCCATTTTGCAGGTAGTAACCTGCCTCAGAAGATGAAATCTCTGAGATCTGTCGGTTTCACCGAACTTTTTAGCCATGGAATCCCATATCACTCCCGCATGAGGCGTATTTTCATACTGTGAAGCAAGAGAATCAACCATAGTGGATAGAATGACAAAACGAGTCTTGTTATTATCCTCTATCCACTTTTCAGATTCCCTTATCTGCTCCTCAGTCGCCTCTTCTTCGGGGAGTTCAGGTTCAGGGGTACTGAGAACATACAAGATCTTCTCATTTTGGAACATTAGTGTAAGGTTTCTCCTCCACTCTTTAAAATTGTCAACACCCTTTAAGGGTCGGCTCATAAGACCATTAACAACAGCTTGAACAGACATATCTAAAAAATAATTTAAAATAAAGCATGTAAGGAAAAATTATTTGCGCATAATTCGTAATTAACGATCATTGTAACCTTTTGAAAAAATAATGATGTTAAAAACCTCGAACCGCTCTAGGAATTCCACTAGCAAGCCACGCAGGTGGACGTTTACTATCGTAACCCTAAACCAAGCTATTTACCTAGCTCTTTAATTCCAATCCACGTCTAGGTTCTTAAGACGAATGGAATTAATAGTTCGATATACTGGACCATGTCACTATTAAAACGTGGGAATGGACTTCGAGGGAAGTGAATTATACATGCGGTGACATCTAAGCATTGACCATTAATTTGACCAAAGTAGAATCAAATTCTCGAAATTGACATACTTACTCGAACCATGCCGCATTCAATTTGATCTAAGTAGCCATCATATTCAATTATTATCTTCTAGAGTACTCGTGTTTACTAGGCACGCAAGCCACGCAGGTGGACGTTTACGGCTTCGCTCCCACTACTCAATAATAATCAAATATTGTTTTTGGAAAACTCATCTCACAAAACTTGTAGCTCAAAGATGCAAGCAAGCCACGCAGGTGGACGTTTACTCACATAATCTTACTACTTTTGTGTAGAGTCCAATTAATGGAGGTCCAATTAAGTGTTTAATATCCAAATGGAATCTAATTAAACATTTAATTTAATGTTGCTTAGTCTTTTTAATCAAAAGGTTTGTAACGAATCATGCATTCCCACATAATTCCTAAAGCATGCAATTTCTAAGCGCACATAATAAAACGTGCTCGCGAAAAATAAAACATGCTTTAAAAATGATATAAATCCTATTTCCATGCTTTTCTAAGCGCAATTATTCACATAATCGCATGCTAAAGCATAATTAAAAATAAATACGCAAATAGGAAATTCAAAATTGTTATCGGGCATTAGAACACGTAATCCCTAACTATTATATTGCCCGATCAAAATACAGATCTTTGAAATCTTCAAAATCTTCGAATCTGGAAACTGCATCGAAAACTGCTTCGAAAACTGTCCTGCCACGTCATCAGGGTCGTCTGCCACGTGGAAGACACGTGGCAGCACAGTCAGCAAGGGTTGACGTGACGCGCCACGTCAGCGTTGTCTCCACCCTTCTGCCGCCGCCGCCGCCGCTGCTGCAGGCCGGTTCTGTGCCGGCCGCCGGCACCTGTGGGTGCGCCGCACAACGGCGAACCGAGGAACCGTCGTCCGCGTCCCGGGCCGCCGCGCGCGTGCGGCGCAGAGATCTACGCCTGCGTGCAGCGCGACTGCCGCTGCAGGCGCGCGCCGCTGCGCCTTCCCCGGCCGTTTCTAGGCCTCCTCCGCCCTCTACACACCTCCCCGACGTCGCCTAGACGTCGGATTCATGCATAAACGCCACCTGGAGTCGCTGCAGCAAATATTACTGCGCGATAAATCGCGCCTCCACCGCCGCCGCCTTCCACGCCCGAATTCTTCCTTTTCGAGCCGCGATTCGATCAATTGAAAGAGGGGAAATGATATTGGAACACTCACGACCACCGGGTAACGGATTTCGGCCGAGATTAGTTCCTCAATTTCCCGAATTTCAAACGATTCGCCGGAACGAATTCATAACGAGCAGCCTATTTCAGACGCCAATTTCGATCGTATCCGGGATCGGATGATCCCTAACAACCTATCAACGCGAAGCTCGTAAGACGAGGATTCTAGAGGTTCAAGCCGATCGTCGATCCGACATCGGACGCGCCAGGAATCTCCGCCGCAAGACAGTGGCTCGCAGGCCGCCCCAAACACGAAAATAGCCCGATAACGAAGAAATAAAACCTAATCATACATCTAACAGCAACAATCAGAGCCTAAACCTCGCTCTGATACCAATTGAAGAAATAATTTAGGTTAGGAACGCTACCTTCCTCCTAGTGTGTTGTCGCGGCTTTGATTGTTGCTCCTGTGTTAGACCTTCTGATCTGTATCCCGACCTTTTTCTTCCTGTGGGTGGTCAGAGAACTGAATGTGGGTGGTCAGAGAACTGAAGAAAATAAATTTTTGTTTCTCCCTTACTCACGGTATGCGTGTGTATTTATGTGTATGTGTGTGTAATCTGTTTCTGAACAGAATACTGATATATATAGGCTTCAAAAGCCAATATAATATTAATATATTTGTAACCCATTAATTTAATTATATTTCTAATGGGCTTCCACATAACCAGCCCATAATATAATTAATTAATTTACTGGGCTACTAATATTTGTCAATTAATTGGCCCAGTCAATTAATTCCAGATAAATAATATTATTAAATAATGTAAACATACATTAATCCATTAATAATGATTTCTGAGAGACAATAAATAACCAGGCAACTAATTGGGCCAGATCAGAGATCCAATACAAGAAATAAAGCTGGGCCTCAAATTAATTAATTATCCATGCTCAGCTCAGAGCAAAATTAATTAATAAACACAGATTCATTCCACTAGAAAATCCGTGCTGACTTACCCCTTTATCCTAATTTGAGCAAGGACTTGTATTTTAGACTTAATCGATCTCCGTATTTAAGATAGAAATATTCGTTAATTAATTAAGCTCACTGACAGTTTAAATTAATTAACATCTTATATTCTTGAGTAGTACCACTCGGACTTATTAACACACATGAACTTAATCAACCGGCTGGGTTTAGTGTGCTAATCCTTTCGAGTTCCTCAGGGGATATTATCAACCCATTTTAGTAGGATACGGATGCAAGATACAGACAACCAGCCTGAGCCACAAATAACTACTAACACCCAAGATACGTAGATCCGGTCGCGATGACGTTCACCATAGTAGGTCAAAGTGATAGATAGTCAAATGCACTCAGTTGAAGTCTTATCAAGCTTAAGACCAGCAAAGTCACCGAGATCTTGGTTTTCCACTAAGGTCAGTTAGGAAAACACATCTCACTGTGATCCGTCAATACACCACCTTAAGTGTACCAGTAAAGACAAGCAGCTAAGACTAGGGGTGTTACGGTACGGCATACCGTCCAAATTTTCCCATACCGCATACCGTGACGAAAACGTGCGGTATGGAAAATTGTATACCGTTAACGTACCGGTCATTGCGGTATACCGTTGATCGGTTTGCCGTAAGTGCGGTATGAGCAAATATTCATACCGTTGCCATACCGGCCGTGCGGTATGCCTTACCGCATATCGGTATACCGGTAAGCAACGGTATACCGAAAGAACACCGGTATACCGAAGCATAAAGTATACCGGAAAAAAAACCTGTTAAAATATCTAATTAAGCACAAATCTCAGCAGCTAAATAGCCGAAACCAGAGACAGCAGTGGAGGAATCAAACAAGCGCAACTAAACGAGATTACCCACAAAAAGAAGCACAATTCAATTAAACCTTCCAGTATCAAGTAGAACAAAGCGATCAAACCGGGGCTCATTTTAATCAAGCAAATTCACTCGAATAAATGAAATTAACAGTAAAAATATTCAGATTAAGCTTGTAAATAGCATCACCTTAACCCCTAATAATTTCTTCGGTGTGTAGGATCTCACGGTGGCGACGCGAGGTCGTTGGTGTTGACGGTATACGCGGCGGTCTACGAATGGAGCATCGGTGGGCAGCGAGCGGGCGGGCGACAGGCGGGCGGCGGGCGGCGAGCGGGCGGGCGGCAAAGGGCGGGCGGCCAGCGGGCGGCGGGCGAAGAGCGCGAGTAGGGCTTTGGTGGGGTGGGGGCGGGCGATCGAGATTCAAGATTCAAGATTAGGGATTTGTAGGGAGGATTAAATATTTTGTTTATTTGTTTATTTTGTTTATTTGTTTATTTTAAATATACTATTAAATATACTACCATTATTTATTTCGTAGAAGACTTTTTGTATCCCGTTTTCGACACAAATTAAAAAGTTATTTTAATTGATGATTTCATACAAAAGTATATATTATGTCATGATATTATAATAATATCATGAAATACTTTATAATATAACTATACCTTTAAAAAATAAAATATGAACTCTTTATGAAACATGTAAGTAGAGATCTTTTCTTTTGAAAAACGAACTCATTTTTCGGAAAACATGAAGAGGTCATATTTTCTTTTTTCTTTAATGATATATCTATATTATTATATTTCAAGGTTCTTCATGATATTTTCAATTCCTCCTTCGTAGTAGACTTTTTGTGTCCCGTTTTCGACACAAAAATTAGAAAGTAATTTCAATTGATCATTTCTTACAAAAGTATATATTATATCATAGTATTATAATAATATCATGAAATACTTTATAATATAACTATACATTTAAAAAATAAAATATGAACTCTTTATGAAACATGTAAGTAGAGATCTCTTCTTTTGAAAAACGAACTCATTTTTCGGAAAACATGAAGAGGTCATATTTTCTTTTTTCTTTAATTATATATCTATATTATTATATTTCAAAATTTTTCATGATATTTTCAATTCCTCCTTTGTAGTAGACTTTTTGTGTCCCGTTTTCGACACAAAAATTAGAAAGTAATTTCAATTGATCATTTCATACAAAAGTATATATTATATCATAATATTATAATAAATATCATGAAATACTTTATAATATAACTATACCTTTAAAAAATAAAATATGAACTCTTTATGAAACTTGTAAGTAGAGATCTCTTCTTTTGAAAAACGAACTCATTTTTCAGAAAACATGAAGAGGTCATATTTTCTTTTTTCTTTAATTATATATCTATATTATTATATTTCAAAGTTCTTCATGATATTTTCAATTCCTCCTTCGTAGTAGACTTTTTGTGTCCCATTTTCGACACAAAAATTAGAAAGTAATTTCAATTGATCATTTCATACAAAAGTATATATTATATCATAGTATTATAATAATATCATGAAATACTTTATAATATAACTATACCTTTAAAAAATAAAATATGAACTATTTATGAAACATGTAAGTAGAGATCTCTTCTTTTGAAAAACGAACTCATTTTTCGGAAAACATGAAGAGGTCATATTTTCTTTTTTCTTTAATTATATATCTATATTATTATATTTTAAAGTTCTTCATGACATTTTCAATTCCTCCTTCGTAGTAGACTTTTTGTGTTCCGTTTTTGACACAAAAATTAAAAAGTTATTTCAATTGATCATTTCATACAAAAGTATATATTATATCATAGTTTTATAATAATATCATGAAATACTTTATAATATAACTATTCCTTTAAAAAATAAAATATGAACTATTTATGAAACATGGAAGTAGAGATCTCTTCTTTTGAAAAAACGAACTCATTTTTCGGAAAACATGAAGAGGTTATATTTTTTTTCTTTAATTATAAATCTATATTATTATATTTCAAAGTTCTTCATGATATTTTCAATTCCTCATTCGTAGTAGACTTTTTGTGTCCCGTTTTCGACACAAATATTAAAAATTAATTTCAATTGATCATTTCATATAAAAGTATATATTATATCATAGTTTTATAATAATATCATGAAATACTTTATGAACTCTTTATGATTTTCGTAATGACTAATGT
Source organism: Lavandula angustifolia (assembly GCA_028984105.1). NCBI lineage: Eukaryota > Viridiplantae > Streptophyta > Magnoliopsida > Lamiales > Lamiaceae > Lavandula > Lavandula angustifolia. Next base: position 21,461,041 of record CM054815.1, on the reverse strand, counting down.
AAGTAAAGTACCACTTTTTAATGTACCTAAATTCTAAAATATTAAATTTGCATTTAAAGGATATTACATTACAAGATATATACGGTATGTTTTCAGGTATACGGTATATACCGTGATCGGTATAGATCGACATTCGGTATCACTTCGGTATGTGGTATATACCGTGATCGGTATAATTTGGTACACGGTATGTGTCGAAAAATTGGTACATACCGGTGGTTCGGTTTCAAATGGTATCTATCGGTATACGGTATGTACCGTTACTTTCGGTATGTACCGTATCCATGGTATGCTACGGTATACCGCGGTATAGGAAAACCCATACCTTTCCCGTACCAAAAAACTTAGGTACGGTATCATACCGTACCGAAAATCTCGGTATACCAAAAAATTCGGTATTTCGATATATTTTCGATACGGTATGGGCAGTATACCGATTTTTCGGTATTTTTTAACACCCCTAGCTAAGACAAGTCACTTCTTATCTAAACTGCAGCTTAAACCGACAACTTATCTTTAAGTTGTCTCAGCTGTGATAACTGTATATATCTTATCAGTTCAACCAATTTGTGTTGTCTTCTGTGATACCCGACACACCACACAAATCTAACTTTTATATAAGATAAAGGATAACATGTGCAAATATACATATTTATCAGATAGGAGAATAAAACAGTGGTAAGGACAAAAACACATTGTATACAAGCATAAAAAGTGCTTCCAGTATACAAAATCCCAACATTCAGTAGACAAGAAGCAGGAGTATAAGACGCTTTCTCCCTGACAGAATATGGATCTTGTCTTTATTCTTGCTGAAGGATCTCCAATAATCAAATCAGAAGTGTGAGCATCAAGCCACGATCTACGATGTTTCAACTCTTCATCTGAAATTTGTTCAGCACAGATAGTAGGTGAGTTAGGCATTTCAGTTGTACTATTCTGAGATTGAAGAAATTCAGTTACAAGAGTATGATCTACTAAGTCAACAGGTTCAGGGGCATTGAGCTCAGGAACATCATTAGTTCCCCCTGAATTATTATTCTCAATAGAGGTCTCAGTTACCACTTGGGCTTCTTCATCGACCTGAGTTACCTGGGACTGACTCTGTTCAGTAGAGTCAATCTGTTCAGCTACTTCTGCTGCTGGCTGAGATTCAGTAGACTTGTCTTCAGTTTCTTCATCTGAATCATCATCCCAACATAGCTGGATCTTTTCAACTTTGTCTTTTGAGCTCAGATCTTGTAGCTGCTTACTGACGTCCTCAGATTCAGGTTTAGAGTTCCTACTCCTGTCTTCAGTAGCAAACTCATTAAAAACAACATGAGGGTTTTCCAACACGCAAAGGGTCCGATAGTTGAAGACTCTGAAGGCTTTGCTAACCCGGGAGTATCCTAAGAAGACTCCCTGGTCTGACTTGCTATCAAAATTCTTCAGCTGGAAATAAGATAAAGAAGGCTTCCTGTCATTCCACAATTCATATGGTGTCTTCTTATGCTGCTTTGTTAGTAGAGATCTATTCTGAGTGTAACATGCAGTATCAGTAGCTTCTGCCCAGAATTTGGTTGGGAGTCCTGAGTCTGCGAGCAGGGTTCTTGCTGCTTCTTTGAGTGTTCGATTCTTCCTCTCAGCAACCCCATTTTGTTGAGGCGTGCGTGCGGCAGACGTCTCATGCTCTATGCCTTCTGCTTTGCAGAACTCCTCTACCATAGAATTCAGGAACTCAGTTCCTCTGTCTGAACGTATCTTGATGATCTTGGTGTTCTTCTCGACACTTAGCTTTTTCAGAAGCATTGGTAACTCTGTTTTGACGTCAGACTTGTTGGCAATAAATATGACCCATGTGTAGCGCGAGTAGTCATCAATGACTACTAATGCATACTTCTTGCCTCTGATCGTCACCGGAGAGACTGGACCGAACAAATCCATATGTAACAGCTGAAGGATTCCATCAGTGGAAGGAGATGGAACAGGAGGATTTTGATTCCTTGTTTACTTTCCCTTTAGACATGCTTCACACTGAGTGTCTTTGCTGAATACTTCATTCGGCAGTCCTCTTGCTAGAGTGTTTCTATCTAATTTGTTGAGCGTCTTGAAGTTGAGATGACTGAGTCTTCTGTGCCAGAGCAACCCCGTTCTGTTGTCTTTCTTTGCCAACAAACAAGCTTCAGGTTCAGCTGAGTTCCAGTCAGCTACATAGATATTCTTTTTGCGCGAACCTGACAACATTGTTTTCCCTGTAGATTTATTAATGACATCACAGAAACCAGCGCAAAAAATCACTCTATTCGAGTTATCACACAATTGACTAACAGAGAGAAGATTATGCTAAAGTCCTTCAAGATATGATACTCTTGGAACTATTGCGGTTCCAATGTTGAGTGTTCCATAGCCTTTGGTATAGCCTTTTGCGTTGTCTCCAAACTCTATTTGGGGTCCTTCTTCAGTAGTATAATTCTTCAGTAGGTCCTTTTGGTATGTCATATGTCTTGAGCATCCGCTGTCCACATACCAAGGGTCCTTGAGCACCTGTAAAACAGAATTATATTTAGGTACCCTTTATTTTTGATTTTGGGTCCTTAGATGTTAGTTTTGGAAACCCAAATCTGTCTCACGACCCTAGTGGCCTCAAATAATTTCTTTCCACTTTTATCAACATATTTGACCACTGGACTGGTCGATGCTGACTTCTGAGGCTTTGCAGGGTCAGGAGTACTGATCTTCTGTGTAGGTGGACTGCTGACCTTTGCCTTCTGTACGGCTTTCTTCTTCTTTTTCTGACTTTTGGATCCTCTCCTGACTATAGGATCATAGTAATATGACCCATACTGAGCTAAATGAGTCAGCTGCGGAGGTCCATACTGATCATCCCATTTTTCTTTGCTGGTTCCCCCTTGACTGAACTGGGGTGATTTGGTGCTGATCTTCTTGTCAGAATGCTGATAACTGGGATGAGGTGCCTTCATCTTTTGTTAGTTCTTGGCTAGGGGGTTCAGTATCTCTGCATTGATGGTATCTCCTTGAACAAATCTATCAGTTAACCAGTTTTCTGAGCATACGGGGGCAGATGAGGAGGCTCCATGGCTGAATCCAAGTCCCCTCCTTACAATGCTTAGGCTTGTTGCTTGCTAGAATCGCCTCAAGCTTCTTTTCAGCGCCCATGTATCGCTCTGTTATCAGGTTCCTCCAGACATCATCGCTTTTCTTCAGCAGTTCATGCTCGGTCTGAAGTCCTGACAACTCTTGCTTCAGTAGACTCAGTTCAGTATCTTTCTGAGTCAAGTCATTGGTCGATGCGAGATCGATCTTCTTGATGCTGAGACTTGGCCATCAGAGAGTTTATCTCCTCCCTGAGTCTCAACACAAGTCCTTCTGACTCAGTAGCAACCTGACTCTCCTGAGAAAGTCTCTGATTCTCCACTTTTAGGGTATCCAACTCCTGAAGAGTCTTACTGAGCTACAGACTCATCTGAATCTGCTCGTCGAGTAGTTCTTCGTATGCAATCGCGACGTCCAGATTCTCATCTGCACCTGAAATAGTGTCGTGTGTGCAGTGTGAAGAGGAGTTAAATGGTGCGTGAGAGTTTACCTCATCCTCTTCTCCTGCCATGAGACACTTTTCAACGTCTTCTTCAGCTTCAAGCTCTATGGCCATGAATGTTGCTTCATCATATGATTAATCCATGAAGGAGTCGACTTCGTCTGAGTCGTCTGAGAGTTCACCGGCAATATACGCTTGTCGCTTTTTGATGAACTTCTCCCTTCGAGCTTTGCGTGCTGCTCTTTTAGCAGTGCTGAGCTCAGGACAGTCATACTGATAGTGTCCTGGCTACTTGCAGTTATAGCAGGTTGTGACTCTTTCTTCTCTGCTTTCGCTGTCTTTCGACTGAGCTGAGTCCTCCTATTTTCTGCATTCATAAGTATTTGAGTCAGGAGTGCGCTTAGGTGTATATTCAGTTTTACCCTTGGAGTCTCTGACGACTCTTGAGAGCTTCCTGCGCCTCTCCTTCTCCTTCTGATACTTCACGGCAAGCAGTGCGTACTTCTTGGCTAAGTTACCTTCTTGTTTGTCATTTAGTGAAGGTTTAGCCTTGCTAGACGCCGGAGCTGCTGTGCTGACTGATGCTTTAAAGGCATGGTCGACTTGGGCGTCAGCTTCAGCTCGCTGCTTCCTTTGAGGTAGGCTAAACTCAAACTCCTCAGCTTTAAGTTCTGAAAAGATATGGTCAGGAGTAACAATATCTAAGTCAGAATGACGCAATAAAGTAGCAAAGGGAGTCCAGTGACCGCCTGACAATGCCCTCAAAATTTTGAGATTCATCTCTCGGTTGGAGAATGTCTTTCCCAGTCCGTTGATAAAGTTCATTAGATCCGTAAATCTGACGTTGAGATCTTCAATAGAGTCATCAGGCATGAGAGACAGTCTCTCCAGCTTCTGAAGTTCCAGCGCGAGTTTGTTTGCTTTGATCTTCTGAGTCCCCCGACTCAGTAGCGCTAGAGCATCCCAGAGTTCTTTCGCGGACTTGTAGTCCTGAACTCTTTCGAGATAAGAATCGCTCAGAGTGGTCAGTATGGCGTTTCTGGCGACTCGGTCTAAGTTGTGAAGCTTCTTCTCCTCAGGGGTGAAGAGACTTGTATCTTTGGGGAACTTCTTCCCAGTCACCATTCCTCCTCCTTGTGCTGGGTCCTGAGCTACGACGCTATCTACCATTGGAACGATAGGTCCGTCCTCTAGAACCTCTGTCATGCTGTCGTGGAGGGAGGTCAGATGTGCCTCCATTCTGACCCGCCATACTCCATAGTTCTCTACTGAGAACATGGGTACCATTCTGATTCCTGACATATCAGACATAATGAATAATGATATGAATGAAGAATGATATGCGGTGAAAACGTTTTCCGGATCCGTTCAAGTAGACCAGTTTCAGAATAACAAGAGTCTTAGAGAACTCCTGCTCTGATACCAATTATTGGTCCCGAGAGTAACGTTCAGGTGTAGAGGGGGGGGGTGAATACACCTGAAAACCGATTTCTCAACTTAAAACGCGAACAGTCCTCTTCAGGAGAGTGTCATACTGAACTAATTCAGCAGACCAAATAAGTTGTTCTGAATCGCGTGGCAGAGTGACTGACTTTACTACAGCTGACTAGAGTCAGAATTCAGTACCGTTCATATAGAGTTCAGTAGTGCGGAAATGTGTAAGCCCAAATTCAGTTGAGTTAAGAAAACGTTTTATCAAAACAGTTTCAGTATATTAGTGCGGTCGATTAAGCTTGCTGAAACTCAGTTGAATGATTTTAAAGATATTTTCAGTATGTACAGTAATCAATGCAACAGTAAATAACGAACACAGAACACATGCAATTTTTAAAGTGGTTCGGATCCAACAATCCTACATCCACTGTCCCGAAAGATCAGGAAGCTATGTATTATACTGAGATAGTCTCAGTTGGTTTGTACACTAGACAAACACTGGTCTTGAGATTTATACTGAGCAAGTCTCAGTTTACAGGGTATCAAACTAAGTGTTTGAAAAACTCTCCAACTTATGAAGGAGTCCTTTACAATAAGGATAAGTTCGACTATGAACTCCTTCGTCTAAGCTATAGATATGATCGGTTGAGCTTAGGTTAGAGGGATAGGGAACGAGAATGTGGCTTCTAGAGCAACGAACGACTAAGTATAGACTTGGGTTCGTGTTCAGTCGCTTGGATACTAGAGGCTATATGATTCTGGTTCAGCTTAGTTCCCTATGAGCAAGTATGTAGTCTTTCGTCGGAGATTACTTCTTCGAATTACTTGCGGAAGACTTAGGATGATTTATGAGTTACTCTCTGAATGCTCTGTGTGCTCTTCGATTCTAGGTGAGCTTCAATTTGAATATATCCCTCTATTTGTAGAGCAGAGATGACGATCCTTTGTCTCTCTCTTTTGGGTAGCTAACGGCTCTTTCAAAGTATGGTTGCAGTGTCATTTCCCTCCATTTCTGGAAAGTTGTTGACTTGCAGCTTTAACAGATATAGGACAGGTGGCTGCTCGTCATTGGTCGAGGTTTAGGAAAGTAGGTGAGACAGAACAGACTTCAAGGAGATCTGAAGCTGACTTCTCTCTTCCTCGTATTGACTCTGCTGATTTGACTTTTAGAGAATCTGACAGTCAGAAGACTGTTCAGCCGTTGCTAAGTCTGATCTTTATTCAGTAGCATGCTCCTGCTGAGTCGGCTCTACTGAAGATCAACTCTGAGTTCAGTAAACTACTCCTGCTGAGTTCAGTTTCACTAACTCCTTTCAGTATACTACTCCTACTGAGTCCAGTATCACTGAATCTTCTACTTCTAATCGAGGCGGGTAATCTGCGAGCGCCCGAACCGGATGCGAGTGTCCTACGAGTCTGAAATCTCAGAGACAAAACAGAACAGGTTACAACTGAATGGTTCATCAGCCAAGATAGGGTTTTGGGATCTTCAAATGTTCAGTAAATATTCAGAGCACAAGGCTACTGACTTATGTCTCAACTGATTGTGAGAAGACTAAATCATCTCCCAACAATCTCCTTGCAAGATATAGCTCTGCACCCACTTTAAGACATTGGAATGGTGTTAAACACATTCTACGTTATCTGAAGGGTACTATTGACCTTGGATTACACTACCCTAAAGGTTCTGATTATTCTATAGTAGGGTATGCAGATGCAGGTTATTTATCCGATCCACATAAAGCGAAGTCACAAACTGGCTATGCAGATACAGGTTATTCTATAGTAGGGTATGCAGATGCAGGTTACGGAATATGACGAGTCATATCCAAGAGTCATATGGATTGCCTTCTTCAAAAGACAACCCAACGGTGTTATATGAAGACAATGTCGCTTGTATCACGCAATTGAAGGGAGGTTACATCAAAGGCGATCGGACAAATCATATTTCTCCTAAGTTTTTCTTCACACATGAACTTCAAAAGAATGGCGATATCGACGTCCAACAGATACGTTCGAGTGATAATCTAGCAGACTTATTCACAAAGGCATTAGCGACGTCAACATTCAAGAAGTTGGTACACCAGATAGGCATGCGCCGATTCAAAGATCTATAATGATTATTTTGAGGGGGAGCAAATGTACTCTTTTTTCTTCGACCAGTTTTTATCCCATTGGGTTTTTCTGACAAGGTTTTAACGAGACAACAATTTATATTTAGGGATCGTTCATCAAGGGGGATTGTTGTAAATAAGATTTACCATATATATGATGACCATATGTAAACCCTAGCGGCCCATAAGCCCATCTTGTGTCGGCCCTTTAGCCCATCTTGTAATCTATAAATAGAGGTCTCCACCCTCATAATAAGATATCTCAATTCCTTCTCTCTATTATTCTCCGCATTCTTTTCTAGTTTATAACAATTTTTATATTGCGTAGGATATTTTATTTATATGGATCTTAGAGTGATTCCGGATGCACCAAAAACCACTTCTATTATTATTATTATTATTATTATTATTATTATTAAATAAGTTTTTTCGTGTTCATAGTCGTCTCACAAATTAAAATAGAAAAATTATGAAACTACTGACATATTCCTTTTTATTGCTCCTAAGTTCGAGATGTTTTTGGAATCATTCAAAATTAGTTCCTCCGAAAATGAAATCATGTTCAATAAATTTTATTTTTCATTATATACTTGGTTGATTTCTATAAACTTTACTATTTTTCAAAATATGAAAAATAATATAGTTTACACCTGATTATATATGAAACTTCATTGTACAAAATTTTGTTTACTTAATAACATAAAAAATAATATAGTGTTATAAACTAGAAAAGAATGCAGAGAATAATAGAGAGAATGAATTAAGGTGTATCATATTATGAGGGTGGAGACCTCTATTTATAGAGTACAAGATGGGCTCTTGGGCCGACATAAGATGGGCTAATGGGTTGCTAGGGTTTACATGTGGTCAATCTATATACGGTAAATATTATTTACAACACTCCCCCTTAATTGACCATCCTTAAACAGAAATTGCTGCCTCGTTAAAACCTTGCCAGAAAAACCCAATGGGATAAAAACTGGTCGAAGGAAAAAAAGTACACTGCCCCCCTCAAAATAATCATTGTAAATCCTTGAGACGGCGCATGCCGATCTTGTGTACCAACTTCTTGAATGTTGACGTCGGTAGTGCCTTCGTAAATAAGTCTGCTAGATTATCACTCGAACGTATCTGTTGAACGTCGATATCACCATTCTTTTGAAGTTCATGTGTGAAGAAAAACTTGGGAGAAATATGCTTTGTCCGGTCGCCTTTGATGTAACCTCCCTTCAATTGCGTGATACAAGCGGCATTGTCTTCATATAACGTCGTTGGATTGTCCTTTGAAGAAGCTAATCCGCACGACTTTTGGATATGACTTGTCATATTCCGTAACCACACGCATTCTCGACTTGCTTCATGGATTGCAATTATTTCAGAGTGATTTGAGGATGTTGCAGTCAAAGTTTGCTTAACGGACTTCCAAGATATAGCAGTTCCTCCACGTGTAAAAACATAACCAGTTTGTGACTTGGCTTTATGTGGATCGGATAAATAACCAGCATCTGCATACCCTTCTAGAGAAAAATCAGAACCTGTTGAGTAGTATAACCCAAGGTCAATGGTACCCTTTAGGTAACGTAGAATGTGTTTAACACCATTCCAATGTCTTAAAGTGGGTGCAGAGCTATATCTTGCGAGAAGATTTACAGAAAAAGCTATATCCGGTCTTGTGCAATTAGCTAAATAAGTCAATGCTCCGATTGCACTAAGATATGGTACTTCAGGACCAAGTATCATTTCACCATCTTCAATAGGTCGAAATGGATCTTTGTGCACATCAAGTGTTCTAACGACCATTGGTGATGATAATGGATGCGCTTTATCCATATAAAACTGTTTTAAGACTTTTTCTGTATATGAGGATTGATGAACAAATAGTCCTTCAGGGACATGTTCAATTTGCAAACCAAGACAAAATTTTGTCTTTCCTAAATCCTTCATCTCAAATTCATTTTTCAAGTATTCAACAGTTTTATTGAGCTCTTCAGGAGTCCCAATTAAATTCAAATCATCTACATAAACTGCTATGATTGCAAATCCATTGTTTGTTTTCTTAATGAAAACACAAGGGCAAACATCATCATTTTTGTACCCTTCTTTCAAGAGATATTTGCTAAGTCTATTATACCACATACGGCCAGACTGCTCCAACCCATACAACGACCTTTGCAGTTTAATTGAAAACATGCTTTTGGGTTTTGACATATATGCTTCAGGCAATTTAAATCCTTCTGGAATTTTCATGTATATGTCACTATCTAGTGAACCATATAGATATGCAGTTACTACATCCATTAGGCGCATATCAAGTCTTTCGGACACAACTATACTCATCAAAAATCTAAATGTAATCGCGTCCATTACCGGAGAGTATGTTTCTTCATAATCAATTCCCGGTCTTTGAGAGAAACCTTGTGCTACGAGTCTGGCTTTGTATCTCGTAATTTCATGGTTTTCGTTTCTCTTTCGAACAAAGACCCATTTGTATCCTACAGGGATAACATTTTTTGGAGTTTGAACTACAGGTCCAAATGTTTTCCGGCTTTCAAGGGAATTTAGTTCACCTTGTATGGCTTCTTTCCACTTTGGCCAATCATGTCTAGTTTGCGATCTTTAACGAGACCCAGATTCGGGATCCTCATTTAGAACTTCAAGAACCATATTAAAGGCGAATTTATCATCCACGACGATATTTTCTCTCTCCATTATCTTATTAGAAGATAAGTAATTTATTGAGATCTCGTGATTTTCGGACGCTTGTGGTTCTTCAGGAACTACATTATTTTGATCAATAATTTTCGTCATTGTTTGGTTCGTGTCGTGTGCCTTTCTCTTTCTAGGCACAGAATCTTTGGAACCAATTGGTCGACCACGTTTTTGACGGACTTTAGATTCATTTGCTACCATTGCTATTTGTCCTTCAGGGACACCGATTCTAGCAGTGTATTGGCGGTGGTATGTGAGATAGTGTCACTTTTCTTGTATCTATAAAGGCATCGGGAATTTGATTTGCAATCTTTTGCAAATGAATTATTTTTTCAACTTCTTGTTCACATTGATTATACGGAATCAAAATGTGATAAGGTTGTTTCATTCCAAGAGATTACCTTTTGCTTTTTCGGATGTAGGTTATTTCCACCTAATGTTGGAAATGTCATTTCATCAAAATGACAATCGCAAAACGTGCGATAAATAAATCGCCCGTTAAAGGTTTAAGATATCTTATAATCGAGGGCGAATCAAATCCAACATATATCCCAGGCCTTCGTTGGGGACCCATTTTCGTACGTTGTGGGGGTGCAATTGGGACTTGAACAGCACAACCAAAAATTCTTAACTAAGAAACATCAGGTTCTCTACCAAAAACAATTTGCATTGGGGAGTATTGTTGGTTGGCTATCGGCCGAATCCGAATTAATGATGCAGCATGCAATATGGCATGTCCCCAAGCCGAAATTGGGAGTTTTGATTTCATAAGTAATGGTCTAGCAATAAGTTGAAGACGTTTAATAAACGCTTCTGCTAAACCATTTTGTGTATGAACATGAGCAACCGAATGTTCAATCTCAATCCCAATAGCCATACAATAACTATTAAATGCTTGAGATTGGAACTCACTAGCATTATCAAGACGAATCCTCTTGATTGGATTGTCTAGGAATTGAGCTCTCAATTTGATTATTTGAGCAAGTAGTCTAGCAAAAGCTGCATTTCTACTAGAAAGCAGACATACATGGGACCATCTAGAGGAAGCATCAATCAATACCATAAAGTATCGAAATGGTCCACATGATGGATGTATAGGTCCACAAATATCTCCATGTATTCTTTCCAAGAAAGATGGAGATTCTATATTGACCTTCGGGTAGGATGGTCTAATAACTAACTTGCCTTGCGCACAAGCATCACATGGGAATTCATGTGTTACTAGAATCTTCTGGTTCTGTATATTATGCCCACATGAGTTTTCAATAATGCGGCGCATCATAGTTGCTCCCGGATGTCCAAACCTATCATGCCAAAGCAAAAAGCGTTTTGAGTCATTGAACTTCGGGTTCGTGACATGATTTGTCTCAATTGCTTTTATGAATGTGTAATACATTCCGGATGGCAGTGTAGATAACTTTTCTTTGATCTGCTTCTGGCCAGATACAAAAGAATTTATGCATAGATATTCGTTACTACCTTCTGACATCGTCTCAATGTGATAGCCATTGCAGCGAATATCCCTAAAACTTAGTAAGTTTCTTCTGGACTTACTAGAATATAAGGCATGCTTTATAATTAATTTAGTATCATTTGGTAGAATGATACAAGCTCTTCCGGAGCCTTCGATGATGTTCGATGCACCAGATATAGTATTAACATTTTCTTTAGCTAATGTTAATGTATGAAAATACTTTTCATTTTGGAGAATGGTGTGTGTGGTGGCACTATCAGCTAAAAAGATATCACAAGAATTCATTTACATTTTCTGAGACATTGTTTTTCAAGAAAATAAATTTATAATCAGTTAAAAATAATCAACAATAGTCCAAAAACATTATAAAAAAACGATAATAATACTAGAGTTTTGTAAGCAAACGAACTTCAGAACAACGATAAGTAATAAAAGCTAAATATGCGAAAACTGCATTATTTGTCTTCTAACACACCACCACCAATCAAGCCATCAATGTTGCCGTTTGGGTCTTCAAAGAAATCAGAGACATCTAAGTGACTTAGAGTAGCAGTCGAACCGTCATAGTCAAGGACATTGGTCTCATTCTTTACTTTTCCCTTGATTGAATTCTGATACAGATCAACAAGGTGCTTCGCCGTACGACATGCACGCGACCAATGCCCATTCATGCCACACCGATGACATTTATCCTCCATTTTGGATGAATTGTGATCTTTGGATGTCTTAGACCTTTTGTTGCTCAAGTTTGCGTGGTCAGGACTACGATGTCGGCGACCACGCCCACGACCACGACCACGCCCACGCCCACGTTGGTTTGAACGACCATGTCGATTTGTTGCATTGGCTTCAGGCAATGCAGAGGAACCGGTGGGTTTTAACTCGTGGTTTTTCATGAGCAATTCATTATTTTGCTCGGCAACCAATAGGCAAGATATAAGCTCGGAGTACTTTTTGAAACCACGCTCCCTATATTGTTGTTGTAGGAGCACATTTGAAGCATGAATTGTAGAGAATGTTTTCTCAAGCATCATTTCATCAGTGATTGTTTCTCCACATAGTTTCATTGTGGAGCTAATTCTGAACAGTTCAGAATTGTATGTACTCACAGATTTGAAATCTTGCAGTCTAAGATGCAACCAATCGTATCGAGCTTTAGGAAGGATAACCGTCCTCTGATGATCAAACCTCTCTTTGAGGTTGCTCCACAATTCATATGGATCTTTGACGGTGAGATACTCATTTTTTAGATCACCATGAAGATGGTGACGAAGGAAAATCAGTGCCCTTGCACGATCCTGCGGGGATGCGTTGTTTCCTTTTTCTATAGTCTCTCCCAGACCCCTTGAGATCAGATGGATCTCGGCATCAACAATCCATGACATATAGTTTTTGCCAGATATGTCAAGTGCAATGAACTCAAGTTTGGTGATATTTGCCATGTGCGCAACTCTGCACAAGGGAAAAAGTTTTATCAATGTCTATCAAGACTTATGCTTTCCTTCAGGGATAAACATATATCACCTAAATCATAAATTACTCTACAAGAGCATGTAATATTCTTCAGGAATATTAAATTGTGCTACTTCAGGAGCAACAATTATGATCAAATGATTAAATAAGTAAGTAAAAATGTGTAAATGCTCTTCAAGAGCTTGTAATATTCTTCAGGAATATTAATTGTGCTACTTCTGGAGCAACAATTGTAATTTAACATTAAATAAATAAACAAACAAACGGATAAATAAAAGCGTAGAGTAAATGCTCTTCAAGAGCATGTAATATTCGTTAGGAATATTGATTGTGCTACTTCTGGAGCACCAAATCAAGTTGAAAATATGTTTTTCAATTGTTCTTTAGGAGCATGTCATATTCTTCAGGAATATTAGTATATTGTGCTACCTCTGGAGCGATAATAAAATATAATGATTAACTTGAAGGGTGTACATGATTGAAAACAAGTAATTGATTTACTCTTCCAAATCATGTACGATAATATAACTATCATTATTATACTAATTTGTATCCGAATTGATGGTTAAAAAAATAATGATAATAATAATAAAGAATTGGAATAACTACTCATTGGAAACGTGTTACACCATTTTTTTTTGTTGGAAATAATACTGTTGACGTAATTAACCCAATCAAAAAAAAATGATTAACCTTCGCGGATGGTATTCAAGAAAACGTGAAGAAACACAAATTAAAAAAAATGATTGTTGGAAAGAAAAAAATATACCTTCGCCGATGGTATGGTATTCTTTTCTTTTGGAGAGCTCTTTCGTACTGATAACTTGTTATAAACTAGAAAAGAATGCAGAGAATAATAGAGAGAATGAATTAAGGTGTATCATATTATGAGGGTGGAGACCTCTATTTATAGAGTACAAGATGGGCTCTTGGGCCGACATAAGATGGGCTAATGGGTTGCTAGGGTTTACATATGGTCAATCTATATACGGTAAATATTATTTACAACATATAGTAAGATTTCACTTCATTCTTTTTTCTGTCAAAATACTTAATATATAAAGTATTGTTCACTTTAAAGACTTATAAGTTCTAAGTTAATTATACAGTGGATAAAATTCGTACACGCCTCGTTTGTCGGTTGTAGTTTCCTTGTCATAGAGTCTATGAATAAACATAATATAAACAGATCAATGATACATAATTCAAAATATAAATAGGAGCCGGATACACATATTGCAATGGCCGATTCAGATGTATATAATAAAAGGTGAAAACTATACAATTAAATAAAACTCACACTATCTCCTTGCTAACATTACTTCCTACGCTCTCAATCTGTGTGTGTTTTTCTGTAGGAGGGAGAAATCAAAATTAATTAAAACGATGCAAGAGAATTATACGAGAGTTACAAGAATTAGTAACTAATACAATAGTTAATTACCATTTAACAGCTGTCGAAGTCCCTAATCGCGAAACAGCTCTTGTCCGACATATTCCCCGCGTGACGTAGCCCTAGCGTCAGCGACACGTTGGCGGGCTGCTTCCGGCACCCCTCCGCTTCACTCACGGCGGCGGTGAAACCCTGCGGCGGCGCGGCGGAGGATGCCTGATTGTCTTGGGGGCGGTTTTCCGAGGTATTAAATGAGACGAAGGAATGGTCGTTTTCACGCGCATTGATTTCGGATCTCTTGACAGCAGGAGTAGCTGCTGCGGCAGTGGTGGTGGTTGCGGCGGTGGGGGGTTGGTCCCGGTTCGGGTCTTGATCTGACTCTTCTTTGGCTTCTTGTACGTACATCTCTTCCACCATGGGCTTCCAAAGGCGGACCCTGGCGTTAATGAACCAGTTGGAAACCTAGAAAAAAACACAGCACATTAAATAAGTTAAGATTGCATGACTCTGAATTCTGATCCATCAATAATTTTGTGTAATTAATATTGATGGAGGCACGGAAATTTGATGAGGTTATCTGCGCACGTACAGAGAGCATAATGAGAAGACAGGTATCTATGTGTGCGTGTGACTGTGTGTGACTGTGTGTCCTTCTCTCTCTAAGATACATACATATATATATATATACACTAGCTATATGATATCTCTAGTAAGTGATTGTACGCTAGGAATAGACTGACAGAGAGGATGGTCACTTTAGGAAATTGAGTCCGACGGTAAAATATCCATCTACGAAAAGAGAAACACATTTATACTCAATTCTTATATTTAACTACACTATATACCCAAAAAGACGAAAATACCCTTACTATGGGGATGGTCCGATCAATAAACAGAGGCCCGATCAGGATCCGACCGGTCGGACCGGTTCGACCGGTTGGACATGCCCGACCAAGGGCCTATCACTATTCTATGACAAGGGCCGATCACTATTCATAGGGCATGATCGGTCATGCCCTATCATGCCCCTTCATGCCTAGCCGATCACTGTCAGGCCATGATCGGGCATGTCCGATCGGTCGGACACATGACATGGTCCGATCACGTCTGATCATGGCCTGACACTTTTTAGGTGAGAGAAGTGAAAAAGTGGGGGTATTTTAGTAAATTTGGGTATATAGTGGATAGTTTTTATAAAGTTGGGTAATTTTGTAATTGTAAAAGTGAAATAGGGTATATTGATATATTATCACTTAGGGAATTTCTAGGGATGGTTTCATGGACCTAGCTCGTCTCAATTGACCCACTGGATAAGATAGACTAAGGGGTCGTTTTGTCCGCAGTTTAAAATTGAATTCGAGTATGACAACGAAATACGTTACTAGAGAGCTCAATCTTATTTATATATGATTTTAAAATTTTGATTCCGATACCTCTAAATCAGACATCATCTCTAAGAATTAGTGTGTCTTTCTATTTCTCAAAGTTACTCTAACACAATTTAGCTCTAAATGGATTTTGGTTTAGCCTAGGAAAATGTATCTTTTAACACTAAATCGAGACATATGTATCCACTAGTAACTCTTGGAATCTATATATCTTCCAAGGTTATATAGGCATATATTATTTTATTTATAACAATGTGCTCGTTACAAAATTATATGCATAATGATCACATATATTCACATTGTTAACTGATAAATAAAAAAAAGAAATACTGTTACAAAATAAAATCTAGCATGCTTAAACATAAGGATATTCATGCAATTTATTAGCATATATTACTGATATTATCATAATATAAATCCCCCCCCCCTTTTTTAGTTTTCCTAGTAACACAACACTATCTTAGCTTATTCTGAAAAACAAAACCCACAATGTTATGTTTATTTTTCTGAGTGTCAAAATAATAGATTTAATTTCGAAGTAAAAAAATCTCAAAATATTATGTACCCACACAGAACTTATCCATTTACTATAAAAACAAATAACTATATAGTAATATAATTTAATTTTCCCAGCCTAGTAGCTTAAAATACTTCAAAAACTGGAAGAGTGAGAGAGAGAGAGAGGGAGAGAGGAGAGAGACTACATGTCTGAGTCCGCTCTGTACTTGACACTGCTATCATTATTGGCAGCGATTTTTCCTCTGATTCAGAATTTATGTCATTGTGGAAAAGAATCCAAAGAACAAAGAAAAAGGGATTACGAAAACCCCTTGTCTTTTCTCCAAATCAAGAAACCCAAAAAAAAAAAAAAAAAACACCACTCAACAATCAAAACATGCAAATTCATCTCAGACCTTATACTCTTCCCACTTTCATAGATTTAGTACCCACAATTAAGATCCTTCCCAAATCATGAAACCCCATTTTTATCCCATGCAAATTTCAATTCAAGAAAATATATATACCTGGCTTCTTGATAGGCCTGTCTGCCTCGCCAGTAGGTGCTTATCTGCATCGCTTGGATACCTAAATTAGAAAATAAATTAAAAATCTTATTATTTATAAAGTTCTTGACCTAAATCAACATCAAATGAAATAGGTTTTATTTATTACATTATTAACATATATATATATTGGGTGTGAGAATCTATGAGGGATCTTGCAGTCGCAGCAATGACTGCAGAAGTAAAGTAAACTGCTGCTGCACGCTCTCTGCTATCTTTTTTTTTTTTTTTACCATATTCATCGTACTTTAAAATTTACTTTCTTTTCTGTAGTTTCTCACTTCAACTTTTCTACTTGTCAAATGCATAATTAAGAACATTATTATTTCATGGATTTTATACTTTGAATGAGTATATGTAAACAAGAAAGACCATCTTTTTCAGCTTTCCCAGCGGAATAAGCAGCTTAAGGCTATTGCGCTACAGTCTACAGTAGTTATGAATAACGATCAAAAGCTAAGCCGTTGCTATAGAATTGTCTTATCATAGAATTCCGAGAAAAATGATTAATTACCCACTTTATCCGTAAATATTTCTTTATCCCATAATGCGTCGCACGTCTTAAATAATCGTGACACATGAGATATAAATTGAGGGATATAGAATTTTTTTCCGATTTTCTTTTTCATGATCCGAAAAAAAAAACACAAGAGAGATTGAAGGGAAAGAAGGGCGTACGGATTCAAGAAATGCTCGAAGAGCCAAGCCCTCAAGATGCTGACGGAGCGTTCGGGGAGGCCGCGTTGCGGCCGCCATGCTTCTTGCTCCATCATCCCCATTTGATGGAACGCTCTTTGCTGCCTTAAGCTTTGCTCCAAGAATTTCAGACGCGGCGTTTCGCCTTTCGTGAGGCCGGATTTGCCGCCATCTTTCTCGCCTAACTGTTCGCAGCTTTGCTTTAACTGCTCGTTGACGGCGTCCCGCAAGCACCGGAAGTGGCGGGACATCGCCTTCTGGGCCAGGCATGTGTACGGCGCCGCCGCGCCGAACCCCATTATCATGTCGAACGAGTTTACTACCATCTGCATCTGCTCGCAGTAATGGTTGTACCTTCTGTCTACCTGCAAAGTTACAACTTTTGAATAATCATGTATGATCCCAAAAAATTAAACTCAATTTTTGAAGTAACCAAGTTTGATTAAAATAATGAGCTTGATTTGTATAGTCTAATTAGTTTCTAGATTGCGAACCAGATATTAATAATTGTATAGACTACCAGCATCCAGCAATGATGGTTGGCTACAACATCGTAATCAGATGTGAACATTTTTCCTTCTGAGTGGTTAGCCACTCGTGTCATTTCAAGAAATATAATATTTTGACTTAATTATACGGATTCAAATCTTTGGCCGGCAATAAAATAATATAGCCGGAGATTTAAATTTCCCGGTGGCTTTGTTAAACAAATGGACTTGCTAATCGTCAATGATTGGCTAACTTGAGAGAGAGAGAGAGAGAGAGAGAGAGAGAGAGAGAGAGAGAGAGGACTTGCCTCATCAAGCATGGATGATAATTTGACCTTTCTTCTTTGATGCTCAAGCTTATCCAAAGCGGACAAAGGCGGTAGATCTTTAGAAGAGGAGGAAGAAGTTGCTCCGACAGTTGAGTTTTTATGGCTGCCGACATTGTTTTTCTTGAAGAGGCTCCTACCAACGCTGCAGAACTCTTCCAGCAAATCTTGGGCCGGTTTCGAATACTTAGAATTACTCAGCACGTTGACATTAGTATCAAAAGAAGGCCCCAACCCTAACTGCCGGGTCTGAACTCCGCCGCCAAAATTCTTGAACGCCGCCGTTCCTCCTCCTTGTCCGAACATCATCATCCCGCCTCCTCCCATCCTCAGCTCCTCCGCCTTCGCCGCCTCCAACGAAGAGGATAACGATAGGGAAAGCCCATGCCCTACCGTGTTTTCGTTAGGGTTGTATGTGAATTGACCGAAAGCCCCTCCGGCGTGGAAGGGGGGAGGAGGGTTTGATTGCGGTGGAGATGGAGATTCCGATCTTTGCTGCTGCGGATTCATCAGAAAAAGCTGCATGGCTGCAGCTGAATCGGAATTAATGCTTGAAATCTGATGATAATGATGATTATAGGCTTCTGCTGCTGCAGTGTCATTGACTGCAGTCTGATTCTTGGGATCTACCAAACCGCTCCCCACCGCCGAGCCTTGGCGGTGGAGGAACCAATCCGCCGCCCTCGGATTCCGGTACAGCTGCGTCTCCAGCAATTCCGTAGCCGTGGGTGAGAAATCGAACATTTCTGATAAAATAGCTCCGCTTTCGTAACTCGGGAGTCCGTCTTCTTCCATACCTACTAACGGCGGCGCCGCCGCCAAGTCTTGAATCCTTAGTTTATCTCTCCGGATCTGCTGCGCTAGGTGGTGCTGTTGTTGTTGTGATGATCTATCGAATCCATACGAGAAACTAAAAACGTTTTGATCCAAATTTTGGGACATGGAATCGGACAAATCTTGCCTATCCAAGAATTGAACGGAATGGAGTGACGGCGGCGCTATTCCCATAACTCTATCTTCTTCCTCCTCGTCATCACAAGTTTAATTATAGATCCTCTCGTTAACATATCCCACCTTCTTCTTCTTATTCTTCTTTCTTCTTCAACAACTATACAAAAATAGCTGCTTTTTAGAGAGAGAAAATTAAATGATAAGAGAGAAATGGAAATGGCGGAGAAGAATAAAAAGGGAAGTGAGGAGTAAAAGTGAAAGCATCAAATTAGTGGTGGGTTTCTTTTTTGTTTTGAATTTTTTTGTAGACGCAGAAAAGATTCAGCTTTATCAAATCGAGTATAAATGGACATACCTCTTATATTTGCAGGATGTAAAAGGGTGCATACCCCTCAGACATCGTTTTCTTCTTCTATGGGATTCGTAAAAAAAAACAAAAACAATTCTCTTGAGTTCTGAATCCTCTTGGTTTCTCTCTCTTGATCTCTATCCCTGTCTGCTACTTCTGAGGCTGTCCTTTCTTCTTCTTCTTCTCTCTCTCCTTTCTTTCTCTTTCCAGTGAGAGTGGCGTTTCTCTCTGCAATCGCCTTCTCAATAAAGCAACAAAATATAAATCAATTGTACATTAAAAATTTGCGAAGGCTTCTTCTCTTATCAATAATAACTGGAACCGCTATGTGTTGTCTGTTTACGTCCATCGGTATACGAGAGCGGACCACTTGTCAAATTTGTATTCACCCATAGAATAATGTGATACGTATTTTTCATATAACTTAGTTAATTTGTTTTCATATAACTTAGTATGAATTTATTAATATATGGAATAGCTTTAATTAATTTGGGATTAAATGAACACATGTTATCATTTTATTAATTTCTTAAATTGTACACGAAAAACATGGGCAATGGATTTCATTCCACAATATACGTATGCAAGTCGCCCATAACTAACCGGATAGAATTTAAATTACAAAAAATACACCCCAATATTAAGATATGGAGTTATTATTATTATTATTACAGTTCAGTTTTGTACTATATAATTCAATCAGAATGTATATTTTGTATATATATTTAATAATTGATCTACAAAGATGTAACCATTTCTCCTACACCTTTTCACCTAAAATTCATCTTACAAACTTGATGAAGAAATTTTTTGAAGAGCAGCTGAGGACAAAGATAGCATACCTGAATCATTAATCAGGCCTCGGAAATTACGAGGTTGCCCCTTCATTGTAGTAGGTGCCATACAGTATTTAAGAAACCTAGTACGAGAAATTAATCATATTAGAGAAAATGACAAGAGAAGGGAAAAGAAGTTTAGATTTTTTTTTAGTTATATATAACTAGTAAAATCCACAACTCCTAATAATCTTTTATTAGCATGATAGCTAATTTGTAAATTTCATGTCGGAATTATATTTGATATTCCTTCCGTCCTATTAAACTGACTTGCTTTCATTTTTGGCTGTCTCATTAAAATTATTTATTTTCTTTCCAACTTAAAACAACACTATAATATAACTTAATTTCTATGTTCAAAAGAAACAAGTCATATTTTTGGGATGGAGAGAATATAATAAAAGAAAATTAAATATGTACTGCGTGTATACTCTGTAGCAAAACACGTGTTTCCGGTGGATAATTCTCAGTAGAATGGGCCAAAATCTCGTAATAGCTGTTCCAGTAGCGGGTCAGGTCTGCTGGGAATTGGTCCAAACTAATTTGATGATTTTAGGGCGGTTTTTTTTCTCAATATAAATTAAGCAAAATAGTTATTGTATACTATTGTCATTTTAGATTGATTATTATTATTATTCAAAAGTGACCGCATCACGCAACTATTAAATATTAGCTAGTACTATTAATTTATGTATATTTAAAGGAGATTAGAAATTTCAAGTTATATATAAAATTGTATCAGTTATTTTGTAAATCATGCTAATAATTGAGATATAATATAGTAATAAACTTTTATTGGGCGTGGAAGTTATTTTACAGTGTTTTTAGTCCATTGTAAGGTAATGTCTATGATGCCCTTCGTGGACGCGCAAATTATTTATGTCGATGACAGAGATAATGTCTAGTAGTATTTGCAAATTAGTCAGTTATTAGTACTCCCCTGGCCAATGGGAGCTAATTATTGCTGCCAACTACTTCATGAAAAAGTCAAACTTTATTAATGCAACTAGAATTGTAATCAGTGTATATACTTCGTGATTTTCAGCGTAGCTATATACTGTCGTCGTGTAACATTGATGGGAAGTTCTTGCAACGTTCTATTATATACTCAATCCGTTTCATTAAACTTGTTTATTTTTAGCATAGAAATTAAGAAATTTATTTATTGTGCGTAAAGTAATATAAAATTAGTGGAGTTCACTATATTATATTAGAATGTTATTTTAAATTGGAGAGAAAATAAGGCAACTTTAATAGAATAACCCAAAAAATAAAACAAACCAACTTTAATAGAACGAAAGGAGTATAAAATAATAAATCACAACTGGATATATATGTTTTTTAGTTTCAATAATAAAAGAGAAAAATCTAAATATCAATATATTTTTTGGAGATTGAAAAAACTATAAATACATACTATGAGCCGACAGTATTACGTGGTATATAGATGTTATTCCTTGGACAAAATATCGATAAAGGAAGTGGATTATGTAAGAACCCATATTTAATGTAGGAACTATAGTATTTTATACATAATCTTTATAGTATTTTTATGTAATAAATCGATAATTTTATACTTTTGTCTTTCTATATAAAATATGTGAGGATTATGCAGATTTTTGCATAAAAAAAATTATACATAAAATATACTATGAGAATTATGCACAATCCTTAATTTCTACGGTTCCTACCAGATCCATACACTATCTATATTATATATATAATATACATTACAAGGGAATTGATCATATGAGAAGCCTCCTTAAAATAAGAAATAAGAAGAAATCTGCACCCTGATTTCATTTTTTGATAATTTAGATTGAATATGTTCTGGAATATTCCTTTTGCATATTCTTTATATGTTTTATGTATCAAAGATGTAAAAAAATACAAAATACATGCATAAAAAAAAATAAAGAATATACATAAAATATATAAGGAATATGCATACTTCTCACCTTCCTATATAATTATGTCTTCCCACCGGATCCATATCCTACATTACAATAAGTAAATGTAGTTTGAGTATTTGTGTTGGGTGATATAATCACGTGAATCTTCTTGCAAAATCTTTAATTCCTGGCTATATCTTTAATCTTAGCCAACTCACGTGCAAACTAAGCAGCACACGTGTACTTTCTTAGTTAGCTGTTTTTGGTCGTTTTCACATAAACGTACCGATTTCATATATCTTGTATAAATTCAGTTTCATATACTCTTATGTATTAATTAAATTAATGTTATTACATGGAAATTATTAGTTATAAATATTAATTTTCGGTTATTACTGGAATGGATAGCTAGCTCTTTACTTTTTTCATAATTTGTCCTTTGTTTTAAATGAACCTGATCATTCCTTTCCTTTAAGAGATGCTTCACCTTTTTCTTGTATCTTTCGATAACACGTAAATAACTAGCTTTTGTTATTCCGTGACCACAATCCCACCATCAAACCTTCAATTCATCCGAATTATTTATTTTGTTTCTAGTTATATGAAGTGCACAAAAGAATAAATTCTATTTGTACGTAAAATTATGTTAAATCACATAAAATATGTAATTATAATTTATAGAAACCTAACTATGTGAAATATATTTAACTTATTACCTATGTTGCACGGACACTCCGAAAAAACCCGCCGTACTGTGTCGGACACGGACACGCCCAGACACGCGCCCGACACGAGTCCGACACGAGTCTGACACGGCAAAAACGTGTCCATAAATTAAAAAAAAACGGACACGTCTTCGGACACGGCGATTTGTGTGTCCGGCACGGAACGGACACGTTTTTTTTTTTTTTTTTTTTTTATACGTGGAACCCGTAGCCGCTACCTTCGGTGCGCATTGGGTAAACCTCACTTCTTGTGCAGTAGCCTGCAAACCACACAGGAGAGTTCAATCATCCTACGCTAACTATAGGTGACAGACTCCACAAAGTTGCTTCCAGTAGGATTTGAACTCATGACCTATCGGTCCCGGACCTACCCACCTTCACCAACTTTGCCATCCCAAGGGGACAACGGACACGTTTTTTGATTTAGTCTTGTAGTGGACACGGTTGAATGGACCATGTAGTTAGAAATTAGTAAAAAGTAAATAAATATAAAATTAAATAAGTAAAGGGACAGTGGGACACGTATATATAATTAGTAATAAGTAAATAAATATATAATTAAATATTACTTACCTTACATTAGTAATAAGTAAATATTACTTACCTTACATTAGTAATAAGTAAATAAATATATAATTAAATAATTAAATATTACTTACCTTACTAATGTATTTAGATTATCTACTTATTTTAGTATTTTACATTTTTATGCTATGGTTATCTACTTATGAATTATGACTATGTCGTTTGAGTTGATCATTTGAACTATGAGGTTGATATTGAAAAACTTGACTTGATCATTTTTTAATTTATATATATATATATATATATATATATTAATAATTTAATATTTTTTATATCAGCGCCCGTGTCGTGTCCTAAATTTTTCAAAAAATGCCGTATCTCGTGTCCCGTGTCCGTGTCGTACCGTGTCCCGTGTCTGTGTCCGTGCAACCTAGCTTATTACGTAAGCTTCAAACTCGTGATTTCGCTAAAAAATCAAAGAGAACGAATATATAAATTTGGCTTTCTACATTGATGGCTGCTGGAGAAAGTCTATGGCCAGAATATTAAACAATATTTTTAGACATGCTAATCATGATTCCATGATTGCTCCATTTTGCATTATTATTTCATGTAAAGTCATATATAGTTTTATTGACAGCTGTCCATAGTAAAATTTTAGGTTATATCAGATAATGACTATTTAATACTTCCTCCGTCTCAAATATATATACCTCATTTTCATTTTCCTCTGTCCCAAATGTATATGTCTATTAATAATTTTTTTGTGCCTAATTAAATATTTCACTAATTTCTAGAAGTCTAATTAATATGATAAAATAGAAAAACACCATTTTATCCACTTTTATAATAGCAAATACAATTATATTATTAACTTTTTAGTAATTTACTTTAATTTACTAATATTTCAATACCAACATTTATCTAACTTTCATATCATTAATTTTTTTTTCTTAATATGTGTGAAACGTCAAATAAACATATATATTCGGGACGGAGGGAATAGTATTTTTGACAACCAGAACTTTATAATAAGTATTAGAAGGTATAAGATGTTATAAGATCCATACGGCTAATATAGAGAATAAATCATGTAGGAAGGCTTCTTAAAATAGAAAATAAGAAGCAATTTGCACCCTTCATTTTATCATTGGAGAGTTCGCATTAAATATACTCTGGAATATCCGTTATGCATATTTTTCTTATATATTTTATAATAAAGGCAAAAGTGTAAAAAATTACATGGTATATACAAAAAGGAAATAAGAATTATGCATAAAAAATGTAAAGAATATGCATACAACCCTAATAATTAAATTCAAGTGTTCGTGTAAGATTTGTTCTCTATATATCTTCATTTATATTTTTAGACCTCATTTAGAAGAAGCAGTGAAGCACGAATAAAGTACTCCCTCCGTCACATTAGAAACAATACGTTTTTTTTTGCACGAGAATTAAGAAAGTAATGTTATGTGGTGTATATTGTTTGACTTTTTAGCAATTAAATGTGGTCCACACAATTTCTATCATTTTAAGAAACGTGTCATTTCTAGCAGAACGATCCAATAAGAAAAACACGTAGTTTTTAAAATTATGTTTTGATGCCCATATTAAATTATGTCACTAAATCTTGTACGTTCATGTCAGGCATGGGACAAAGATTTTGTGTTATCTTATTCATAGTAACCATTTTTCGACTTTTGGAGGTACGGTGTGATAAGATATATGGGACCCTGAAAATACACACACATAAAAATAATTGATTTTCTATTACAAGATATATTTGCTTTTCACTTTTGTTTAACGAGTTCAATTCGCAACAACTATTTGAGATCGTAAATTGAGGATTTTAAAATGTCAAATAATTAATGTACAGTATAGTCATATGTGTAATAACATGAGTACCAACTTAAAAATATAAATATTCACAACTGATTCACTGTGCTTTTGTCGACGCTCAAATTAGTGAAACTTCATTTTCAAGATTTTAATATGGACCAACCAATTTGGGCAAAGATTTCACAGAAGCCCCAATAATCTTTCTTGCTAATACATAATTTGTTTCACTAAAAAACGACAATATATTCATATTGAGGGAGGGATTAGGACTAGGCACCGCATTACACAAAATCCGACAAGGCAGTCACAAAGCTGAAAGTGGTAATATATAATAGTTGGAGGGTAGTTCTACTTGTTCTAGGAAACAAACAGTCATGTCCTCATGTAAGGTCACTTTTCATACTGATGCTTGCAATTAAGTCTAAGGCCAACATTCTTATGGTATGGCTCCACACCTCTCCAATAATTTTTCTCTTCTTTAATCAAGTATACATGCCTTAGGCTCTTCTTCTATTTTTTTGGTTAAAAAATCTTAATTTATTTTTTAGGCGACGAGGGAAATCTACAACAGTTATACGAATTGGGTAAACTTCGTTATTATGCAAGTCTGGAAGAAAAGAGAGAGGCAAATCATATTAGACTAATCATAGATGACAGACTCAGACATAACAGGATTGATGGATTTCGAATTCGTAACCTTTGACCACAAACTTATTATTCAATTTGGTTTCGACGCGGTTATTTAGGTGAGTTGGTTTTATATAATAAAAGTGTGAGACTCATATAATTAATTGATTGTGTAGAATTGGTATGTGTGGCAAAGGTATGTAACCCATATTATTATTTAATTGTTTAGAGTTGATTTGAGTAGGTAAAGTTGTGTGACCCATTTTCTTATTTAGAAAGTGGACAAGTGAGATGAGACAGTCCGAAATGGAATACTGGACAAGTGTAATGGGACGGAGGGAGTATAATTCTTCGGCAGTTATTGTTGTCTTGCTTTAATTTTTTATCGTTTCGTTATTGTTGTCTTCTCTAAAAAAAATAAAAATAAATTGTTGACCATAATCAATCTAAATATTGGACCCTACCACTTGAGTACATATCTACTCAATTTCTTAATCTCTATGACGAATATTAATAAGACAACAACAATGGGATGGAAAAAATATTAACTTGAGGGGTGCTTTAGAATTTTGTAATTTAAACTTTAGAGCTTTTATTAGTAAATCAGCTTATTTAAAATTCTTCTAAATTCTTAGACTACTCATTGGGTGTCTATTGACAATCTTCACTACATGATTTGAGATATTTACAATGTAATATTTATAAAAACATCTTATGCATTTTTAAATTAGAATTATAAAGAAAATATTGCATGAATGTACGACATTTAACTTGAATTTTCCAACTATTCCACCTACTACTTGATTTATAAATTTCAAAAGCAACAACTATTTCCCTAATCGAGATTGGCTGCGACAGTGAAATCGCAATGGGTCTAGTCTCTTTCTTAGTGGGAAAATCTTTGTTTTCATACTAGCTCCTCGTAAATCTCTTTAAAGTTCGTTGGATAATGTAACGTCTCGATTCCCACGAAGGATCACGGAAGTCGAGACGACACGGAAAGAAGAATATAAAAACATATTTTTAAACCGTCTTTGGAAAACCGAAATATTTCCATAAAATATATATATATATATAAAATAAATACGAACCAACTATCAGAAAGACTGGTACTTTATATATAAACATATGCAGCATAATTGAAAATAGTTATGATCCCAAGGGTTAACAAACACATTAAGTACTTAATCCGAAAACACTGAAGTTCTTAATCATAATATCCAAAGAAGAGAATCACATCCATAACCTAACCCTTCCTCAGCTCTACCCATCGCCACTCGCCGCTCAACCTGAAAATATTTGAAAATATTTGGGATGAGTACTAATTTACTCAATGGGTAGGGCAATTCGAAAATATTTAAAACAGTTTATCCATGCATGAAATATGTATTGGAGGGTTCTGAAAAGAAACTGCTCTAACCATACAAAACATTATACATTTGGTGCACACATTTGTGTCACATTTTCCCGTTACTTCTACCACTTGATGCTCATAACTTGGGCCAAGCCTTGGCCCTCTAGTCGAACTCGAGGGGTCCCTTATACCATGTTAGTACTTGGTAAACAAAGTTGATCACACTTTGTGTTACTAACAACAAACGTGTACACTATTTTTAACTCTCATCTAGCGTGTTAGGCCAGATGAGAGTCTCGATCGATCTGTCACGTAGAATCATTAAACAGATAAATGCACAAGACTTTCATGGATAAACAGATTTCATAGAGCTTAATAACTCAAAGATAATTTTTAGGAAAATATTACCCACCTCGATACGTATCGTCTTAACATTACTCGCTTCTTCTGCCTCAGATGTTACTTCTCCTCCTCAATCAGGCCTACAAGAGTTTTCCTGGACTTAATTATAATCTGAAATTCTATTTGTGGCTAGAATTCCTAAAAGTCTTTCTACTAATTTACAACCATGTCTTTGAGATAAAGGTTTTGAACATTTTCTGAAATTATTCATTTAATCTAGGCACGTCAATAATTATTCTATTTCATTCCTAAAGGAAAACAGTAAGCAAAGTGGCTGAGAATATATAAAAAATAAGTCGAGGCCTATGTGGTGATTTTGGTCTGCTACTAGATTAATACCAATCCACGCATTAGTCAGTTTCTTATGGCAAGACAACATAAGTTATTATGTTATTAAATAAATAGAGAACATGCTCCCAATCATGATAAAACCATACTAATCATGCTAAAGTCAACACATGCAATCATACTGCAATTCACGAGACCCATCAATTAAGCACAAAATTATCTATAGATATACTCATATTACTTTCCTAGCTGAATTTAGATATAAAATTAAGTTTCAAAGTCAAAAAAGGTCAACTATGTTCTCACACTAATTAAAGAAAAATCTAAAACATGCTTAACATGGAGTGACTGATTCCTATTTTGTTAGTAGTTTAACAACTGGATAACAATTCTTATTATAATGTGAATATATCTAATTACTATCATATTACACACTTTCGGATTTAAAAGTCATAGCAAGGCAGAGCAGTAGTTTGAGAGCATGATCTTAATTAATCTCCAGATAATACAAAATCTCATTAAAATATTATCAAGAAAATCATGATTGTTTATTAATCAATTAAAGGAATTGTTATCAAGAGAGTGCATAAGGACACCCAAATTTTCATGCTTAAATAGATAATTAATGAGGCTAAAGATCATGCTTGAACAATTACCACCAAGATTCTTTTGCATGATGCACACGTGGAGAGACGGCAAGACTTATATCCAACCTACGCCACTATCATAGATATGAAGTCCTATTTATGAATTTTATATTGTTCAAGTAGAAACTCTTCCTCGCTAACGACAAGGTAGGAAATGTTGTGAGTCCATGCATGGTAATTAAAGTGATAGTCTAATCCTATCATACCAACAAATTATGAGCTCACCTACTAAGATAATTCATCCGTGTCAAACACTTATTAATACGACATTGTATGACACTTTTAAATGTATTCGTCTAATCATGCATATATATCGAATTCTTTATCTATGATTACATTTAACTGTCACAAAATCACTCTTTTATATGATATTCTTATTTTGGAAACTACAGTTTTGGGTTGGAATTAAGCTTTTTCGGGGTGTGAATCTCATAATACTTGACCTCAAGGAACTACAAATTTCTAAGGTTCTCTAAGAAAAGTCGGGGTATTACAAGATTCTAAGATTCTATAAGAAAATGGTATAAGAGAATGGTTCTTGGCTTTGTGGTCAAAATGTTTTAAAATCAGTCTGTTTAGATTTGTAACATAGACAAAATCCTCAGCCGCCGTCGCACTGCTCTCATCCAAGGTATGGTTAAAAGTTTTAAAAGAGATTCATATGGTGCTCGAAAAGGTAGAATTTTGAAAAAGATGTTGTCGTGTTGGGAGAGCCACTTGACTAGATGAATATGTTTTTATGGAATGTATTTGAATTTATGCGATAAAGTTCAAGAATTTGTACGATAATATGAGTTCATACTGATTTGAGTAATCTTGTGAATGATATAACAATTGGTTATAAGTGATGAACTGAATGAGAAGCGAAGTATTTTATGTTCGTGCTTGGTAGAGGATTTAAATGAATTGTATGACAGCTATAGAATGGTTGTGAGTAAATTTTAGTATAAGTGGATGTTTGAGATATAGATGCTTTACTAACTTTACGATAGGTGCCGTACCTTAAATACTCTTTTAGGATGGTGATGACTCGAGCTCAAACTGCAAGACGGGCTGCCACTACAGCTTCGATTCATACGTTACCTCCACCCTTCACCTCAGATACACACGACGCTGAAGCTGGTCCATCAAAGCAGGTGAACGGGGAAGGAACAAGCTCTCGTATAACTCCTCCGAGGCCATCACTGACCAACAGTATGACACAGAGTCACGGGCCATCAAGAGTTTCCCGAATGCACACACACTCTGGACCATACCAACGATTTCGTGTCACTCTGGGAAATCATGAGCTCTCAAATTCGGAAGACGAACTTAACTTTGAGGTAGAAAGTACAGAGAATGAGTCAGAGGTGAAATATTCCTCTAAGGAAGAACTAAACGAGGATTCCCATATAGATAATGAGTCTGATCCAGAGGAACACCTGGACGAGGTCCTAGAAGGAAATGATATAGAGGAGGATCTCGAGGAAGATCCGGAAGAAGATCTACATGCAAAATCAGAGGAGGATCCAGAAGAAGATCCAGCGGACGATCATTTCCAAGGGGAGCCTGTAGAGGAGCAAGGGCAGGAATTGGATGAAGGAGATCCGGAAGAGGCACCAGAGGAAGAACAAGAGATGGAACCAGAGCAGGAGGAAAATTTTGGCCTCAATCCATGGGAAGAGATGGACAGAGTGTGTAATAGGATAGTAATTAGATATGTTCACATTATAATAAGAATTGTTTTCCAGTTGTTAAACTACTAACAAAATAGGAATCAGTCACTTCATGTTAAGCATGTTTAAGATTTTTCTTTAATTAGTGTGCGAACATAGTTGAACTTTTTGACTTTGAAACTTGATTTTATATCTAAATTCAGCTAGGAAAATAATATGAGTATATCTATAGATAATTTCGTGATTAATTGATGGGTCTCGTGAATTGCAGTATGGTTGCATGTGTTGACTTTAACACGATTAGTTTGGTTTTATCATGATTGGGAGCATGTTCTCTATTTATTTAATAACATAATAACTTATGTTGTCTTGCCATAAGAAACTGACTAATACGTGGATTGGTATTAATCTAGTAGCATACCAAAATCATCCCATAGGCCTTGACTTATTTTTTTATATATTCTCGGTCCACTTTGCTCACAGTTTTACTTTAGGAATGAAATAAAATAATTATTGACGTGCCTAGATTAAAGCAATAATTTCAGAAAATGTTGAAAACCTTTATCTCAAAGACGGGGTTGTAAATTAGTAGAAAGACTATTTGGAATTCTAGCCACAAATAGAATTTCAGATTATAATTAAGTCTAGGAAAACTCTTGTAGGCCGATTGAGGAGGAGAAGTAACATCTGAGGCAGAAGAAGCGAGTAGTGTTAAGCCGATACGTATCGAGGTGGGTAATACTTTTCTAAAAATTATCTTTGAGTTATTAAGCTCTATGAATTATGTTTATCCATGAAAGTTTGTGCATTTACCTGTTTAATTGTTTAATGCTTCTACGTGATAGATCGATCGAGGCTCTCATCTGACCTAACATGCTAGATGAGGGTTAAAAATAGTGTACACGTTTGTTAGTAACACAAAGGGACCCCTCGAGTTCGACTCGAGGGCCAAAACCCAAGTTATGAGCATCAAGTGATAGAAGTAACGGGAAAATGTAACACAAATGTGCGCACCCAATGTATAATGTTTTGTATGGTTGGAGCAGTTTCGTAAAAAACATTTTAAATATTTTCTAACTGTCCTACCCACTGAGTACATTAGTACCCAGCCCAAATATTTTCAAATATTTTCAGGTTGAGCGGCGAGTGGCGACGGGCAAAGCTGATGAGGGATTAGGTTATGGATGTGGTTCTCTTCTTTGGATATTATGATTAAGAACTTCAGTGTTTTCGGATTTAAGTACTTAATGTGTTTGTTAACCCTTAGGATCATAACTATTTTCGGTTATGCTGCATATGTTTATATATAAAGTACCAATCTTTCTGATAGTTGGCTCGTATTTATTATATATATATCTATATATATTTTAAGGAAATATTCCGGTTTTTCAAAAACAGTTTAAAAATCTATTTTTGTATTCTCCTTTCGGTGGCGTCTCAACTTCCGTGATCCTTCGTGGGAATCAGGGCTTTACAGAATGTTTTTATTTTCAGATTCATTTTATACTTCACATACAATTATATAAATTGGAATCTCTATAGGGGGACTCTTTGGTGAATCTTGATCGATAAGTTTGACAAAAGAAGGGCAAAAGGGAAAAAAGGAAACTTGAACAAAAACATGGGCTTTGGACAAAAGGAAAAGGGCCCATTAAGACTGCGACATGAAATAATGAAAGGGAAACACTTATGGTACAAAGAGTGAGAGAGATGAATTGATCGCCAACTCCAAGGTGGTCCTCCACCTCGTTGAGGTGGCGCGGCCGGCAGGTGGTGGCCGGAGCCACTTGGAAACGGTGGTCCTCCGCACTTGAATTCGTCCACGTGTTTGGGAAATTAAAGTTACAGGCTGTTTTTGGTCTAGTCTAGTGGAATAGGAGAGAGAAATGATGCGATTAAGTTATACTAGTAGCTAGTGTCAAATGATGGTTTCAATTCATAGCGCATTAACTAGCTTGAGTGCAGTCAAAGTGGGTTG
Organism: Lavandula angustifolia; assembly: GCA_028984105.1. NCBI lineage: Eukaryota > Viridiplantae > Streptophyta > Magnoliopsida > Lamiales > Lamiaceae > Lavandula > Lavandula angustifolia. The sequence goes on along the minus strand of CM054815.1, from coordinate 21,428,876 downwards.
GGTGGGTGTAGCGGCCTATTCGGCAACTATAGATGGTGAGATATTTATTAGAGGTCTTGCATTATTTACAACATCAATTGGGCTGTGTTGGGCCTTAGGATTTTGTTTGAAGGGGTAAACTTGCTTTGAAGCTTGCTTACCATTTCATGGGCCAAAAAGAAACCCAAACGTAACTCGAAAAACATGTTTGCATGAAACATTAATCTTAACGAAGAAAAGGCCCCAAAAAAATTACTCCATCCATCCTATACCAAATGTTCAGTTTTTTCTGGTGCGGTAATTTATGAGTTTATATTTTGTGTGTTAAGATATACTCCCTCCGTCCCGTTGGAAGTGTCTTGTTTTTCATTTTGGGCGTCCCGTTGGAAGCGTCTTGTTTCTAAAAAATGCAAGAATATGTGGACAAGATTTAACTATCCAAAAGTCAAACAATATACACTACACATTACCATTTTCTTAACATCCGTGCCCATTGGAAACAAGACGCTTCCAATGGGACGGAGGGAGTATAATTTTGTAAATGAGACAAAAAAAAGAAAAAAATTGGTTTTTCTTGTTAATTTTATTTCCCTTTTGAAAATCAAGACGTTTGTATGAGATGTTTCGAAAAGAAACAAGACGTTAGGGGCTGGCGCGGGACGGGTACCCGCGCTGCGGGTACCCATTTGCGGATACCCGCGCCTGCGGGTAATTGATTTTAATACCCATTTCCGTTCCTGCATAGAGCGGGTACCCGCATGCGGGTACCCGCGCGGATACGGTACGGGTACGGGTTTACCCGCAAATATTACCACATATTTATAATATATTTAAATTCATAAATAAAAATTAAAAAATACCAATAAATGAAAATTTAAAAACATAAATTAAAATTAAAAAATACCAATATATTTAAACCACTAAATAGGACTATAGGAGTAGATAATCTGTTTTATAAACTATGTTCCAGTGGTGTCTCACCATAAATTATAATTATAAAACCGACCATATGATTATCAACTATGAAACCATAGATTCTTATAATTAAAATTACCGTGGAAAACTGTTTAGTCATACTCTAGTGCTAGTACAAAACATGCAAACGGGTACCCGGGCCGTCCCATGCCCACTCTACGCAAGAGGACCTTATGTAAAAAAAAATTGTATATTAATGCGGGTACCCGTTCGGGAACGGGTATCTAAGAATAAAACCCGTTCCCGTTCCCGACCCGCTTGATTTTTTGCGGGTACCCGCGTAACGGGTACCCGTACCCATTTTTCCCGACCCGAACGGGAAATACCCGAACGGGACGGGTACGGGCGCGGGAACCCGAATTGTTTGCCCACCCCTACGTTTGATATAGGACGGATGGAGTATGTGTTTATAAAACTGTGTAAATCTACTTTATATTTATATTTGATAAAAAAAACCTCGTATTCTTAAATTATATTCCACAATTGCGCAAAGACTATTCTCATCAAATTGCATTGTATGTGTTTCTCAAGCGCTCTTAAAACTCTTTCACTCCATTAATTTGTCAATAAATTTATGGTTTTGTCATTTATTTACGTAAGTAAATTTCGATAGTAAAAATGAAAAAAAATGCGCATTGTTTAAAAAGTGAGTAAAACTAACTTACCTTCATTTTAAAATCTATTTTTAACATATGCAATCAATTATTTTTTGGGTTGTCTAAGAAGTGTATGTTATTTGTGTAATGATGATGTATATGTGATATGTATTATAAATAATGTACGAGATTGAAATAAAACGAGAAATGAAATATTGTTAACTTGTTTCATAAGTTCTTCTTCAGACTTTTATTTGTTTTTATTGATTTTCTGGTATAGTAGACTACATTGTTTGAGTGCACTGGATATTAGGATCCTTAAATTATTTCACATGTTTCACAAAAGGCCATGTGCACCAATGGGTCACGATTTAAGCCGTTATCAAACATTAAATGAAATATAAGATCCTATATTTATTTACAACTATATCTTAAGAAAATTTTAAATATTTCATTATTTGGCCGAGCTTTCACCGACCTCATTCTATCAAAAATAATCACAAGAATATATTAATACACACCTCAAACAATAATAACTGATTATCGTCGTCACACAATTTTTTTAATGAGAATATCAAAATCAAATAAAAACTACTGGTCCAACACATTATCAAGTAACATCCATACATACTATACTGAACAAAATGATGATATTATTAATTTATTACACATATATACTAAGATATGATGTCATATTACAATATACTCCCTTAATTCCATTCCATTAATATTTTTTGGATTGTTCCACTTTATTAATTTACTTTTTTTTAATTTAAATTAATATTCTAATATATTATAATAGACTACACTATTTTATACTCTCTCCGTCCCAAAATTCTTATCCGCTATTCCATTTTGGGTTGTCTCAAAATTCTTGTCCACTTTCCTTTTTTAGTAAATTATTACACACAACTTTTTTGTGGGACCCACAACTTTATACCAATCTACACTCAACTAACAACTCTCCTTAAAAACCGTGCAAAAAACAAATTGGACAATAATTTTGGGACGGAGGGAGTATTATTTTATACATGATAATTTTTTTTTTACCTTTTATGTCCAAAAAAAACCGAACTAATGAAATGAGACTTAGGAAGTAATATTTATAAAGTTGGGCATAGGTACCTTTGAGTTTGGGAGAAGGCAAAACACAGCGGACCTGCGGAAAAGGTACGAAATAGCGGTGTTGTTTCTACTCTCTACGCGGTGCATCAAATTACCTTAATTTTTCAATTGAATAAATTAATATACGGTCACAATTCACTCTCACCTGATATTAATATTTTAAAGTCAATCATCACAATTATATTATACCAATAGTATAATAGAAATCCTAATTTTGAACATCCCACGAGAAAGCGTGACGTGTTCAGAAGGAGAAGAATAATAAGTTAAATGAACTTTTCCGCCACTTGTCTTAAAGAACCAGCATGATGTGGAAGTACGACCTGCGACCAATCATAAGTCATCTGCAGTTTCCGATCCCAATTTTGCCATTCTAATGTGCTACTACTTGATAAGACGGTTTCCAAATCGAAAATTAGAATGAATTTATATAAAAAGCTTGCATTAAATCTATCGAAATTAATATTTCGATATCATAGTTAATAATATGAAATCTAGTTTTAGGAGTAACTTAAAGGTCAAGCTTAATTAACAATGATATAGTTGTCATAATTGAATAATTGAATTTTCTTCTTATCCCTTCTCTAAGAAAGAACTACGTCATAAAGTGGCAAACGACGTTTCCTTCCCTTTTCAACACATACTATATGTATACTGATAAATTTTTTACAACATTAGAAATCTATTATTAATTTAAATCTATCATAATCAAAATTAAATACTAGATCAACCACTATACTTCTAGAAGTGCGAATATCAATTATACAATATGTTGATGTGATAGTAATATTAGAAGTATACATATGAAATAAAAGGAGGCAAAACTTTCCCCTTGGGATAGCGTAGCGATGAAGGTGGGTGGTCCGGGACCGATAGGTCATGGATTCAATTTCCACTGGAACCGCTATGTGTTGTCTGTCACCTATAGTTTGCGCACTTCAGTAGCGACTGCGGGCTATTGTACAGGAGTGGGGTTTACCCAGTGCACACTTCGGTAGCGGCTGGAACCGCTATGTGTTGTCTGTCACCTATGATTTGCGCACTTCAGTAGCGACTGCGGGCTATTGTACATGAGTGGAATTTACCCAGTGCACACTTCATAAAAAAAAAATAATAAAAAAAAAGGCAAAACCAGGCACAATTTTCTATCTTGATTTTTGCCAATTACAAAGGCTAACAGTGATGGGCTTTGACATTTAGTCACTGGGTGGGCAAGCGGGGCTAAAGGGCAAACAAAGGGCCCCACCTTCAGACAAGTACATAAATCTGGAAACTGAACCTCCTTCGGTTTATCTTCACACGGTTGTTGCAAATTCTCACACTCGATTGTGGAGCAGAAAGTTTGCATCTTTTGGTATTTGTGTATGTCGGATTCTGCTCTTTTTTCTTCACTTTTGTTCTTTGTTTCATACTAGTCTGTTCTTCTATTTGTTCAATACAGTAACTTGAGAGTTGGGTAATGATCATCTTTGTTCCTTATGATTATTGTCTGATTTGGGATTCATCGTATTCCCGGAAATTAAAATTCTGCTGATTCCTCTGCTGTTTGGGGTAAATTCTTTGGATAATCTATCTTTTCTTGTTCAAAACGTTGAGGGATGAATCTTTCAACTTCTGATGGTTTATTGGGAAAGTTCTGTTAATAAATTTGATTAGTGGAGTTGTTGGATGGTAGAATATTAATCAAGAAGATTCTTGATGTATTGGATTGGATTGGGTTTGACTGGTATAAATTGAGTAGTTATTGACAACATAAATTCCTCATCAGTGTAAACAGCTTGCATTATGGGTTGGCTAACAAAGATCTTCAAAGGCTCGAGCCACAAAATCTCAGAAGAGCATTATTATGACCACCATCAAGATGATGATGAGGCTACAAGGGAAGCCCCTCGTGTTTCCGTGGTATTCACTAATCAATCACCTATTTATCCTTACTAGCTTCATTTCATTCTCTGTATAATCTGATTTACCTTGCCAAACACAGGGCTCATCGGATTTCGACAGAGAAGAAATCGACCGAGCAATCGCCCTTTCAATTGCTGAAGAGGATGAGAAAGGGAAGAAAGTAATAGGTAAGCCAATTAGGATATATGACTGATCATGATCACAACTTGTGATTTCTATATACGCAATTTTAATGCCGGTTTTTGGATGATCAGATAGCGATTCTCAGTTGGAGGAAGACGAGCAGCTTGCTAAGGCACTTCAAGAAAGTTTAGATGTGGAGTCTCCACCTCGATCACCTCCACGCCAATATGGAAGTATTTTTGCACCTTTCCCATTCCTTGATCCTTCAAGATACAGGTGACTACTTTATTTTATTGTTTCTGAAATCTATCATGCTCTTCAAAAATGACAGATAGAAACAGAACGAATGGATAAAGAAATTCAGAATTTAAGCATTTCTTTGATTGACATAATAATTTGATTAATGAAAAGTTGTCAAGCATGTATCTAGTCCAACTTATTATCTACTTTGGATTCCCCTACATCAGAACAGTATTCTTTCTTGCTTTTTCTCAACTGTATATGGTTTTTTTGTAGATTATGTGCTGGTTGTAAAAGACAAATTGGTCATGGGAAATACTTTAGTTGCATGGGAGGCGTTTGGCATCCAGAATGTTTTCGTTGTCATGCTTGCGATCAGCCGATTTCTGAACAAGAGGTGATGAATTGATCCCTGCATACCAAACTTATTATTACACTTCTTGATATTTATGCCAAATGGTTGGTTTGATGTTGTTTAAATTCTGTTTCAGTTTTCTATGATGGATAACCAGCCGTACCATAAGTCTTGCTACATGGAGCTGCATCATCCCAAATGTGATGTTTGCAAGAATTTTGTAAGTGTCAATTCAATTTAACTAAAGTAATGTGTTGGTGTAGAATCTCTCATTAGTTTTCATACTGAAGAGGAATTTGCTTTTATTTCATTGCCAAGAACTATACTATAACCAAGGATAGCTTTGGCTGTTCTCATTGTTATTGAAGTAGATCACGAAGAACTCCGCTGGCCTCATAGAGTACAGAGCACACCCATTCTGGCCTCAGAAGTACTGCCCTTCACACGAGTACGACGGAACACCTCGTTGTTGCAGCTGCGAGAGAATGGAGGTGAGTTTGTTAATCCTTCAGAAAAATAAACCTAAAATTAAATCCATCATGTAATGAAGCCTATCTGGTTCATGCAGGCGGTGGACGCCAGATACTTGCACCTTGAGGACGGAAGAAAGCTTTGTCTCGAGTGTTTGGACTCTTCGATAATGGACACTCACGAGTGCCAGCCTCTTTACCTTGAAATACAAGACTTCTACGAAGGCCTAAACATGAAGGTGGAGCAGCAAGTGCCACTACTGTTGGTGGAAAGACAAGCGCTAAACGAAGCCATGGAGGAAGAGAAGAAGGGCCATCACCATGTGGCTGAGACTAGAGGACTTTGCTTGTCGGAAGAGCAAATCATTACTATGGTAAGAAGTATGAACAGAGTCATCATGGAATAGACGAGAGCTAGCTTTAAGATTGATACCTTTTACTTGATCATAGGTGTCGAGGAGGCCGAGAATCGGAGGCTATCGGATACTAGACTTGTTCACCGAGCCGTATCGGCTGGTCCGGAGATGTGAAGTAACTGCAATTCTTGTTCTGTATGGCCTTCCTAGGTAAGAATTTTATTTATTTATTTTATTTATAACATTTTGAACTTAAAAACCAACAATTACTAAATCACTCATCCATTTTTAGGCTATTGACCGGATCAATCTTGGCTCATGAGATGATGCATGCCTGGCTGAGGCTGAAAGGTAAAAATTTTCACAATTTCTTCCAATCCCTCCTTCCAAAAACATAGCCTTACTCCATCAATCTGGTTTTAGGTTATCCGAGTTTGGATCCGAAAGTCGAAGAAGGAATATGCCAAGTGCTAGCTCATATGTGGTTGGATTCGGAGATCGGTGGTGTTTCTAGTAGCAACATGGCTCCAGCGTCTTCTTCATCGTCTTCTTCTTCCTCTTCCTCTTCGTCCTCCAGTTCAACTACGACATCATCAAAGAAGGGGCAACGGTCACAGTTCGAGAGAAAACTTGGTGAGTTTTTCAAACACCAGATAGAGACAAGCTCTTCTCCAATATATGGAGATGGCTTCAGAGAAGGGAATGAGGCAGTGATCAAGTATGATTTAAAGAGGACCCTTGATCATATTCGCCTCACCGGATGCTTTCCCTGATCATCCACCATTTGCCGTACGATTCTTGCTGCATTGATTAGCTGTAGGATTAAACAGAACAATCTATATACTATAGAGAAAGATGAAGGGGTGTTGAGGTTACTTGGTAATAAAAAAATCCCTTTATATTGTAATGTTTATATCTTGAGAACCTTGTGTTCTTTTTTCAAAATCACATTTACACGTCTGAAATTGAACAAAATGGTTGTCATCGGCAATGATAACAATTAACAATAAAGAAATTACAGATGCAAATGTGGAATGTCGGTCTTACTTGTTCATTTTTTATTCTTAATTTATGAAAAAAATTGAGTTAGGAAAAGGGGCGAAATATATGTTGTTGCTAATTAGGGCCTTAACATAACCAAGGTTTATAATTTTCAAAAAACAAAAATAAAAAATTATACCACTAATAATTTTAAATATGTAATCCAGTTTCCAGCCAAAACTAGCCGTACCCGCTATTTTGTTCATTTCGTCTCTTAGCTGGTGAAACTTTTGAGGGTTCGTCTGATTTGCGGGGCCGGCCCGAAGGAATAGCGAGTGGGGCATTTGCTAAGGGCCCCCAATTTTAAGGGCCCCAAAATTTGAAACACGGCCCAGTAAAAAAAATAATTTGGCTCAATACATAACACATAGAACCCATTAGTTATATATATATATATATATATATATATATATATATATATATATAATATAGAGACCATTATTTTTAACCAACTGCTCTTTTTTTTTATTTATAAACAATTACAAAGTCCAACAGCTTTTTTCTAACTTTTTCTTTATTTACTTGCTTAAGCCCAAGGACTTTTTCTCTCTCCCTTACAAATTACAAAGGCTAAGAGAAACAGAAAGAAACATACAAAACAGAGGCTAAGAGAAACAGAAAGAAACGATACAGAATAGACCACCACTCCACTGACTCCAGTTGGCTCTCTTCTACACTTTCGTCAACACTTGAATTTGATACACGCCCCCTTCTTCAAATCAGGTTTTCTCGTTTTAATTTGTATTAATTTTTCATCAAATTAGGTTTCATGCTTTACAATTTGTGCTATTTTTTTAGAATATGATTAGGGTTTTGTGTTGTATTTAATTGATTTGTGATTTGTGAATATGTTGCCTAGAAAATATCCTTAAATACAAAACCCTAATCACATGCCTAATACAGAATAGAAAATATCTAGGCAACATATTCACAAATCACAAATCAATTAAATACAACACAAAACCCTAATCATATTCTAAAAGATTAGCACAAATTGTAAAGCACGAAACCTAGTTTAATGAAAAATTAATACAGATTGAAACGAGAAAACCTGATTTGAAGAAGGGGGCGTGCATCAAATTCAAGTGTTGACGAAAGTGTAGAAGAGAGCCAACTAGAGTCAGTGGAGTGATGGTCTGTTCTGTATCGTTTCTTTTTGTTTCTCTTAGCCTTTGTTTTGTATCGTTTCTTTCTATTTCTCTCAGCCTTTGTAATTTGTAAGGGAAAGAGAGAAAGTCGTTGGGCTTAAGCAAGTAAATAAAGAAAAAGTTAGAAAAAAGCCGTTGGGCTTTGTAATTGTTTATAAATAAAGAAAAAGAGTCGTTGGTTAAAAATAAGGGGGAAATGCAGAAATGGCTAGATTACAACATGGAAATGCAAAAATAGTCAATCATATGTTATAAATGCAAAAGTAGTCAGTTGACAATTTTATCCCTATTTCTGCTAAAAAATAAACCACTTGATGACAAAAATGCAGCTTTTGTCTCTCTTTGTTTGAGCCAAAGTTAAATTATCGATGCAAAGTCACTCCATGAAGTACAAGTCAAATCAAAATTGAATGTATTTGTACGGTTGATAAAAAGAACATGGTAGATAAAAAGAAAGAAGAAAATGCGAATGATTGAACGGTTGAAGTTGTGCGAACATGGCATTCATGATGTTGCTTTGACTTGGCTGCTGACATAACGTTCTCCCTTCAATATTATATTACCATTTTCCAACCTCCACGTTCACATTCAGATTTAACGTTGCATTTTGTTTTCTTGCTAGTATTTAATTTTTTAACTCCAAAAAAAGAAAAAAGGGAGCAGCAAATATGATATGCTGACAAAAATTACGGAATAAAACAAATGTTCCCAAAATGAAATTACGGAATAATAAGGTTACGGAATAATAAGGTTAAATATTACATAGGAGAACTAAAGTCAACCATTGAACCCTCTTTGAGCACATGTAGTCCTCGTATGTCCCACCTGCCGACAAACACTATACTTCCTTATACCCTTGGGTCTTCGGTTGCTAGACGCCTCTATCCCGGACCGATAACGCCTTGTCTTTGGCGTCCAGCTTGACGCCTGGCTAAAGGGGGCAACACCTTCTGGGCTTCAACGACATGATCGGGCATGGTCCAGAGCTCAGGTGGAGGTAACTGATTAAACATATGCGCATATATATCCCGATGTGTTGCTGTTGTGTAGAAATCTGATATATACATGTAGATGTCCTCATGTGCATCCCTAAGAACGGAAATTCAGTACTTGTAATATAAAAATACAGAAGCGCAACATGAAATTGACAAATATATAACTAATACCTTATAGTCGCAACAGCGTGGGAGCATGGCATCAAATCCATTTGGAATTCATGACACTCACACCCGTGATCTTCTAAGTTCACCTAAAGTTCCTCTTCCCAGTGTTCACCTTGAATTGCTTGTCTGATATCTTTCTGATGGTGTATTTACGAGAATCTTCAATCACTTTGAGAAGCTTTTTCTTTGGCACTTCAACCAACCGATGTTCTTGTGCATTATGGAATTCATGTCTCTCATCTAACCATGTCTCCATGATTGCACGGATAGTGTCAATCAGAGAGCATATTGGTAGACGTTGAGCTCATAACAACCTTCCATTAAAAGATTCAACACAGTTTGATGATAGAAGACTGAAGCGGCGACGCTCACACTGCTAACGAGCCCACCTTTTTGGGCCAATGTCTAAAAGCTTCTCATAGGCTCCGTTTTGTTGCAACTCGAGTGCTTCCATGGCCTTCATAAAATGCGATTCTAGGTATACAGTAGCTGCTCTTCTAAACATACTTGTTGTACCTTTCCCATGACAAGTTAGCTTGGTCATCAGATGGTAACCGCAGAGACAGTGAGGAACTTCAGGATAGACCACTTCAAAGGCGTTCTTAATACTGGCGTGCTGATCAGACACGAATACTATCTCCGGATGCGTCCCAAATGCCAACCTCAGTTTTCGATTAAACCACAACCAAGAATCATTATTCTCAACTGGCCCAATGCCGATCGCCAACGGCACAATTTGTTCGTTGCCATCTTTCGTCAATGCAACAAATAGGATACCGGTGTTCTTTCCCTTCAGATGTGTGCTATCAACTACAATGACCTTTCTCAAATTCCACAAAAACATAGGGATGCATGGGCCTAATGCAACAAAAGCATACTCGAATCGACCGTCGGGGTCGGTTTGGTATTGAGCAATTGTACCAGGGTTACACTGCTTCAACATGTGTAGGTACCGAGGAAGCTTTTTATATGAAGCTTCATGACTACCATAAATCAGCTCGATTGCCTTATTCCGAGCACGCAAAGCTTTGTAATACTTCACTTGCACGCCGAAATTATTTCGCATCTCGTTGATCATGTCACGAGATTTTATCATAGTGCCCTCACTACCATCCGATGGCTGAAATATGTTGCAATGGTTTTCGAACTAATTGTTTGTGGCCCCAATTCTCCGAGATCTAATTGGCATGTATGGTTCGGATTAAATTCATAAACTTCCCAAAAATCTCCTCGACAACCAGCACGAACGATGAAAGGACAACTCCGCGAATGCACGCATACATAGCAGTGATATTGCGCGTTGGCTTTTTTCACTTTAAATGATCTCCGATGCTCTAAGTGCCATAAACCGATAGTTCTTGTCATATCCTCCTTGCTTCAGAACACCGCCCTATCTGTAAGGATGCCATCCTGTACCTTCTCCAAATCGGTACATACATAGACTCCTGGTATACCCATTGGGACAAACGGAACTAACCACTTTGCTATTTCGGGTGAATCTTCTCCATCTCCCTCATCTGTGTTGAGTGGTATTCCGGTAACGCCTTGTTCAAGCAATGTCATCAATCGATTGAAACCACCCTCCTCACGAATCCACGCTGTAAAATCAAACAAGGTGTTGTACACACATTGATTCTCACCATGTTCGTCCTCGTCATCTTCTATCTCCTCCTCATAATCCACGTCATCATCGTCATCATCATTGTTGTTGTCAGGATCGTCATCATGTTGTTCCTCGTTTTGTTGTTCACCTTCTTGTTGCTCCTCCTCTTCTTGTTGTTCATCCCCTTCGTGTTGCTCCTCCTCCTCTTGTTGTTCCTCCCCTTCTTGTTGTTCCTCCTCTTGTTCAGCATATTCTTCGTTGTGATGATTTTCCTCATGTGGTTGTTTGCTTCCAACATCGTATGTATATTGGATACCGTATGTGTCGTCATACCAATTAAATTGAGTGAATTGACCGTGCTCGAATGTCTGTAGAGGTACTGAACAGTTTGTGTTAAAAGAGGGAATGTAAGCTTGTGGTTGAGATGTCGCCACATTGTCATCCGTACTGGTTTGGACCACGTAGATAGTCGGGTCTGCCTCTAAGCTCATTAACCGAAACAAATCGTAATCGTTGGTCATTAAGGATTTGAGCAGTCGACCATTACGAGTGTGGGATAGAGAATACAACAAATAATGTGTATTATGCATTGAATTTGCTCGCATGATGGAATCGATGCTTCTTCTTAGTAAAGCCAAATATAACCGCCTATGTACTGTAGGCCAACAAAATTACCGCCGAATCTCACGATCATGCTCATCAGCTCCGCCATCTAAAGCATAAAGAAGTAATTAAAAAGAGAAACACAAGTAATGCTTCGTAAAAGAACATTTGTGCTTCTATTAGGAAGCTATTCAAAATATAGTCATGCTAGTCCCCGATCTACCGTGTTAGGAAAAAATAATAATAAAACTACTTGAAGTTTGAGTCTTGTAATCTGTCTCAAATTATGTGTCAAAATTATTATTATAAGAAGTTCTTGGGATCCTTATCTTGCCACAATTATTATAAGATAATCTATATATACATAAAATAACCTTATGACGGAGAATGAAGGTTTTACCACAACATTAGATTTAGGAGATACTACAACATTGATCATGCTTCAAGAAAATTATATAGTCATGCTTAAAAAATAACCATGCATTTAACTACAAAATAAATCTTATAAAAGTTCACTAAAAAGGAACTTGTATATATAAGCAAGAAAACAATAATAATAAAATTTAACTAAATTAAAAGATTTAATTAAACTGGGGACAAGAAATTACCTTAAAATCAAGCTTCAGTTACACGTGACACCACTACCTATAATCAAGGTTGTATTAAACTATAATTAAAGTGAATTAATCGTAGTTAAAACTTGTTTAGTATAATAATTCAAAGAGTATAATTACTGCAGTATTCCATATAACGTCAACTCGTTTATCTACCATTTTTGTCGTGACATACCAATAAAACCAAATCAAGATTGCAAATTGCAATACAAGAAGTTTAACATTAGATTATTTGTGGAGATTTATTAAAAAAGTGACGAGCATGCATGTTAAAAAAAATAATAAAATAAAAATAAAATAAAATGTATGAAGAAACGTAATGAAAGCATACCTATACGAAAAATTCTCGTTATCTATCACCCTCTCTATCTCAATCAATATTTGGTGTAGCTCTATACATATTTTATTTCTTTGAAATAGCATAATGGGGTGCTGAAGATGATGATTTTATACTGTGGTTTCATCTACTTCAGGAAGAAAATAGCTACTAGCTACTACCTATTGGATGTGATTTTTCAATTTTCACTTTTCTAAACTCAGTCGCAAACGTGCACACAATTTTCACTTTTCAGTTTTCATGCAATTTTCACTCTTTAGGTGTCATGCAATTTTCACTTTTCAGTGTAGGTGTAAGAGTATGTGCAATTAAGACCAAGAGAAATAAATTGACTAGTTTTGCATTTATAGAAAAAATTGACTAGTTTTGTATTTTCTAATTCTACTTTGGCCATTTTTGACATTCCACTCTAAAAATAATGGACTCTATGTGTTATGTATTGGGCCAAACTAATTTTTTTTACTGGGGCGTGTTTCAGATTTTGAGGCCCATTAACAAATGCTCCACTCGCTATTCCTTCGGGCCGGCCCTGTGTAGAACGAAAAAGACTCAATAAATTAAAATTAATAAAAAATTAATTTACACAAATACTTGTATGCGCCGGATGTAGGTACATTCGGGCGCAAATGAGCCCAATTTCGCAACCCTTTTTTTGGCGATCCGAATCCGCAAATAAAGTGCCAGATTTATTAAAATAATGGTTCATAGCTGGCAGTAAGCTCATTATTCCACCAACTAAGAGGTCTTGAGTTTGAGTTTGAGTTTGTTTCAATTGCATTTTTTAAATTCATTTTTTTCATTTCTTTATTTAACGACAATTACTGTTTGATTTTCTGATTATTTTAAGTTTTATTCTTTTAATATTTTAACTTTTTAAACATTTTTTTAATTATTTTTTTAAACTTTTTTTTTGTTATTAGCTCTCTTTGAAAAATGTCATTTGTTTTGAAGAAAAGTGTCATTTGTAGAATATTATTTGTTTCAAATAAAATTGTAATTTGTTTTGAACAAAATGTCATTTGTAGAGTATCATTTATTGACTATCAATTATTTCTAAAAAATGTGATTTTTTCGAAAAAAGTGTCACTTGTTTAAAAAGAGTGTCAATAGTTGTGAACAAATGTGTTATTTATCTCAAAAGTGTTAATCACACTAAAATATTGTGTCAATCGTAATTAAGGAACATATTACTTTAATCCAATAAATCATACGAAACCACCATTCAATGATTTAGTTTTACAAAATATGATCAACATAATAATCAAAAATGTTACTCAAAGTGTCAATCGAAGTAAACAAAATTGTCAATTATATTGGAGGAGATCGAGTGTCACATTCTCATAGAGCGTCATTTGCAATGAATAAATGTGTCAATTGCATGAACAAAAGTGTTATTTATCTCAAAGTGTCAATCACAGCGAAGTAAAGTAATGTCAATAGTTAAGGAACGTGTCACTTTTATCCAATAATCATATGAAACCAACCCTTACAACAACTTATGATCAGAAACCAAACTCTAGTTTGAGATGTAAAAATAAGACCGATGTTATTCTTCATCCACCCCAACAAAGCCTACTCAAAAACTCAAATAAAAATTGTAATAATCTCATGTTAATTCAACCATGGTGTTCACAATTTAATACGTAGCCAATCATTCTGTAATGACACCAAGAGACATCAAAAGAAAGACAAAAAAAAATATATGTATATAATTTTCTGCTTCTGTACTACCCTGTCAACAAACTCCACTTACTCCAAGGAGAGAGAGAGAGAGAGAGAGAGAGAGAGAGAGAGAGAGAGAGAGAGAGAGAGAGAGAGAGAAAGAGAAACGCATTGTACAATCTTCATACTCTTGTATCTGAATAGGAGAGAAAGCGGATCCTCATACGACATATTTATAATCAGTAGTCTAGAGAGTGGTGGCTCCGATCTCCCCTTCCTCCAACAATGGCCGCCGAAGGCAAAAAGTACATCATGATGCGAGAGTTATTAGATCTATCAGAGAGAGAGAGTAGAGATTGGAGAGAGAGACGAGAGATGCGAGAGTTTTCGGAGAGAGGGCGCGCGCGAGAGCGAGAGATGCAAGAGTTTTTGGAGAGAGAGGCAAGAGAGTGAGATGAAGAGAGTTTGCGAGCGTTCATAAAGGTAGGGTTTTTTTTTTCAAGTCAAAATTGGATCCGTGCAACCCGAATGTAGGTACAACCAGCGCACGGAAGTGTGGCTCATTAATTTACATAATGAAGCATATACATTATCAAACACCGTTAAATTTATGTTGCCGCCAACCAGGCCAGAACCCATTTTTGAAAAAGAATTTATAGTAATACTTTTAAGGGATTTTGGCAAAAAATATATATATTTGTCGGAATTTGTAATGTTAATACGATTCTCTTGTCGTAAATAATTAAATCGCGAATTTTTAATTTTTTACAATTTAAGTCACGTTTCAATCTGTAAATTTTTCTATCCTCCGAATTGCTGACTTGGACGTCCACATGAACATCCCAAAACGACGTCTTAAATTACTATTTTTTATTTTTTCAAATTTAATCATTAACTTTCAAGTTTTTATAATTTAAAACATATTAAACAAAATACAAAAATTGAAACCCGTGTTCAAATAGACAAATAAGATTTCTTTCACTAAATTTTGAGTTTTTTTCACTTCAAAATCGGAATTAACTGAAGAATAAAAAACATAATTTCAAGAAGCCAAATGGCATGTAGAGATCGAGGTCGTGGTAAAAGGGGGAGCTACTGGAGACAAATGAACTCTACATGTAAAACTCATGTTTAGAAACTATATTTTTGATATTTCAGTCAGATTTCAATTTCGATATGAAAACTTGGAAACAGAACAATGTATAATTTATGGAGAAAAAAGAAGAGATGTTGATGTTATTGGAAATAAAAGCCCCCTTTGCCGTGTGATGTTTATATCTTGAGAGCCATGTGTTCTCTTTCAAAATCATATTTGCATTCCTAAAGACTTAACAAAAATGTTGCTTCCATAGTGATAAGACATGCAAATGTGACAATATGTTAAGAATTTAGGATTATGCACAACAAAAATGTCGGAATATATTAAAAAAAAAGAAAAATGAAGAAAATTGTCTCATTTCCACAAGGGAAACATATAATTTTGTGTTATTGCATATGCAAGCCACATCAAAATATACGACGTTCAAGGTGATTAGCTTGTAGCTAAAGGTCATGGTCAAATCCATGAACCGCTATGTGGCGTTTATCTTATGTACACCAAAAATAACATATACATGTTACTCATTACTTTAAAAAAAAAAACTAAATATAAAAAAAATTAAAAATAATAAAATACAAAACTTCGATTAAAGGAAATGGAAGATTCATAAAGACATTCGTGCTAGGCTCTTGAGGTCAACTATAATTGACATGTGTTTCGCTTATCACCATATCGTCCTTTCCTTGTAATATGGTATTTTTTTTATTCTTTAATTTATGTGCCCTTCTACGTTTATTAATTTATATTTTATTTATTTATTTATTTTTAGTGTGTTAGTACTTGATCGACTTTACTAATTGGGAAACATAGGTTTCTTAATTAGTTCTTCTTTCTCCCCCTTTTATCTGATTATGTCTTGCTAATAATGATGCATATTGTGATTTCTATTCTCGAGAGGTTGGTTTAGGAAATATCTGGGACTCTGGGCATGTTTGTTTGTTTTGTTCCTCTGTGGCTGTGTGGTGTAGTTTAATTAAATAGTGACTTTAGCATATTCTAATTCAATATTTTGTCTATTCTCCTCATATGAAAAATTTAAACAATTAGGTGATGAATCTACAATGTTTTGCATTTCTAATGAAGAATACGATCTACATATATACCCGTCAAACCGCCGATGCAATGATTTGAGAATTAAATTGAAATGTGTTTTTAAATAAAAATAGAAAATAATAATAATAATAATAATAATAATAATAATAATAATAATAATAATAATAATAATAATAATAATAATAATAATAATAACAATTGTTCTGATATTGAATGTTTTTTTCGTCATCTAAGTAATAGCACTGACATTGAATACTTTCTTTACCATGTGTGAATGATAGTTTTGACTAGGGATGACAAAAGGTTCCGGATTCGTTGGACCCGACCTGGAGTCGCACGCGATGGGGCGGGTAATACCCGCCCTATATAGATCCGCCCCGGACCAGCCCTGCCCTGTATAGATCCGCCCCGGATTCACCCCGCTACACAATTAAATTGTAAAAATATTACTTATGCGATTCAAACCCGCGTCAATACATTTTTTACATGCACTTACACCAGCTAATGATCACATTTGTTATTATTCTACATGTATAGTAAAATATAAGAATGTGACACTAAAAAAAATAATACATCTAACAAAAATTAGCTTATAAAAATATAAATATTAACTTTAAATCATGTCTTTCGAAAATGAAATTAATATTTTCTATATTATAAATAAATATTTCCAAAATATAAATATTTAAAACATAATTTTATGTTATTTATATTCTCTAATTAAAATGGATTATATGTATGAATACAATTATGATTAGCAATTATAATTGAATTTTTTTTATAACAAGTGAAAATACGTCTAATAAAAAATTAGCTTATAAAATATTAATATTAATTTTCTAGATTTCAATATATTATATTCAAATCTCAAAATTGTAAATTTGTAATCACGAGCATGTATTTCAAAAATGAGATTAAATTTTTCTATATTACAAATATGTATTCATGATCTATAATGGAAAATTATAAATTTACAATTTAAAATTCTTTATGACTAATGAACAATTATAAATTTACAAATGATTTTTTTATAACAAGTGAAAAAGTACACTTCTATTATTCATGAACTTCATTCATTAGTTCATAAGAATCATAAGTTAACATATGCACAAGCAGTTCATACGTTTATAAGAATCATAACATATGAAAGTATATTTGAAAAAATTAAAGAAAGATGAACAAAAGTTGCCAAATATATTTGAAATGGGATTCTTTTTTTCCACTTGAGATATCAATCATGCAGCTACAATCATTATATTTGATTTAAGTAGTATGTTTTTATTTATGCTCTAAATAAAAATTGATATAAAATAAGACTTTAAAATTATATATCTTTTATATTTAACTAAATTTAATAATAAGTTGTTGGTCTGGTGGTCAAAGATGTTAGTAAATCTTCGGATGACCTATGTTCGAATCCTTGTGCAAACTCTGACATATTGAATGTTTTTTTCACCTGCTTGAATAATTGCTCTGACATATAATTGCTCTTACACTTAATGTTTTCTTCACTATTTTTGAATAGTGTATGTGACATATTGAATATTTTCTTTAACGTGCTTGAATAATTGCTTTGACATTGAATGTTTTCTTCACCATACTTAAATAATTGCTCTGACATTGAATGTTTTCTTCAGATTGAATGTTTTGTCTATTCTCCTCATATAAAAATCTATATAATTAGATGATGATGAATCTACTATGATTTGTTCTAATGAATGCGATCTACATATCGGCCAAACCGCCGCTTACCTGTTATAATTTGGGAGTTAAATTGAAATAATATATTTAATAAAATAATAAAAAAATGAAAAAAGAATGAATATGCTGGATTTGGTTAGCCGGCCGGTCCTAAACGGTTTTTAACTACTCCCTCCGTCCCGTTATTTGTGGCTCAATTGGTTTCGGCACGGGAATTAAGAGAGTAGATGATAAAGTATAAGAGAGATAGTAGATAATAAAGTATGAGAGAGAAGATGAGTAAGATAGTGAGAGAGTATGAGAGAGATGATGATAAAGTAGGAGAGAGAATGTAATAAAGTATGAGAGAGAAGATGATAGGGTAGAAGATATAATAATTTTTTTACTAAATTAGAAAAGTGGCCACAAATAACGGGACACCCCTTTCGGGAAAGTGAGCCACAAATAGCGGGACAGAGGGAGTAAAAAACAAACCTAAATATTCTCATGATCAGATTTTTAACCGAATGATCGAAACCAAACTAACTTGCGAGCCCAATTACCAGCCCGTTATTTTTATTCATTCGTCTCTTATGAACATGTTTTCAGCAGGTGGATTTTTGGTTGGTTTGTCTGATTTGGGATTATCGAATAGCAGGCAATTCTGCTGATTTCGTCAGCTACATTTTCTTGTTAAAAGATATCTCTTGGTTCGCTACTGTGCTGCTACTCCCTCCAAGTGAGTTCAAGGTAAACAGTTATTGTAAGTCTCTAGCTCTTGATTCAATGTCTATATGTTATGGGAATTTCAACATTAATAAAGAGGGTTCTTTCATAAAGTAAATTGAGATTTCACTTCTCTAATGCTTTGAAGATGTGGTAATTTCATTATCAGTCTAGTCTGGAACCGAGATTTTGAAAGAGTATTATTACCATGAAGATGAGACAAGTAGGGAAAGGAGTCGCGCTTAGGTGGTAATATTATCACCCTTGGCTTGACTACTTACTACTCTCTCCGTCCCATGGATTTAGTCCACTTTATTTTCGATGCGATTTTTAAGGAGAGTTGTTGATGTGTATGTGTAGAGTTATATAAAGTTGTGGGTCCACTAAATCTATGATACGGAGAGAGTATTTTAATTCATCCATTCTTATTGTTGAGTGCTAAACATAGGGCTCGTCACATTTCAACAAAGAAACATGGGGTTTGAAACCAAGCCTATCTACAGGGGTATAAATGGGGTGAGACCCATTCTAGACACAACTGTCAATTCAATCATGGGATCCGGGCGGGACTACCGCGGATCGTTTCTTCTCGAGAGTCCATACATCCCTGAACAATGTATGCACAGCTTTGTCTCGAGCAAACCGAAGAAAACAAGGTAAGTAAGGTATTTCTGCAAGCTCAGGTTGATGATACGACCGAGCCGTTTAAATTACTATGCTTTGTTTGTTTTAACAATTACTATGTTGTGCGTTGGTTATTCGTCCCAGAAAATTATATTGAAGAATTTAGCTATTTCTCTCTCTCTCTCTCTCTCTCTCGAGCAAGCACGTATTAGTTGACTAACTTAGTTTTTCCCTACGGTGGAACAATATTATGTTCTTGTAACTCATGAAGAATATATGGTCTTTGTTGTAGAATATGTGGTGGTTGTAACACCCAAGTTGATGATGGATGTTTGAGTCGCATGGGCGGTCATTGGCATCCGGACTGTTTTCGTTGCCGTGCTTGTGATGAGCCAATTCTTGGAAACAAGGTGATGAACTGGACTTACTTTATATCTTAAAATCTGCTAGCTAATGTCTTTCTTGATATTGATTTAAATTATTTTGATGAAATACCTTTTTCATTTAAATTATGCCTCAGTTTTCTACAGTGGACAACCAGTCGTACCATGAATCTTGCTACCTGCATCATCCCAAATGTGATGTTTGCAAGAATTATGTATGTGGGTCAATCTCATTACAGCAATATGCTTGTCAGAATCTCTTATTAGTTTTACAACCTGATGATTAACTTAATATAGTAATAAATTGTTTTCTTATAATGTAATATTGAAGTGGAATTGCTTATTACCTTACCAATCACTATAGTATAACCATGGATAGTTTTCATTGTTAACGAAGTAGATCCGGGCGAGGGCTGATGGTGTTATGATGTGGGATTTCCCACATCGACTTCACAAAGAAGTGTGGAGTGGTATATAAGTGAGTGTCAATCCTTTCCCTATAACCATGGTTTTGGGGAGAGTTAGGGCTCCTTGCTTGTATCCCTAACAATGGTGCGGTGAGCGTGGACCGTACGTCTGCGGGAAGGGGCGACCCGTTGATTGGCCCGGGAAACCGGGTGGGTCCGGGGAGTAGTCCCCGGGTGGGCCCAGGACTGGTATTGCAGCGAATGGAGTCGTGAGTGGGCCAGCATCCTGGGTGGGCCCCACCGCGGACCCAGCCGTGGGTGGGAAGGACTTCCGGAGTAGGCCGTCCGTGGACGTACGGTTTCGAAGGGGAAGGCATTGTTATGATGTGGGATATCCCACATCGACTTCACAAAGAATGATTAAAAAAAATCAAGAATTAAATATTGAAAACAAAAGCCAATTGATAGCAATCCGTTGTGATGATAATAAATTGGAAACTCCAATTCTAAAACCCACGGCAATGGTGCCGCCAATTAAGGATCACCGCTTCACAATCAAAAGGTAAACGAGAACGAGATGATTATTTGGACAGCAAAATAGGTGCGTGACTACAAGACCAATTCGAATTGAGAACATACACTGACAATACGAATCTCAAATCTACTAGACTTCAAATCTTAAATTGCAATAAACCCAAATCGAAAAACCAAAAGAATCCGCCGAACACAAGACAAACGTCTTGCCCGATAATTGAAAGACCCAAATCGCAACTCCAATGAAGCTGCGCGCGCCGTTCACAAGGTATGAAAAACCTTGCCCGAAAATATTCCCGATTCCAAAAGCATCAAAAATACTAGGGTTCTCATCCCATATTTATAGTATAAGATGGATACCCACATTAAAAAACCTAATAAAACAAGCCAAAGAATATTAAAACATCCTAAAATAAAATATAGATAATAAAATAATAAATATATAAGCCAATTAATCGAGCCCTCCACGTCCACGTCGATCCGCCGATCGCATGCAAATCATGTAGCGTCCGTCTCCCTTTTCTTCATCTCGTTCTTCCGTCTCGTCCAATCGCTCCACATCAACTCCCTCCCTCTCAAAAACCGCCTTGTCCTCAAGGCGAAAATGAGGAAAGTGACGCCGAATATTCCTCAAATCCACCCACGAAAACTCCTCCTCCCCGCGATTTTTCCACCACCTTCGATCCTGCGCCCTTGCTAACTTCAGCCGTAATTGTCGAAGTATGTTTCTAAACCGCCATGTCCCCCTCCCATTTTTGTAATATTTTTGCACTGTTTCGAGAGGACGCCAACGAGTTCTGTCTCCCATTAATTTAACAAGTCGCCCATTGAGTTCGAACATGATATATAAACGGTCATAATTCACCCGCAACTCGCCTAATGTCTTGAGCCATGCAATCCCCAATATAAGATCTACGCCGCTAAGCGGAAACACGTGACAGTCCACGGAAATCGAGCCCGGTTCAAATTGTATAGATATATCTTGACACCATCCTTCCGAAAAAACACGGTGTCCATTGCCTAACCGTACAGGAACAACTTTACTTTTATTCGCATCCAACCCTAAGTCCGTAGCCAGCTTGTTTGACAAAAAATTATGTGACGCTCCGCTGTCCACTAAGATAGTGATCTCTCTCCCCTTTAGTACACCATTGAGTTTAAGAGTCTCTGAACCCGATAATCCAAGAACGGACAGGGCATTAAAAATAACTCCTTTTTGTGCCTTGGGTCCGCTTTCCTCGACTGGAATTAACACCTCATAATTACCCCCCTCCGTTAAAACCACTTCCTCCAACTCCAAATGCTCAATATCATCGTCATCCACCATCAAAATCCGCAAATCTTTAACAGCACAAACATGATTTGTGGGGTGATACGACAATTTACATTTAAAACACAAACCTTTCTGTCGAAGCTCTTCTCTCTCGGTCTCCGTCATGCGACGGAACGGAGCGCGAGTTACTTCAGGCCGTGGATTATTCGCCCCGGCAGGGGGGGGCGGGTAAGGCTAACGGAGGCGTCGGTGGCATCGGTGGAGCTGGCCGCGCGTACTGCAGCACCGGTTTCCGCGGCATCCATGGTTCCTTGCTACTACTATAGGTACGTGTTTGATTGCGAACCGTAATCTCTGCCTTCCTAGCCAATTTAATGGCCGTCGAGAAATCGGCAGGCTCGATAAACTATACCTGATCACGAATTTGATCCTCCAACCCCATAATAAATAGGCTAAGTATGTTCTCTTTCGGCACAGTTTGTACTTGATTGGCCAAGTGCGTGAATTGGTCAATGTACTCAGATACCGTGTCGGTTTGCTTCAATGCTGCTAATTTCGCGAATGCACTTCCTTCGCAACTTTCATCAAATCTTTCCGCAAGAGCCTTGGAAAACGCCGCCCACGAATACTCCGGTGTTTCCGCAGTATACCATCCGTACCAATTAAGAGCCGGGCCTTCCATCGCTACCCCTAAAAGTTGACGTCTCTGTGCCGCGGTGCTGCCATACAATTCGAAATGGTGGTATAAAATATTCCACCAATAAAAAATTTCCATCAATATCATTTGAATGTATAATTGTCTCAAGTTGCAAGTATATATCTCATATTTAACACTTAATGTAAAAATATAATATAATTAAGTATAGCTAAAATATTTCTTCCTAGCACTATACGCTTTTTTTTAATTATTAAGAAATATATAAATGTTTTATTTATTGCACTTAAATTAAATAAACTCAAAATAACTTTAATTAAAAAATCTTGCAAAAAAAATAAAAATTAAACAATAATAAAAAAAACTAAGTCTTTAGTATAAATTTCCTATCCCCTATACCCTAAATACATATACCCTAAATTTCCTATTAAATACCTATACCCTAAATTTCCTATCCCAAGTTCCCACTCTGAGCGCCGTTATCCCTCCTCCCTCTTCATTCTTTTCTTTTCTCTCTAGAAGTCTAGAATCGACGCCTTCATTATTCATCTTCTTCTTCACTCTTCTCCCTCCTCAGATCTTTTTCTACAATTTTCCACCTAACATTAAGGTTGTTGTGTAATAGTAATGCTACAAGAATTGGAGGTTTGAGAGTGAACTTCTACAAAAAGAAAATTGAGATTTGAATTTTTTTTTTCATATTTTCGGGTCTCACTGAGATAACCGGGTCACGAGTACCGGTTGAACAGACCAATTCAGTCGAGTCGCACCGAGTCAACATCCAGAACGAGTTTTTTACTAACTCGGCCCGGATTTATCACCGGATCACAGTTGAACCGGTTCAACCGGCTAGGCCGGACCGATTTTGATAACATAGTATAAAAGAAGAGATGTCGAGGTTACTACAAAAATAGCAATCCCTCTGTCCCATTATTAATGTCCTTTTTTTAGTTGTCCCAATATTTATGTCCCTTTCCAAATAAAGAAATAAATGAGTGGACCACAATCAATCAAAGCAAGTGGACCACACTCCTTTATACTTTTACACCACAACTTTACATCTTTACCTTCACTATCTTAATTATCGTGCCCAGTCCTAATGGGACATGAATAATGGGACGGAAGGAGTAATTCCCAAAAGTAATGCACTATTTTGACACAAAGTTTGACAAGTATAAGATATCCAAACACAAGAGCTAAATTCCAATTAAAAGCAAACCTAGATCACCATGAGAATACATGGAGCAATTCTCAATGCTACTACAATTGTTCCGATAATGCATTTTTTAAATTCATAATCGTTATATTTTTATGAATAATTATATAGTTTTATTTTTATGCTAAATACAAGTATTATATTTCTGAGTATATTCAATCCAACCATCTAATAATAAAATAAGATTTTAAATTGTTTTTTATTTCCTATCCAAACATGCTTCCTATATGATCCATTGCTTAACGATAAATAGTTTTACTAGAAAATTGATCCACAACGTATCAAAGTCACCTATGACAATACTGTCACTACAACAAATCTTTAATTTAGTGACGGACTTAGTGATGGATTTTAATACGGGTCACTAATTGGTGATAGATTTGTGACGGATTTTTTAATTAAGAAATAGTGACGAATTAGTTACAGAAATATTAGTCACTAATGTTAATGACGGACATATTCCGTTACCAAAATAATTTTATCTTTTTCTTTTTTCCTCGTGACGGAATTTATCCGTCACCAATTTATTGAATCAGGCTACGCTTGAATAGTGTCGGATATATCCGTCACTATATCGAATATCAATTTTATTTTTTAAAAGAAATTTGTAGTGACGGAGTCATCCGTCACAAATTAATACATGTCAAAATAATAGTTCTATTATGATTGAATAGTGACGGCTATATCCATCACTAAGTAAAATATCGATTTGTTAATTTCATTAAAGAATATTTTAGTGACAGATATATTCGTCACTATTTCAATAGCACCATGATATAATCTTATTTATCCTTAGAGAATATAAAATTATTTTCTCATTGTTGGATTTTTCTAAGTCGCCATAGAAAAATTAAAAAAATTACAAAATTCAAGATTCCGTCATACTTTGTGTGTATGTGTGTACTGTCTCTAGATTAATTATTATTTTCTTGTAGGAATATACTACATGATGACAGTTTCCTAGTGTTTTTAGTGCATATTCACCTATATATATTTTAATTATAATAAATAATGTTTTTCCTCAATGTTTCATTTTCACTCATTAATTAAAAGTTGTAGTAGGTAGTTTAATACTAAAGCGTGGAAGAATTTTATAATTGTTCAGAGGCAAATTGGACAATATTGTCTCCAAATTATATAGCTTTGTTCGAACCCATATTTTTTTTAGTTTTTAAGTCCCTCAATTATTAAAATTTAAATGAATTGATCATTTTGTTAACTCATAATTCAGTTGATGATTAGTCAATGATATTTATAATAATAATAAAATAAAAAAAATCATATTTTTGGAAAAAAAAATTTAGGATCAATTCGATCGGCCAAATTGTATAAAAATAAATATTCTTCATTGTATTTGAATTAATACAAATATGAATAATGATTCCAAAATAAGTTTTGTATGCATTAATTATTTTTTTCTCTTATTTTAACATACAAATTACCAATTACATATGTTTTATTATATATATATATATATATATATATATATAGTGTGTAAAAAAATATTATTTCTCCTTATTTTGACTTGTCAATATAAACTTCCGATACAAATTACCTACAAAATTAGTTTCCTTAAGATAAGTAATAATTAATTAATTATCAAATAAAATAAGGAAAATATAATTATAAAAAACAACAAAGATATATTCCAAGTTTAGAAATATATCTTCTGCCGTGTGTAAGTTATTTTTTCCTCCTAAATTGTAGGAATATATCTATAAATTATTATTTTTTTATCTTATGATTTTATTATGAGTTTTCTTAAATGCCAATAAACTTTAAAACCCTTTCGTCCCTCTCTTCACGTTCATTTCCCGTAACTTCTTCCCTTCACCATATCTTCCTGCAAAGGAGACGAACCCCATCCTTCTTCGACCGCGATTCAAGTGGCGGAGGTCTGCTTCGACCGCGATTCCGTTCGCGCGCGATTCAAGAGGTGGAGGTCTTCCCTTCGCGCGCGACTCAAGCGGGTGTGCTAGTCGTAGTATAACAATCGATTTTTTGAGGCTTCGATCACCTAATTCCTTCCGGGTAATGTATGTATCTCTTCTTTGCGGTTTGAATTCCTAAATATTCTGCCCCAATCTATTTTCCGAAGTATTATATATTATTTTTCGAACTATTATAAATAATCTGCCCCAGTCTATTTTTTGAAGTATTATAAATAATCTGCCCCAATCTATTGTGTGTAATATATTAATTTTCAGGTGGATTAACAAAACTTAATTATTTTTCGAAGGCGTCGATTGCCATAAAAATTCCTTTTTAGACAAACACGGAGAGTTAATAGGTTAGTGGGAGTGAATTATTGTTGGGATGATTGGGGGAAGATTCTCCAGATATTCGGATGCACTAAACTTGATTTCGTTTCGGCTTAGCGAGTCATGAACGGATGGGCAAGCAATCAATTTATTTTTTGTGGTATTATTGCTTAATACCCATTTTCGTATAACAAAACACAAAAATACCCAATCTTTATATTTACTACACAAAATACCCAACTTTACTTACATTACCCTTACTTTTTCAAAAAGTTGACTGACACCAATCATTTTCAGGTGTTTTACTGAATTCGAGACGAATAATTGAAGAGACAAACAAAAAAACACATGAATTCGATACCAATTAATTCGAAATTTAAATCCCGCTCGATTCCCGCTCAGTCCCGCTCACTTAAATTCAAATCCCGCTCGAAAATTATTTCTACAAAAACTCGAATCCCGCTCGTACCCGAACCGGAATCCCGCTCGAACTGTCGTCGAATCCCGCTCGCCGACCGCCCGTCCCGCTCGCAGACAGCCCGTCCCGCTCGCAGAATCCCGCCGCGGCAGAATCCCGCTCGGCGGGATCAGAAATCCCGCTCGGCCGCGCGGCCTCCCACGTCTCCCCGTCCCGCTCAACCGGTCCCAATCCCGCTCGGCGAGCGGGATTCTTCCCCTTCTAATCCCGCTCATCTCCTCAATTTTCTATTCCCTTCGATAATTTTTTCCTCTCCGTCGTCGAATCCCGCTCGAGAAAACAATTTCGTAGTTGAATTCGACTCCAAAACACAAGAATGGCCTATCAGGTTAGTCCCGCTCGAATTTTATCCGTTAATTTGGCGCGATTAAGATTCGAATTGTTTTGATAATTTTTCGATAATTTTTGATAATTTTTCGACTGTGAGCATGAATTTTGTTTAATTATTCGAATTTAGGCATGGATTATGTTGAATTGGAGTATGATTTTATCATTTTATGTGGAAATTCGTAGCATGATTTTGTGAGTTTCGTAGTATGAATTTGAGTTTCGTAGTATGATTTTGTTTAATTATTATTCAAATTTCGTATCATAAATTTCGTAGAATGAATTAATTAATTATTCGAATTTCGTAGCATGAATTTATGTGGAATTTTATAGCATGAATTTTTGTTTAATTATTCGAATTTCGTAGCATGAATTTTTGAGTTTCGTTGCACGAATTTTATGAATTTTCGTAGCATGAAACAAATCTCGGAAAATAATTCGGCCGGGCAAATCCCGCTCGGCCGAACCGGAATTCTGCTCGGGCGAATTTTTTTTTTTTTTTAATTGTTATTTTTTATTGTTGCAGCCCGTTTTTAAACGAATTGATCTTCTTGATGCGACTCCGAGGATAGACATAGAGTTTTACCCGAAGATATTTGAAATAATTAAAAAAAAAATTAGTGTTTTTGAGGACAATTCTTTAGAAATCGAATTTAGGAATGGGGTTTTCAGTAGCTTTTTGGATTGGAGGGTGGGTAGGAATGCAGCTAGGGCCCTCCATATGTTAATGTGTCATGAGATTGAATCGGCAGGAGATGATTCGGCTATTTGGTTTTATATGTCCGGGACGACTACCCGCTTTTCTTGTTTCGATTACGCCCTTGTCACGGGTTTGAGGTTTGGATCTACCAATTTTGATCCGCATGCTATCTATGATCCCAGTTCGTCGACTGTGTACAAACAGTTAAATAATTGTACACCAATAACGGGGAGAGATTTGTTGTCAAAGTTCGAGAATGGAGAGTTGAGATTGAACGAGTTGGGCTACTTGAAGGTGGCACATGTTCTAGCCTTAGTTTACTTTTTTCTCGGTTATAGTGACACGAAAATAGTCGACACGTGGATTTGGGTATTAGTCGATGATCTACGTGCATTTGACCGATTTCCGTGGGGCTCCTACACTTACGGTGCGTTGAAGCACTATTGTAGTTTTGTTCCGAGAACGGCGGAACAGATGTCCAAAAAATATCATTTTTATGGACCTGTTTGGGCACTACAGGTGTGTTTAATAATTTTATTAATTTATTTATTAGAATTATTCATATATATCATGTACTGATCAATATTGATTTTCATTCATTGTAGATTTGGTCCTACGAGGCTATTCCAAATTTTGGAGCGATTTGTGCCGAGAGGTTGTCTACAACCGAATTTCCTCGTTGGAAGAATTGGTACTTCGGTGGAGGACAAGCAAAGAAGCTTAACAGTTTTTGGCATCGTCAGGTAAAAATATTAAATTTAAAGTTGATTTTGTTTAATTTTATTGGCAGTTTGTTTCTAATGGTAATTTTATTTAATGTAATTGCAGTTTGTTGTCCGAGATAGTCTCACACCATCCGATGCGGAGACACAAACTTATTATTGGCAGAGTGTCATTGGCGAAGATCGACTCCATGTGTCCTATATTGCGGTTGAGAATCCATTACATCCGACGATCATAGGGGACCATGGGGTACGAGAGCTATACAGATTCGGACAGCAGACACAACGTCCGACCAGTTCCAGAGGAACCGGACAGAGGCAACGCTGTTCCATTGAAGGTGGTAAACGGGTTCGAACGGAGACTGGAGAGAGGGAGCCCGAGCAACAACATAGCTTGACCGTCGAAGAAATCCGTACACTGATTAGGGAGGAAAACAAAACCTTGGAGCGAAACTTGGAACGGCAGCACCGGAACTTGCGACAGGAAATAGTTCACGATGTGAAGACACTATTTAGGTCGGTGTTTGGTCGATCTAAGAGCCGAGGATTAGGTACTACGTCCTCTCACGCGGGTGGTAACCGTACACCACACGGTCTTGTTAGGAGTGAATCGGTGTCAATGAGACACCGTTGTGACCGAGATGAGGATATGGGAGATCACTCTCCCAGGGTTGAGGAGGAGAGAGCCACATCGGTGTACCGCCCCGTGATTGAGGAGGAGCTAGACGCCATGGTGTACCGGCCCGAGGTTATGGATCTGGATAATGAGGCGGAGCAGCCGATGATTCCACCGATGCAGGATCGACACAGCGTATACGAGCGTGGAGTTTATGCTCCGGAGTCGGTGAGGAGCATGTTTGACTATGTCGACCCTGTTTACGGAGATTGTCCGCCTCGTCAGAGCTGGTCCTACGGTGCACAGCCAATGCACCCACTTCCTTTCGACGGGGGAAATTGGCGTCGGTATTATCCTCCTATTCGGGGAGCGGCCTTCAAAGACACCGCCCCGAGATTGGTGCATCGTCTGCAAACCCGATACGGGTCGAGCCAACCTTGGAGGAGGACCATAATTGGTTGGATGATTTTTCTGTTGATACGGTGTATCGAGTACCGTATAATATTTTATTTTTCTTTAGTTTACTTTATTAATTATAACATTTTTTAATAAATATCATATAATTTTAGGCTTTGACCTTACCCCGAAATAACCCTTTTGGTGCTCCATCGATGACCGCTCCCATATTAGCTGAAAATTATCGGCCGCAACGTTTATCTGGACTATGGTGCTTTACGATTGCTGCGAACTATCCTATCCCCCCCGACTTATTCAGCGACCTCGAGAATCCAAATAAGGAGATGGATCAACAAACCATGGATTTATACATGGCAGCACTGAGAAAGATGAAGAGCTTCGGGGGTGTTGATGTGTTGGCTACTCCCCACTATCATCACACCGTGATAGACGATTCGCTTTTCTTCGTAAGTAATTATATTATGCTTATTAAATAATTGTATTATGCTTATTAAATAATTACTGATTTTTTTCATTTATTTAACAGAACATTCTTTGCGCCGAATGGAATAAATATATTCCGGATCCGAAATTTGATGTGCACGACGAGGACTCCATCAACTATTCATATTTCTGAAAATTATTTACCTCTCAAATCGTTCGGTCGAGCAAATCCCAGAGCGGGATTCCGGTTCGGCCGAGCGGGATTTGCTCAGCTGAATTTTTTTTTTTTTTTTTAATTTAAATTATGATTTTTAAAATTTTAAATTATAGTTTTTTAATATGATTTTAAATTATAGTTTTGGATATGATTTTAAATGGATTATAGTTTTCGAAGACGGTAATTAAAACAAATAAAAATTACAAAGTAACATAATACATAATACATTATAAATTACGATATACTAAAATGCTTCCGACTCCGGTGATTCCGGCACATCCATTCCCGGACACTTCCTCCTAGTATGCCCAACCACACCACATATGCTGCATTTTTTCGGACCGCGTGTTCTCCCACTAGATGTACCTGCTTCGGCTCCTGAGGGTCGTCTACTATTCTTCGGTCTCCCTGCCTGACGCGTAATTATTGGCGGTAACACGACCATTGAGGCCACATCTTCCGGCACCCGCCAATTACGCATGGGTGCTACCGGATATAATGTTCCGGCATAAATCATCCTCCAATTCTCAGTCTTGTATGCATCCGACACGAAATCTAGTAGATTTAGTCCGGCAACCCTATAGATAAAAATTTTGTTAATACACAAGTCCGGAACAACCATATAGACGGAAAAACAATTATACCTGATAGCCGCACAAGCATGCGAACACGGGATCTCATCGAGTTGCCACTCACGACATTCACAAGCGTTTCTGCTGATTTGAACTCTCCATTGATACGTTCCGTCATGAACCTTGAATTTGTCTCCGTTCACTGACACAACAGTGAAACGATGTGAACGGTCCTCCGACGGAGCTAACTTTAGCTCTGCAGCAATTGTAAGTGGATTATCTCGTGCCATGGCTTTTGCTCGACGTTGGTCACACCACTGTTCAACCATGTGACCTATTGCCTCGATCATAGAGCATATCGGCGACGTCGTGGCCGTGAGCAGTCTCGAGTTGATGGATTCGGACTATG
Organism: Lavandula angustifolia; assembly: GCA_028984105.1. NCBI lineage: Eukaryota > Viridiplantae > Streptophyta > Magnoliopsida > Lamiales > Lamiaceae > Lavandula > Lavandula angustifolia. The sequence continues at coordinate 21,397,789 of CM054815.1, read as the reverse complement.
TTTGAGGTGAGCTGACTGTACCGACGAACGGGAGACTTCGATCTAGACCACTTTTCCGGTCCGATATCCATTAACTTCTCGTATGCCTCAGGATAGGCTTGACGAATTCCTTCCATCGCACGATCGAAATCATACATCGTATAAGCATAAGGCAAAGCATCATGATACATCTTGATAAGCGTCCGACCATATCGTGTAAGCTTATTCTCAAGATGATAGTAACAAGTGCCATGAGTCCGCTTCCGGATAAACGCCCTCTACCGCGTTAGCTATGCTTCGATGTTGATCGGATATGATTATTAAATTGGTTGGCATCGTAAATGCTTCTCTGAGTCGGGACATGAACCACGTCCAAGAGTAATCGTTCTCAATTGGACCCACACCAAAGGCTAGTGGAAATATCTGGTCGTTGTCGTCTATCGTAGCAGCCACAAATAACACTCCTTTATTCCTTCCTTTCAAGTGAGTCGCATCGACCACAATCAGATCTCGGAGGTTAAATACCCACAGGGCACGAGAAACATTAAAAGCAACGAATAATTGTTGGAAACGACCTTCTAAATCGACTTCCAGATCGGTCATTGTACCGGATTCGTTGTTTTCGAGACGTAGAGGTAATCGGGAAGCATCTTGAACGAATCTGAGTGCCCGCCATAAATCATCGCCACAGCACAATTACGGGCTCGTAGAGCAACACTATAGCTATCTTGAATGCCGAATTCACTCTGGATAGATGCCATAATTTCTTTCGGTTTTAGGATAGATTTTTGACGGCGCATTCGTCGAGCAACATAAGCAGCTAGCGCCTTTGCACGAATCCTTCTTGGACCAGTTTGTGAAAAATCTCGATTACATGTGTGTTCGGCATGCAAGCAGTTTACAACCCACAATACATCTCTGCGAAATGACTCCCGTAGAAAAAATGGGCAGTCACGACTCCGTCTGCATTTATACTCAACCCGACCACTGTCAGAACGACCCACCCTAAAATCGAGACCTTGTTCCATGTGTCGAAGTGCAACAGCAGCAAACAAATCCGCCTTCTCCCAGAATGTCGCACCTTCACGGAGTGGATAGTCCACAACATGATCCAGATCTCGATCCATAGGTGAATCCGATGCATCGAGAGGAACGAGAGGAAGTAAACCGTCATTTACTTCTTCGGTGCCACCATATATTATTTCGTTGGTTGGAAAGGCACGGTTGTCCGACATGAGCATAGATATCAGTTGATTCACACCACCTTCACGTCGGATCCATGCCGCAAAGTCGCCAAAAGTACATTGATTTAATGCACCTTGGACCTCATCGTTTTCTTCTTCGGATGAAGTATCCAAAATATTTTCTTCATCACTGTCGGATAGAACATGGGTATCCTCTTCGCGAAAAAAGGTTTCTTGTTCGCGAAAATTCTCAGCCCGATTGCTACCACCCGCTTGATCTTCAAAATTGAACCTTGAACCAAATTGTTCAACAACATCGGGTGTATGATAAGGTTGAGAATTAGAGTGCTCGAGAAATAAAGTCGGCTCGATTTGTGTAGTACAAAGACGAATTAGGTCCATATCGGTCGCGAGAATGGACCTATGCTTGAGACCATGACGAGAAACGTATGTGTAATAAATTTCATAATTTGACGAAAGTGAAAAGGGATTAAGATTGTATTGAATAAAGCTGTCTTAAAATTGGGATACAAATACTTGTTCCGGGAATGCGAACAACTCTAACCTCACCTCCGATATACTCGGACAAATTGTTAAATTGCCCGTTAAAATGAACAATAACATTATACCAACTATCCATTTTTTTTGTTTATGAAACGAAAATCAAAAGAAAGAGGAGTGAGTGTGTTCGATTTTGAACTTCAATCACGGTATTAATAGATAAAATCACGAGCGGGATTCCGCTCCACGCGAGCGGGATCCCGCTAGCGTGACTAGATCCCGCTCGTCCGCGTAGAGCAGACAATGAATCCCGCTCGTGTACCTTAAATCCCGCTCTCCGAGCGGGATTTGCCACGTGGCCGAGCGGGATTTCTCCACGGGCGGGTTTCTTCTCCTCGAGCGGGATTTGCCACGTGGCCGAGCGGAATCGGCTCGACTTGCCATGTGGCCGAGCGGGAATCCACGTGGTCGAGCGGGATTCTACGTACACGAGCGGGATTCTGTCAGTTCGTGAGCGGGATTCGGTGTTACTCATTTGCGCACGAAACGAAGCAAAATTACGGTTTTGCAGACTGACATGTCTGAAAAGTGGGGATATTTAAGTAAAGTTGGGTATTTTGTTTATGAATTATAAGGAATGGGTAAATTTGCCTTTTCGATTTAAGAAATGGGTATTTAAGAAATTGCCTCTTATTTTTTCTTAATGATAAAAAAATACTAGTACTATTTTATACTGATACCGTATCATTCAGCATGTGGAAAATGAAAATATATTTGATATTTCGGTATGTGATATATTATTGTATACTGATATCGTAGGTTTATATGTTATTTTTTCACGAATTTATTGTTTTCTCCGCTACTGCAAAATATATAAAACTTTAAATAGTCATCGATATAATGATGTGATACCAATACTGTATAGAAAATTATGTATATCCATAATTTCGCAATTTTCAATATATTACTAGATTTTTGGTATTTCTATGTATCGGTAGGTTCATCTAGTTCGACATTGGATAACGACTTTAAATTTAATATCATAAAAAAGTAGACTATATTTTAGACGTAAAAGAATATAAAATATTAACCATGTGAAGTAGAATTAATCAACAATTTAATATGCATTTACCAGGCACTGCTGTCGTCGAAATAATTTCTCTGCTGCAGATTTCGTATTTTATTTATATTATGTTATGTATCACATACTAAAACAATTATGATCATCCCAAGTACTTCAATTTAAGATTATTTAGTTTAGACTATGCATTATGGAGGAATTATAGAAATAATGTGAATTAGTGTGCTTGGAACATAGTCTTTGTTCCTACTATCCTAATTTTAACTTTTGAGTGTTTAGCTTAGTAGAATATTCTTATCAATTTTAGGATGCCCATTTATTCTCGAGTTATATGCAAGAACTTGTTTCAAATCTATGAGACTATATAATGATCATAAAAACTTATTATAATATTTAATATATAAAATGTTTTATAATATATAAATAGGCCGACGAAAGGAGAGTACATGTGGAGGGATGTGTTATATGATGTTACTAGAAGTCTTCATGTGTCTAAGGATGGTGAATATATAACCCAAAAGGCTGCAAGTATTTTTGTAAGTACTGCTTGAACGATGTAACTAAATTATTATTAACGTGTTGTAATTATGAATTACTTATGCATTCTTTATTTGTGAAATAGTCTCAAGTTGATGAGATTGTCTCACAACGAGGAGAAGATGCCCATAGGAGTCAGATTTATGTAGAGGTGTGTGGAGGTGGGCTCGATAAGAAACAACGAATATTTGGACTTGGTGGCCTTGCAAAAAGGCTATTGCAGGACAATGGATCTTCAAGGAGTAATGTCGGTCAGTTGGATCTTATTGAATATTGATTTCTTCTTTTACATTTTCTCAAAAATACTTATAATGGTCCGACAGCCCAAGAGTTAGAGCTGATGTCTAGAGTGGATGAGTTGAGTGCACAGATAGAGAATGATAAGGTTGAGCAACGTGCAAGGGATGAGGCGTTTGAAAAGAAATTAGAGGCACTCCAACAGCTGATTGCGAACCAGCATAGACGAGAGGATGGCACCTCCTCCTCACATGATTCATTATTACGAATTTTTTGATACACTGGCATTATGAGCACATGCAAATTTTTATATTTAACTTTGTTGTTTAGAAAACTTTTACTATTATCTTCACATCTACTAAAAATTAGTGTTATTGGTAGTAAATTGCTTTCAGGTGTGCATTGTCTTATTGGCTTCGTTGAATATTGTGTTTTGTGCTTTTATGGAATTGGAGAATTAGAAAATAAAATATATTCTACTAATAATTCTAAAAAATAGTGATGGAATACAGACAAAATAAAGTAAAAGAAATAGTAAATTGGTAACGGAATGGTGACAGAAACTATCCGTAACAAACTGGTAATGGATATTCTGTCACAACAAAATAGTTTTTCTCCAATACGTCTGAGCAAATAGTGACGGAATGTCTGTCACTAGTGACGGACTCTCTGTCACCATACCGTCACCCATAGACGCGGGACGCGACGGACAACGTGACCTCGGTGACAGATTTTCCGTCGTTATGTCCGTCAACAATCGGTGACAGAATCTATATTCCGTCACCAAATATTTAGTGACGAAATTATTTTGACGGACACAATCCGTCACTAATCTGTCACTGAAGAGAAATAGTGACAGAATATTTGTGGATAGTGACGGAAAAATCCGTCACAAATAAGTAAATTTCTTGTAGTGTGTGCTTGATAAATAATTTTTCAATAATGTTATATTGACAAATTCTTTTAAAATAGTGTTATCTTAACCAAAAATACAATTTTATTTTTTGCAAATATTAGAAAGGAACTAGCATTATTTTAATTGAAATATTTATATGATAATCAAAATATATTATATGCTTTTTTCTTAAAAAAAACAAAGACATTCATCTTCCAATTCGTCTCCAATAACATCGTGAATACTTTTTATCATATTAACCTATCCGGATTCTTTGCAGCATTTCTCATACATTATAATTAATTAGCTATAAGATCAAACAATACATAACAATCAGGTATAAATAACTATCATATTAATTATGTGCATGGTGTGATTTTTATTTTCGTCCTCCTTGGTTGTGTAGAAGTAATTCGGTTAAGTTTTTAATTAAAGAGTGACCTTTGGCTTAATGTCATTCAATATTTTGTTTGTTACATTCTCCTAAAATGAAAATGTAAATAATTTGTAACACCCCGAAATTTTACCTAAAAATAAATAAATAAAATAAAAAGCATTTGCATTTCATGCATAATATCACGGGTTTAGTTCTGTAAGTCGCGCCTTAGAAAAATGAGAATGAAAATTAAAACATCTATGTTATTTTTCATTAAATTATTTTTTTATTATGTAAATTATTTTGAACTTAAAATATGTTTATTTATATAATATTATGATTATATTATTTATTTTTTGAGATAAAAATAATATTAGAATTATTAGACAAGAATAATATTTATTTATTTTAGATTTCCTAAAACAACTAGGATCGAATCTCTTATATGGTAGGTGATAGACTGAATTTTATATAAATTATATATGGACGAAAATAATTATGGATAAAATGTATTTGATACCTTTTAGGATTAGGGATCTTTAGATAATAATTTCTAGGCCTATAAATACCCCTTAGTCGCTCATAATATAGCATCTCATAAAATTTTTGAAAAACTGTCAGCATATCAGCGAATTGTTTCAAGAATTATTTCCATATCTTCCCCTCGTCATATCATCGTAAAAATTTAGGATCATCTTTCTAGGTATGTCTAGTATACTTAATAATATTTGTAGAATTTTACAAGCATGATAAATATTTGTTAGAAATTATTCTTCGTAACCTGCCAGTTTTTTTTGACAGCATGTTCATGAGCTTGATAGGAAAATTATTTTTCATGTTTTCTTTATGTTATTTTCGACCATGCTGAATTTTAATAGGATATACTATATGTTAGGTCATTCATGTTAAAAATATAGAATTTTTAGGATACGTGTACTATATATTTGTTAATTTGTTTCTTGATGTGTTCGATTCTATTATGTCAATACTTTGGTTATTAAAATGTTTAAGTTTCATTAGAATATAAATCTGTCCAGCAATTTTACCTTTTCTGCCGATAAGTTCCAAGGCCAAATACATGATCTTAAGCTACTTGAAAAATTCCATAAAAATTATAGAGATACAATTTAGGATGTCTTTAAGATTTTTGTAAATTTTGGGAATTTTCAAACAAGTCTTTATATTTTTAATGAATTTTTACTTTTACACTACCGAGGAACCATGCTCTCTAGATAGGGCTTAGTAAAATGTTTATATGTCACTCCAAAAAAATGGTTTTTACTTGATTCTTTTTCCTAAATACTCTAAACACGTAGGGATTTGTAAAAATATTTATTTAGTATTTTTAACATATGTTTATGAAAGCAGTTTAATACAAATATTCGGGTAGCCAGTCGGAGCATGCATTTTCGTATTCAGTTTTTGATGGAAAATATTCTGTATTTTATGAAGTCCTCACTTATCTATAGAGATTGAAATTTTGATATGATATTTCTACGTATGTCCCCTAGATTTGTGGTAAATCGTAGAATTTTTAAGATATGTTTAGTTCCCGAAGCTTATAATTAAAGGTCAGTAGGTCAGAAACCGTCTTTGTCGATGCAGTAGGTACTGTTTTGGTTATAACTCTTAGAGGACTTATTATTTTTATATGAAACCAAATCTGGAATGATTTAGACTCATTAAAGAATATATATATATAGAAAATTAGAATTTATGGAATGAATTCACGTTCTGTGGAACTCTTTTAAAATAGGTATTTTGCACGAGTTAAAATAGAACATAGAAACTTAGTATATAGATATGATATTATTTCATGCATATCACGACATTAAGATTTGAATTATTTCATATTAGGATTAGCGTGCAGGACTTAATCCATTGATATACATTTTTTCATTCACTCAAAAAGGTTAAGGTGGGGTTTTACTTTTATCCTTATTATACACTATATTGTTTTTCTCATGCGTTATTCAGTACAGGCATAGCCTTCGGGCAATTCACAGCAGTAAAACCTTCGGGTTAGCCTTCGGGCAATTCACAACAGTAAAACCTTCGGGTTAGCCTTCGGGCAAATCACAGCAGTAAAACCTTCGGGTTAAGCCTCCGGGCTTGCATGTCTAATTTCTCATGTTAAATCCTTTATAGTTTATAGTTTGGATAATATTGACCCCACTGAGTAGTCGTACACACCCCTTAATATTTTCACATTTTCAGATCATGGTCCGGCAGATGCTTGAAGTGGCGGATGGTGATGGTCACACACAGAAAAGGAATTATGAAACTGTTTACATTATTTTAGTTTTATCATGAACTAAACACTTTCTTTCCATTGCATTTTCCAAAAACTAGTAGTCGCATGTGTTTTTATTTTTAAGACTTCCGTTGTTTATGAAATTTTGCACTGCACATTCCTTTTTATGAAAAAACTTATTAAAGTTATTTTTTTAAATTAAATCTAATGATAAAGGTTATGCATGTGGTGACGTCCCTTAAAAAGTTATGAAAATTGGGGCGTTACATAATTAGGTGGTGAATTTACAATGATTTGAATTTCTAATGAGTACGTCAGTAATATCTGCATACTGGCAAAACCGGCCCGACTTGCTATGATGTATGAGAAAATAAAAAAGAAAATACACTCCTTCAATTTAATAGACGTTCTTATTTTCTTATTGAGTTATTCCATAGAATGTATTATCTTTCTAAAAATAATAAATTGTTAAGAATTGTTTATTCGTGAAACTCATTACTTTATACAATTTTCAACACTTTTTAATAACCATATTCAAAAGAAACAAGACACATTATATGGGACGACGACGGAAGTACATATTTTATTATTGATAAACAACAAATGAATATGCCGGATTTGGTAGGAAAGTCGAATGATGAGAACCGAACTGAACACATAAACACCCTTAGGTGGAATAAATGTTGGGCCGAAACCCAAGATTTATTTTAGAAAAAGAAATTATAGTAGGAATTTTAAAATCTAAAGATGTAGCTCAATTACCAGCCCAAAGCAAGCAAGGTCTTCAAAGCTTACCAATCACTATAGTATAACCAAGGATAGTTTTCATTGTTAACGAAGTAGATCCGGGCGAGGGCTGATGGCCTTGTTGAGTTCGGAAGAAACAAATTATGGCGTCAGAAGTATTGTCTTTCACATGAGGATGATGGAACACCGCGTTGTTGTAGCTGTTTAAGATTCTTTGTGAGTTTTTCAATAATTCCGAAATAGACATGTAAGAATGAAGGAATCCATCAATAGTACTTGTTGAACATCACATGTGTAATAGAGCCTCCGTGGTTTATGCAGACAGTGGATGCCACTAATAGATACTTACATCTTGAGGATGTAAGAAAGCTTTGCCCCGAGTGTTCGGACTCTTCGATAATGAACACTCTGGAGTGTCAAACTCTTTACCTTGAATTACAAGACTTCTACGAAGGTCTAAACATGAAGTTGGACCAGCAGATTCCTCTACTCTTAGTCGAAACGCAAGCTCTAAAAGATCCATCGGAGAAAGAGGAAAAGGTTATCTTACCTCTATATATATGGACTAAAACACTTTCTTACTCATATTTTGCTATTTTTATTCTGCAGCCAGGGAGTGACTCGAGCGCGTTGCTTTTTTGAAGAACAAGTAAGAACTCACTAACCTAAGTTAGCCTTAAACATTGTTGTAATTGAAATCTTTTGCTGGATGATAGGAGTCCAAGAGGTCAAGAACCGGATTCTATCGGATGCTAGACTTTTTCAGCTATCGGAAGAGATGGGAAGTAAAAGAAATTCGTGTTATGTATGGCCTTCCTAGGTAACAGTTGTTTCCTCTTTATGTTGTTTCATCTTTTGAAACCAACAAAATAGACAACCTCTCAGGCTATTGACCGGAACCGTCCTGGCTCATGAGATGATGCATGCTTGGCTGCTGCTCAACGGTAAGTTTTCACAGTTTCTTCCAATCCCTCCTTCCAAAAACATAGCCTTACTCCATCAATCTGCATCCAGGTTACCCTGAGGAAATGGATCCAAAAGTCGAAGAAGACATGTGCCAAGTGGTAGCTCATATGTGGTTGGAATCTGAGATTGGTGGTGGTTGTGGTGGCAATGTGTCTTCCAACTTAACTCCTCCATCAACAAAGATTGAAGAGTATTTCAAACAACGGATTGAAAAAAACTCCTTTCCGGAATCTGGAGATGGATTCAGAGAAGCATATGAGGCAGTGGTCAATTATGGTCTGAAGAGGACCCTTGATTATATTCTCCTCACTCGACGCTTTCCCCTTCATCCACCATTGGACTGGATTCTTGATGCATTTTTCCCATAAAAGAAGCGGCGTTGAGGTTACTATAATAATAGTAATTCCAAAAATTGTTGGAATTAGTCTTCATTAGTTGTTAGGTCAATTTAGTTGGTTGCAGTCAATAAGCTGGTTTTTAAGAACCATCTAGTATTTTGAATTATTCTAGTTCGTTTCTGTTTATCCATTCCTAGTTTTTCTGCATGGTTGTTTGAGTTATTGTAAGGCTTATTTAAAAGCCATTAGAGTCTGCATTCGATTTATGAAGTTAAGATTTTCATTTCATCATATGTGTTCAAGCTTTTTATTTTCTACATTTGGTATCAGAGCACCACCACGTGCCTGATACAGTGAGAGTGATACACGAGTGTTTGAGAGGAAAAACACTAGAGTAAGTGAAATAATACACGAGTGTTTGAGAGGAAAAACACTAGAGGGAGTGAAGTGAGTGATACACGAGTGTTTGAGAGGAAAAATACTTGTGAGAGAGAAATGGCAGAATCCAGCAACTTCACCACACCTGCCGTGCCCAAATTTGATGGAGACTATGATCATTGGAGTTTGATCATGGAAAACCTGCTTCGATCGAAGGAGTATTGGAGTGTCATTGAACAAGGAATCAAGGAAACAAAGGCAAATGAGACACTGACTGCTGCACAACAGAAGGCATCGGATGAAGCACAACTCAAGGATTTGAAAGCAAAAAACTATTTGTTTCAGGCCATTGATAAATCCATTCTCAAGACTATTACCCAAAAAGAAACGGCTAAACAATTGTGGGAATCCGTGAAAGTCAAGTACCAGGGAAGTGCAAGGGTGAAACGCGCGCAGCTGCAGAGGCTTCGACGAACATTCGAAACCTTAGAGATGAAGAAAGGTGAATCAGTGAATGATTATTTTGGAAGAGTCATGCAAACAACAACCAACATGCGGAATTGCGGGGAGGATATGGACGATGTGAAAATTGTTGAGAAGATACTTAGATCTCTTACAGACAACTTCAATTTTGTTGTTTGCTCAATTGAAGAGTCTAAGAACATTGATCTTCTAATGAGTTGCAGAGCTCATTACTTGTTCATGAGCAAAAAGTGAGAGAAAAAGGGAGTGAAGAACAAGTTTTGCAGGTTGAGCACACCATACCATCTGGACGTGGAAGAGGAAGAAGCAACTCTCAAAGAGGAAGAGGGCGAGGAAGAACTAAAGCATTTGTAAACAGAAATGCTATTATTTGCTATCGGTGTCAAAAGCAAGGGCACTACCAGTTTGAGTGTCCAAGTCTAGGAAAGGAAGCAAACTATGCTGAGTTTGATGAGGAAGAGGATGTGCTTTTAATGGCCTATGCTGAAGTTCAAAACACTGAAGGGCAAGGAATATGGATTCTTGATTCTGGTTGTTCAAATCACATGACAGGAAATAAAAGGTGGTTCGTTGAACTAGATGAAAGTTTTAGGCGAACTGTCAGACTGGGAAACAACTCAAGAATGGCTGTGCTAGGCAAAGGAAGTGTCCGGTTTGAAGTGCAAGGAATATCACAAACTGTGAGTGATGTTTATTTTGTACCAGAATTAACCACCAACAATTTGTTAAGCATAGGTCAACTCCAAGAAAGACGTCTTGTGATCATGATAAAAGAAGGTACTTGCAAGGTTTATCATCCACAAAGAGGAAAAATTATGGACAGCAAGATGACTCAGAATCGAATGTTTGTGGTTCATGCTACAATGAAACCATGTCCAGGGAGATGTTTAACTACCGAGGAGGAAAATGCGGAGGATCCGTGGCATAGAAGGTACGGGCATGTAAATCATAAATTTATTGATATCATGCAGAAGAAACAAATGGTGAGGGGGCTACCAAAATTAAAGGAAGTTGTTGCCGTCTGCGAGGTTTGCAACATTGGCAAGCAACATCGAGACAAAATGCCAAAGAAGAGTCACTGGAGAGCATCAGAAAAACTTGAATTGGTGCATAGCGATTTGTGCGGTCCGATCACTCCAATTTCTCAAAGTGGTAAAAGATATTTGCTAGTGTTTGTGGATGATTATTCTCGCAAGAATTGGATATATTTTCTTGCAGAAAAACATGAAACATTTGAGATATTCAAATGCTTCAAAAATCTGGTTGAGAAAGAAGCTGAGAAAGTAATACGTTGCCTACGAACATATAGGGGAGGAGAATTCACCTCAAATAAGTTCAATCAGTTCTGTATAGAGCATGGCATCAAAAGGCAATTAACGGCTGCATTCACTCCGCAACAGAATGGTGTAGCTGAACGAAGAAACCGAACCATTCTGAATATGGTGCGGTGTTTACTTACTGAGAAAGAGATGCCAAAGTATTTATGGCCAGAAGCTGCACGATGGACAAATCATGTGATCAACAGAAGCTTTACCAAAGCGGTACAGGGGATGGTACCAGAAGAAAGATGGAGCGGCCTGAAACCTAAAGTTGATTACTTTAGGGTATTTGGATCTATTGCACATGTTCATATACCGGAGCAGAAGAGAACTAAACTGGACAATAGAAGTCGCAAATGCGTTCTAATTGGAGTGAGTGATGAATCCAAGGCTTATCGTTTGTATGATCCAGTATTGAAGAAGGTCACAGTGAGCAGGGATGTGATATTTGAAGAAGATAAGAAATGGAATTGGAATCTGGATTCAGAGGAAACAAGACAGAATAATCTTGATTGGAGCGATGATGGAACTGACATGGACGATTCTGATGAAGATGAAGAAACAGAAGCAAGTAATGCTGATAATCTAGAGCATACACTAGAGCCCAAAGAAAAACCAAGAAGAGAAAGAAGAGCACCAAGTAGGCTGCAAGATTATGAAAGTGGTGAGGGCTTATCAGAAGAAGAACTAGAGGCAGGTATGGTTTTATTCATGTCAAATGATGATCCCTCAAATTATAATGAAGCTGCACAGGATCTAAAATGGATAGAAGCAATGAAGCTTGAGATTGATGCCATTGAGAAAAACAAGACATGGGAGTTAGTGACTCTTCCAAGACGGGCCAAGAAAATTGGAGTAAAATGGGTTTACAAGACCAAATTGAATGAAGAAGGCAAGGTGGACAAGTACAAGGCACGACTTGTTGCAAAAGGGTATGCTCAAACAGAAGGCGTAGACTACAATGAAGTGTATGCGCCGGTGGCTCGATGGGACACAATTCGGATCTTGTTGGCAGTAGCAGCACAAAAGGGTGGAATGTGTACCAACTGGATGTGAAAAGTGCTTTCTTACATGGAGAATTAAAAGAAGAAGTTTATGTAGATCAACCCGAGGGGTTCATCAAACAAGGAGAGGAAGGCAAAGTATATAAGCTGAACAAAGCCTTGTACGGGCTAAAGCAGGCGCCAAGAGCATGGTTTAGCAGAATTGAAAGCTATTTTCAGAAGGAAGGATTTACAAAGAGCAGACATGATCATACCTTCTTCATCAAGAGAAGAGAAGAAAAACTAATCATGGTAAGTCTTTATGTTGATGACTTGATATATACAGGGAATGATACAGAATTGTGTGAAAAGTTTAAGCAGTCAATGAAGGAAGAGTTTGAAATGACGGATCTTGGCAAAATGAGGTTCTTCCTTGGAGTTGAAGTAAGTCAGAATGCAAATGGAATTCACATATGCCAAAAGAAATATGCAAAAGAGGTTCTGGAAAGATTCAATATGTGGAATTGTAATTCTGTTCAAAATCCGATAGTCCCCGGAACTGTGTTGTCAAGAGAAGGTGGAAAAGATGTCGATGCAACTTTATACAAGCGCTTGGTGGGCAGTTTAATGTATCTGACAGTTACACGTCCAGATATGATGTATGTGGTATGTTTGATTTCACGCTACATGGCTAATCCGAAGGAAGAACACATGCAGATTGCTAAAAGAGTCTTGAGGTATCTAAAAGGTACAATGGATTACGGGTTGTTTTATAGAAGAAAGAGTGCTTCAAAGCTTTTAGCATATACTGATAGTGATTATGCAAGAGATGTTGATGATAGAAAGAGTACTTCAGGGTATGTTTTTCTACTCAGTGAAGCAGCAGTTTGTTGGAGTTCAAGGAAGCAGCCAATCGTCACTTTATCTTCTACAGAAGTAGAGTATGTGGCAGCAACCTCATGTGCATGTCAGTGTGTTTGGATGAAGGGTGTTCTCGAACAAATTATGGAAGAGATTTGTGAGTGTATTGGCATTCTCTGCGACAACAGTTCATCAATCAAGCTTTCTAAAAATCCTGTGATGCATCGAAGGACTAAGCATATTGATGTTCGATTCCATTATCTACGTGATCTTACAAATGAAGGAGTAGTGAAGCTAGCTTTCTGTGGAACACAAGAACAAGTTGCAGACATCATGACAAAGCCAATGAAGTTGGATCAATTTCTGAAACTTCGGATGAAACTGGGAGTACGACGACTTGGAGATAAAACTGTATGCGATAAGCATTTCAGTTTAAGGGGAGGAATTTGTTGGAATTAGTCTTCATTAGTTGTTAGGTCAATTTAGTTGGTTGCAGTCAATAAGCTGGTTTTTAGGAACCATCTAGTATTTTGAATTATTCTAGTTCGTTTCTGTTTATCCATTCCTAGTTTTTCTGCATGGTTGTTTGAGTTATTGTAAGGCTTATTTAAAAGCCATTAGAGTCTGCATTCGATTTATGAAGTTAAGATTTTCATTTCATCATATGTGTTCAAGCTTTTTATTTTCTACAAAAATAATGTTTTTTTTTACACATAAATTGACAAGTATGATATCCAAACATAAGAGTTAAATTCCAATTAAAAGCAAACCTAGATCACCATGAGAATACATGGAGCAATTCTCAATGTTACTACAATTGTTCTGATAATGCATTTTTTTAATACATAATCGTTATATTGTTTATGAATAACTTTATACTACTTTTATTCTTATGCTAAATGCAAGTATTATATTTCAGAGTATATTTAATCCGAATTATCCAATAATAAAATAAAAATTTTAAATTATTTTGTTATTTCCTATTTAAACATGCATCCTATATGATTCATTCCTTAAAGATAAATAGTTTAACTAGAAAATTGATCCACAACGTATCAGACAAGCCGTTATTCATCAAGAATTGCATAGATTCTCTACCGAATTGGAAAAGGATTTAAATATTTAGGATTTTTATTTTGGGAGTTTTGGATTTGATAAGTTTAGTATACAGTGTTTTTCCGTGACGAAGAAAGAGAGAGAAGAGGGAATAAAAGTCACCTATGACAATACTGTGTGCTTGATAAATAATTTTTCAATAATATTATATTGACAAATTCTTTTAAAATAGTGTTATCTTAACCAAAAATACAATTTTTATTTTTTTTGCAAATATTAGAAAGGAACTATCATTATTTTAATTGAAATATTTATATGATAATCAAAATATATTGTATGCTTTTTTCTTAAAAAAAAAATAAAGACATTCATCTTCCAATTCGACTCCAATATCGTGAATACTTTTGATCATATTAACCTATCCGAATTCTTTGCAGCATTTCTCATAGATTAATTAATTAGCTATAAGATCAAACAATACATAACAATCAGGTATAAATAACTATCATATTAATTATGTGCATGGTGTGATTTTTATGTTCGTCCTCCTTGGTTGTGTAGAAGTAATTCGGTTAAGTTTTTAATTAAATACTGACCTTTGGCTTAATGTCATTCAATATTTTGTTTGTTACATTCCCCAAAAATGAAAATCCAAATAATAGGTGATAAATTTACAATGATTTGAATTTCTAATGAGTACGTCAGTACGATCTGCATACTGGCAAAACCCGGCCCGACTTGCTATGATGTATGAGGAAATAGAAAAGAAAATACACTCCTTTAATTTAATGGATTTGTTTTATTTTCTTATCGAGTTGTTTCATAAAACCTATCATCTTTGTAAAAATAGTAAATTATTAAGAACAGTTTATTCGTGAAACTCATTACTTTGTACAACTTTCAATACTCTTTAATAATCATATTCAAAAGAAACAAGACACCTAGGTGGACTAAATGTTGGGCCGAAACCCAAGATTTATTTTAGAAAAAGAAATTATAGTAGTAATTTTAAAATCTAAAGATGTAGCCCAATTACCAGCCCACAGCAAGCAAGAGCTGGATCCGCTATTTTTATTCATTCGTCTCTTATGAGTTATGAACATGTTTTCAGCATGAGTTGGGATTCATCATATAGTCCGCAATTCTGCAGATTTCTTAGGTGACGGGGCAAATTCTCTCATCTTGTTCTTTACTTTGCTGCTGCTTAATTCAAGGTAAACATATGTTTTAAGTCTATCTTTAATTCAATGTCTATAGGTTACGGGATTCTCATCAATTGCAATTTTAATAAGTTATGTGTTTCTCTTCGAGGGTTCTTGATGTATCTTTCTGAAGGATAGGATTTGACTGGTAAAAAATTGAATAGGGGATCTGATTCATATAATAAATTGAGATTTCACTTCTCTAATGCTTTCAAGATTTATTGTGGTAATTCATCAGGAACGGTATAATTCATTATCAGCATGAAGATGAGACAACTAGGGAAGGGAGTCGTGCTTCCGTGGTAATATTATCACCCTTGATTACGTACTAGTTTAAATGATTAATTCTTTCATTGTGTATATCATCTTATTGTTGAGTGCTAAACACAGGGCTCATCACATTTCAATAAAGAAACTCGGGTTTGAAACCAAGCCTATCTTCAAGGGAATAAATGGGATGAGACCCAATCTAGACACAACTGTCAATTCAGTCATGGGATTCGGGCGATTCGGGTGGGGCTACCGCGGATCCTTTCTTGTCGAGAGTCCATACATCCCTTATCACTGTATGCACGGCTCTATCTCGAGCAAAGTGAAGAAAAAAAGGAAAGTAAGGTATTTCTACAAGCTCGATGAGAAAGCCCGGTTGATGATACGGCTGACCCTTTTGAATATTTATGCTTTGTTAGTTTTAACAATTACTATGTTGTGTGTTGGTTATTACTTATTAGCTCCGTGAGAGGAGGTATGCCGAGGTTTCTTTGTTATGTCTGGGTGCTTTTGTTTTCTATACATAGTGCTAGGAGAACCGTGATAGGTATTCAGAAAATTATATTGAAGATTTTAGCTATTTCTCTCTCTCAAACAAGGACGTATTGATTAGTGACGGATTGAAACATAAATAATGGATAAAGAAATTCAGAATTTAATCAGTTGATAATTTGATTGACAGAATAATCTGAGTATTGGATGAAGTTCTATCGTACACCAATATAGGAAGTTTTCAGCTATACATCTAGTCCAACAATGTTGCTGTTCTGGTGTGGATTGCAGGCATATATTTATTTTTCGCTACCGTATAACATAAAGAATATATATGGGCTTTGTTGTAGAATATGTGGTGGTTGTAAAACCCAAATTGATGATGGATGTTTGAGTCGCATGGGAGATCATTGGCATCCAGAATGTTTTCGTTGTCGTGCTTGTGATAAGCCAATTTGTGAACACGACGAGGTGATGAAGTGATTCCTGCATACCCCACTCATTTCAGCTCTTAAAATCTGCTAACATCTTTCTTTATTTTGATTCAAATTGCTTTAGTGAAATAACTTCTCTATCTAAATTCTGTTTCAGTTTTCCACGGTGGGTAACCGGACGTACCATAAATGGTGCTACCTGCGTTATCCCAAATGTGATGTTTGCAAGAATTATGTAAGTCTTAATCTCGTTAGAGCAATATGTTGGTCAGAATCTCAGATTAGTTTTAGAAGTGGAATATTAACTTATGACATGGCTTTCTTATAATGTAAAGTGGAATTGTTTTGGCTGTTTTCATTGTTACTGAAGTAGTTGCCGATGAAGGCTGGTTTTGTCGAGTATGGAACAAACACATTCTGTCTTCAGAAATACTGCCCTTCCCACAGAAACGATGGAACACCGCGTTGTTGTAGCTGTGAAAGATTCGAGGTGCGTTTGTCCGTCATTCCGAAAATATAGATGAAAGAATGAAGGAATCCATCAATAGAACTTTTTGAACATCACATGCATAATCAAGCCTATCTGGTTCGTACAGACGGTGGGTTCCACTTCTAGATACTTGCATCTTGAGGATGGAAGAAAGCTTTGTTCTGAGTGTTCAAACTCTTCGCTAATGAACACTCAGGAGTGCCAACCTCTTTACCTTGAAATACAAGACTTCTACGAAGGTCTAAACATGAAGTTCGAGCAGCAAGTTCCTGTACGCTTAGTCGGAAGTCAAGTTCTGAAAAGTGACATGGAAGAAGAGCTAAAGGTTCTTTTTCCCGACCGATCGGTTTTGACTTGCGGGCGTTGCTGGCTTGTAGAGAAAGTAAGAACACAAGGATCATGCACTAACCTAACATAGCTTCATACTTGCTCTGGTTGAAATCTTTTATTTTGCCGTACCATAGGTGCACATGAGAATGCCAAGAATCGGATTCTTTCGGATACTAGACTTGTTCACGTATAGGATGGTCCGCAGACGCGAAGTAAAAGAAATTCAAGTTTTGTACGGCCTTCCTAGGTAACACTTGTTTCCTCTTTTCGTTTTTTCATCTTTAAAACACCAACAATATAAACAAACTCTCATCTTTTTTCAGGCTGATGACCGGATTCACTTTGGCTCACGAGATGATGCATGCTTGGCTGTTGAACAACGGTGAGTTTTCACAACTTCTTCCAATCACGTAGCTTTACTTCATCAATCAATATCTATCTGCTTTCAGGCTACACGTGGTTGGATCCGAAAGTCGAAGAAGGCTTGTGCGATGTGGTAGCTCATATGTGGTTGGATTCTAAGATTGGTGGTGGTTCTGATAACAATGTATCATCAAACTCAATTTCTCCATCATCAAAGAAGGGGGAACGGTCTCAATTCGAGAGAAAACTTGGTGAGTTTTACAAACTCGGGATTGAAAAAAATCCTTCTGGGGTATATGGAGATGGCTTCAGAGAAGCAAATGAGGCGGTGGTCAAGTATGGTCTTAAGAGGAGCCTTGATTATATTCGACTCACCGGACGCTTTCCCCCTTCGTCCACCATCGGAGGTATCATTTTTGATGCACTTTTCCCACGTTAATTAGCTGTAGGATATAACTTATGGAGATAAAGGAGAGAGATTTTGAGCTTGTATTTGAAACCCTCCTTTCACGCACGATGAATTTCGTGTCTGAGGGTCAACTTAAAGGCTACTGAAGACGAAGCTTTGCTTTAACTCTTGATTTTAGCTGTTTTATTCAAGAGGGATGTTTTCGTTGCCGAGCTTGTGATAAAGCCAATTTCTTGAAACGAGGTGAAGTGATTCCTGCATACTAGACTTATTTCACTTCTTCAAATCTGCTAATAACCTTCCTTTTATATTGATTCCAATTGCTTTGATGCAATAACTTGTTTATGTAAATTATGTTTCAGTTTTCCACCGTGGATGAGTGGCCGTACCATAAACGGTGGATGAGCTCATAGACAACTATTTTAATAAATGTTGTAGTAAATTAATACGCTCGCAAACAAAAATTCCCATAATAATTGTCGTTTATGCATTATTATAATGAAAAAATATGCTCATAGACCATGATTTCACTAACAATTGTTTTTGTGTTGTTGAAGTTAAATTTTCAAGTAACGAGATTCACAAAAATCTAAAAGTAATGTACGTAAAATTATTGCTATTTTTTTACCATTACCCTTGAATATCTATCTCTCAACCCCGTCTCCCTCCCCCAAATTCTAACCTAACCCTCCCTTCTCCGTCGACAATGAGCTATTCGTACCTTCAATAGCACATAGAGAATTTGAGGTATTAAATTGGTCGCTTACACCTTTAAAGGTTTTTTAAGAGTGAAAGGTTATTCAAGTTATGTATAAGAGCAAGGGTATTTTCTAAGTCAATGTGTATATAAGTGAAGACTTCAATACGCCCCTCACGTCTAGGACACAATCAGCTCTACACATGAACATAAACGGTTCACCTGGACTGATTCATACACATGGACCAAACAACTCAACCTTTTTGGTCCAATCAACCATCATCGATTTAATTTGGGCTTGCTCTAGTACCTTATTAAATGGGCCACTTACACTAGGGATGTAAAATGAATTAAATATTTTGCTCGATTCGATATTTGTACTTGAATTAGAATATAGATATTCGATTCGATTTGATTAGTATTCAAAAACGAATATGAAATTATGATATTCGATATTCACAAATATTTAATTAATTTTTTAACATATTTAATACATTAAATATCATAAATAAATATACTAATGAAATCCATTATAATTTAATCCTTAAAAGAATATATATGGTCATATGTTAACTAAGGAAATATGAAAATATATATGTAGAGGCGAGATCATATGAGAACACCCCTTAGAGTGAGAAATAAGAACAATTTATAACCGTTTGATCAAGTAATTTGACGCTCCAGATCTTCTCATCACTTAAAAATCCCGAAATGCACCATAAAGGCCAAAAGTTTGCACTAAGGTTATTTTTGTAATCTTGCACAATCTATTAATTTTTTTCTTCATATTTTCTTTTGCTGTAATCGTCATTTTCGTTAATTATCTTCCATGTTTCAATATCACAAAATCTCGTTCAAGATTTTACAAGAACTATGGTTAATTGTACATAATTTCACTGAATCTCGTTCTAGATCTAAGTCTCGTTCTAGGTTTTTATTAATAGTTTTATTTTTTCTTCATTTCTCATTAATTGTGCATATTCTTTCCAATAATTGTGCATATTTTTTCCGTTACTTGTGCAAAATTTTCAAAGTAATTGTGCATTTTAACATTTACTTGTGCATATTTTCCCCAGTAACTGTGCATGTTTATTCTCATTAATTGTGCATATTCTCGACTGTAATTGTGCGTTTTTTTCCTAAAATTGAGCAAAATCGTATAATAGTGCAGATAAAATTGTTAAATGTGCATAAAAATTGAATTAATGGTGCATACTCTTCAATTAACCACATAGCCCTTCTCTAATTCGTATTTGCCATATAATCATCTCTTTTAAACAATAGAAACAGAAATTGAAGAAATCCAAAAAGAGAAAGCAAAAACAAGAAAAGTAAATTGAAGAAATCCAAAAAGAGAAAGCAAAAGCAAGAAAAGTAATAACGGCGAGTCCTGAAAACGTGAAGTACATGTTGAAAACGAGAATCGATAACTATCGAAGGAGAAGCAATTCGATTTCGCGGCGGCGTTTGATCTCCCGTCGAAATTGTCGGCGGAGAAGGCGATCGTGAAGTCGCCATTGGTGTGGAAAGTCAGAGGAACAATTTTGGTTTCGCGGGAGGAACAATTCGATTTCGCGGCGGCGTTTGTTCTTGTTTCTCTCAGAAACGCGAAAAATTATGGCATCAATTGTATGAGAAAACCAGAAATCAAATTGAGAGAAACAAAAAAAAAATCGCCGACTAGAATGGTCAAAAGGGGGAAAAATCAGAAGGAAAGTAGTGAACAACAATGGCCGAAAAGGGGGTTGTGAAACATGTTGAGCGCTGAGCGGAAATTTTTCTTTATAAACTGGTTTAGGTTTTTTTTTAAAAACAAATGACTTAAATACCCTTTGTGCAAATTTTATAAGTAAATGGTGCATTTCGGGTAAAAAAAATTAAAATAAATCTGATCCATCAATTTACATGATTTAAAGGTTGATGATTGTTTTTATTTCTCACTCTAAGGGGTGTTCCTATTTGAACCACCCCTATATATGCATATATTATTTAATACTAAATTTTGGAAAAGAGACTAATAATTTTCTAATTTGGACTTGTGAATCTTGAGATACTATATTACATGTATTATTTTAAAGATCTATATTACTTTGTGGTAATATTTATCAATCTAGAAAGCAAGTTGAATATTCGAATTGATACTCAAATACTATAAATGCTAATAAACAAAATAAATATTCAATCCAGTTCTAATATTCTAACACAAACGAATCGAATCCGAATTGAATTTAAAATTCAATTAATAAGCGAATATGAATATTCGAATACCGAATCAAATACAAATCGAATACAATAATATTCGACTCAATTCAATACGTAAATCATGTGAGCTATTGACCATTAAGCCTCCGATAAATTTCTTTGGGTTCATGACTGCTTCTGCTATATTTGTATTGTTCTTTGTATTAAAATTTTCATTGAGACTCAATGTGATGGTGTGGTTGCAACTTATGCTGCTATATAGTTTTATTCGCCTCTGTTAGAAATGTTAGCAATGGGTGGAATTAGTAAGTCAATATATATAATGTGCATTTCAATTTGTTGATGTTTAATTATTTCTTGCTATTTAATGGTGGAAATTTTAACAAATTAATTTCTTGCTATTCAGTTAGCATTTGCACAATCCAGTTGCCTTTATTTTAGTCCAGCTAGTAGTCTTCCCAGTTCGAGAATTAATACAATTTAATCTTAGACAGAGCTTAATGGATTTTGTCTCACTAAAAAGCTTTGTAATGGCCTTCAAGACTTCAACATAGAGCTTAATAATTTATGTGAACATGTTCGTTCAGCAGCGAGATTTTTTGTATGGTCTCTGATCGATTCATAAAATAAATTCAGGGAATAAAACCTTAGCAAATTAATGATTCGAACTTTAAATGGGAGTGAATTTATAATATTTAATATCGACCTAATTAAACTTATATATGTCTATCTCTTGCTACCGAAGTTGCATATTTACCCAATTTAGAAATTAGGTTAAATTATTAGGAAAGTTTATGTAAATCGAACTTCAATTTGTTATGAAAATATTTTGTTAGATATGCAAATCTTGTTTATAATTAGAATATTTTTATTATTATTTCCAATCCAACACCTAGAAGGCTAGACAAATAATAGTCTAATATATACACTCCTCCCCTCTTCTTAAACGCACACCATACTCCCTGTCCTTGGTTTTTTTCTCACACGGCATCGTCGATTTCAATTTTCCTATTAAAGTTTTCATCCGGTTCTGTTTAGGTATCCTCAAGCCAACCTTCGGGCTACTAACTTATCGATCAGGCCAGTTTGCATAGAATATATTGTATTCAATGTTTAATCTATCTATATTGTATAGTTTGAATAAATGTACCTCTTTGAATTGCCATACTTTATTTCAGGACAGATGGACTGACGGGTGTTTGAGGTGGCTGTGGTGATGGTCTAAAGACAAATATGTGCGAAATTCTTTAATTGCTTTGATCTCGAACTATGCATTTTCTTAGCCTTTGTTTGGTTAGGAGAAGAAAATAAGAAGAAAGGAATATGAGCGAAAGAAACTAGGGAGAAAGAAATAGGTGAAAAATTAGAGGATATTTGGTATATTGTTTGGAGAGAAAGATAAAAGAAATAGGATATAAGAGAAATGATATGAAAAGACAAACCCTTCAAATAAATAAATAAATAAATAAATAGAAATAAATAAAAAGGAGAGAAATGAGTATTTTCCTTTTATTACTTTTTTAATTATTTTAATTATTTTTAATTCTATATAACTATATAGATTAGATATAATATTTTTTTAATAGAATTTTGTGTCAAATTTATCATAATAATTAAAGAAATTTTTTGGGCCCTTTCTTTAACTAAAAAGAATGAATAAATATGCCAATTTTTAAGTAGAACACTTATTCATTAGTACAAAACAAATTTTAAATGAAAAAAAGGGCTCCCAAAAATTTAGGGCCGCGGGTAGCCGCCCCTATTAATCCTTCTTGAGGGCCGACCTGGTAAGATGTTCGATAAATGTCCGAACAAAATCTTTCCAATTGCACAGGGCCCCAAAAATTTGAAGGCACCAACCCACATATCAAAATGTTGTGTATATATATATATATATATATATAAAAGTTATTTAGAATTAAGCCCATCACATTATATTTATTAGTTAAACCAAAACAACCCATTAATGAATTGGCCCACTTGAAATTTGAAAGGCACATTAATGAAAATCAACATTAAAAATGGGCTTTATTTTTTTACTAATTTTATATTTGAAATGTTTTTTTAGTATTTCTTTTGAAAAAAGGAATCGAAATAGAAAACAACATATTATTATTTATTAAGAACAACATCATCAATTCCTCATCCCTAGTCTCTGCCTCTCCTTTTTGTCTCTCGAGTCTTGCCTATATGCTATATCTCTCGACTCCATTTTAATTCATGCGTCTTGTCATCATCGTTTGCGTTAGTATCGTGTCCGCCACAATTTCTTCTCTAGGCCATTGTCATTGGCTCGTTTCGCCTCTCCAATTATTTGGAGGTAAAAAATTTTAGTTTCTTATGTCTTTAGTTTGATATTTGTTGTTTAATGGTTTGTAGTTTTTTTTCGTCTCTAGCTCATTTGTGATATGTGATAAGTATATGATAATTTTTTGTATTCTTACTTATGGATCCCAATTTTTTACTATTACACAGGACACCAAAAAAATCAGGTACGGCCCTTGCTTGACCTTTGTTTTTTCTCTCGCTCGATGGACAGTCTCCTTCGGGCCCCTTGCGGCCCCTCATTGGCCCTCTGCGTTTCAAATGAAAAAAAAATAATCCATGACACAAATTTCTACAAAACACATCATCTAATATTGGAAAGATGTGATTGAGGATAAAATGATTAGAATTGTATTTTTATTTAGTGTTGGGTTATAATTGATTTTTATTTAGTGTATAGAGCTAGTTTTAGAAATGCCTCTTAATCATAACCACCTGTTCAATTCAGTCATCAATCAGCCCGATTGGTTCGTGTCAAGGAATGGAATCCGGAATCAAAGTAAAAGAATCCTTCCATTCTCGGTTGACAAAAAAACGAAAAGGAATGGAATTCAATCCCCCTCCCCAAACGCCCATATGGCACTTTCTTCATACCTTCAAATACTGGGGGAGGTTTAAGATTTGATTCCCTTGCAATTTCTTCTCTCTCACCAACATTTTTTCGCTCATTTTTCACTCTCGCTCATAATTTCTCTCTCGCTTAACATCATCTCTTCATCTGCTCTAAATCTCTCTCTCGGCTGAAATCATCTCTCCCTCTGCTCTATCTCTTCCAGAACTTGACGTCTTCTGCTAAGTGCTCAGGTAATTCTTCACTCTCTCTGTGTTTTCGTCATATTCTCTCTTTATTTTAGATCTGTTTTCGTCAATTTCTCTCTAATTTGGTTTTCAATTTTGATATGGGTCACTTAAATTTTGTGGGTTTGTTTGTTTCTCGAACTTATTTCAGATCTGGTTTTTGGTTTGCTTGGTAGAGATTTTTCTTTGGCTTGCCTTGCTGCTTTATGGTTTTTCTATGGTTTGTGGGGTGTTTCACATTAATTGCGTCATTTTTGCTTGGAAAAGTTTAGTGATTTTGTTTCAATTAGTAGCAAATAGTCTAAGGAAGTTTATAGTTGATTCAAATTCTTATTTTTGGGTTGCGATAAATCTCCTAGTTTGCATTGGGTAATGTCGGTATCTCCTAGTTTGCATTTGATTTTTGGTTTCGGAGCAATCTAGTTTTAGATGACTTCAACAAATGTAACTCCTGCCATAAATATTTCTCTACTAACTCCATCAGAATTTCTTTAAACTATTTACTTTGGTTGTCCTGTCTCCTATTCCTTGATCCATTTACTGGAAAGAAATGTGTCTCTACAAGTTCATAAAGAAATGCAGCTTATTAGAATACATGAGTTGGCGAGGAAATATAAAGACATCTATGAGAACCAAAACTGCATCGAACATACTTTTTATGATCCTTTTACCTGGAAGAGCCAAATTTAAGGGCATATACCAACTCTGCATATAGATCCTCTTTGCCTGACTTTCTGATATTTATGATTTATTAACACTAATAAACATCATTTAGGACTAACATACTAATCACACAAGGTATTCTCCTCAAACGGTAAGGTGATAGGGAAAATCTAAGGTTTTATGCATTTTATGATTTATAACCACCACAATTTTTTTCATAAAATAGTCTGTATTTAATATCAAACAATAAGAGAGTTGGAATTTCATAGTCATATTCTGAAACTCTATTTATGAAGCAAAATTCATTCTCTTAAATGATTTTGTGATTCTTCATCATTGTTTTAAGATGGATGCAACTAACCGAAGTCCGAATTCACAAGTTGGACGAGGAAAAAACAAAAGTTTTTGGAGAAAGGATGAGGAAGAATCTTTGCTTGATTGTTTGATGGAACTGAGTGTAGACCAACGTTGGAAGGGAGAAAGAGGTTTTAAGAATGGTTTCACAATAAAGGTCGAACAGATGATGAATGAGGCTCATCCTGGTCCTGGATTGTTAGCAGACCCTCATATTGAGTCCAAAGTAAAATAGTTTAGAGAAAAGTATGGTGTGGTGAATGAGATGTTAAGCAAAACATCTGGTTTTCAATGGAATGACGAAAAAAAGATAGTGCAGTGTGAAGACAAGCATATGACGACTTCTGCAAGGTAATTCAGTTTTTCTTGCATTTTGATTTGCATGTTGGATATATGCTTTGACTTTGGGTTTTTAATATGCATTAGCAAGTGTGCTATCTGGTTGGTAATGTAGTGACTTTTCATTAATCATGACTTTTTAGTGAACATGGAGTGTTGTTAATGCAGTGTATCTTCATGCAGATATTGTATTAACAAGTGTGCTATCTGGTTGTGCTTTGTTGTAGTTAATTTCTTATATTAATTCTAATTTCATTTTTGTAGACACACCCAAAATCACGCGGATTGTTTAATGGCATTTTCCTTTTCTCGACAAGCTAGAGCTTATTTTTGGTGTTGATAGAGCCAATGGGAAGAAATGTGAGCTCCCAACCGATTTCGTGCATAATATGGAAAATGAAACTATCAACCTTGCTCTCGATGAAGATGATGTTGAATTTAGTGTTGACGGTGCTTCAACAAATGATGATTTCGAAGAAGTCCGGCGTCCTAGCAAGAAACAGAAGATACGAATCAATTCAAGTGGGAAAGGAAAAGCAAGGATGGGATCAAGCACACACTTGGAGGAGCTCAATGATCTTAACCGTATGACTTCTGATTTTGCAAGTTTCATGAACAATATTAGTAATCATCTTGAAAGCATGGCGACAATCATGAGTAACAACTACCAACTTGAGCTTAAGGCAGCCGACGAAGTGCGAGCTTCTCGAAGGGGTTTGGCGAAGGAGATGGTTGTTATTCTCGGGTTGACTAAAGCTTAAGGATTTAGAGGCAGCAAATTTGATTGGAGAAAGGTCGAGTGTTATGTCCTTGAGCTTCTTAAGTTTGATTAGATTATGTCAGATTTAACTATGTATGATTGATTTATGTTTGTTTATATTTATGTATAACTGACTACTATGGTTTTTATTTAAATTTATGTAAGACATTATCCTTTTATGTTTAATTAGATTTTTTATGTTTAAATTTTATTTTTATATTTCAAAATGTTATAATATATAATAGAATATGATATTTTATGTACAAATTTATTTAATAAATTTATTAAATTGATTTCATTCCTTCAGTCAAATCAAACAGGTTTTGGAATTAAGTTCATTCTTGCTGCAACTAAACGATTGTTTTCAGGAATCGTTCCTTCATTCCATATTTTCAGGAATGATTCTTGATTTCGATTTCATTCATTTCTGTCAATCAAGATTCCGATTTCATTCATTTCTGCCAACCAAACGGCGCCTCAATGCTTTCAACCAGAATATTTACTGTTACTACCTTCTGCAGTAATTTTACCCTAGAAGCATGACGCATTGCCTAGATTCTTCTCTGATTGTTCTACAGAGAAGAAATTAGAGAGCCGGAATCAACCTCTTGAATTTAGTTGCTTTATCGCTTGCGACGTCTTTACTTGTTCAAGTGTTGGATACTCGATTTACTTTTGCCAAACTGAAATATCCTAAATTAAAGTAGTCTTAATCAGATGGCATCTTTGGTTTTCTGTTCTGTTTGATCCTCCGGCAAGAGGACGAAATTTGATGGAGACCCTCCCCTGAGAACAACAATCATTAATACTGAGAAATAAATTGCTCAACCCATCAACTCCTTTAAGTTAATCCTCTACTTGTTGTCTTGCTTCTTCAAATGCAGAAGAAGACGCGTTCTTGCCGTCTCAACTTGGTTTTTATTACACAAACCTTGAATTCTCACACACAGCCAAGGAGAGGCAATTTGCCTCCTCTCAAAATTTGAATTGAATTTTTTTTTTGTATTTTAGGTATTACAAAATTATTTATTTTGTTGTAAAACTTCTCAAAATCTAGTATTTATGAGAATAATAAATTAAAATTTTTTATTTTCAGGAGACATTAATTCATCAGTGTTTCGTGAGCAATTTTATAAGACTTATGTATATTATTTTGCCTCCTCTTATATACTATCTTTGTGTTTTCTTTTTTCATGTACTTATTGATATAAAATTAAGAATATTTGAAGTATAAATAAACTATCATTTAAATACTTATTAATTCTTTAGTTAGATATTTTTATTCTTCATAATTTCCTCTAACTAAATTTAGAATGATGTCAAAATAGGATTGTGTACTATATTTTTTGAATAAATATAAAAATATATGAGTTATTCATGAAAGAAGAATATAATCCTTAAATAAGTCATAAAGAGTAACTATAATTAGATTTAAGTAGAAAAATGTGCTTAAAATTTTTTTTTTCGGGGGCTCCGCCCCGAACCCCCGTACAAAAATAACTCAAGCCCCGATATATTTTGCCCCCCTAACCGAAAATCCTGGATCCGCCCTTGCTGATGACAACATATTAAAAGGTTTCTCATTTTTATATTTATACTTACTTTTTGGTCTTGATGTTGATTTTCCCAATTCCATATTTGAGATATCATTCGAATCTATGATCTTAGGCTAAATTCATATTTTCATCTATCTTATGCTAAATTCCTTCTGCTAGCCGTTTTACATTCTCATCTTCGAAGGAATGGCAAATATATTTCTCATAATCTTTTCTCTGCCTCTCATCTTTGTGATCTCCCCTGCTGCCGCTCAGTCGCCTAACGACACCGCAGTTACCGACTTCACATCATCGCCGGACTCACCACCGTCCTGCATGACATACGTTACATACCGCGTAAGGCCGCCTTACTCGGACCTTGGAAGCATATCCGACCTGTTCGGAAAGAGCAGACTGGACATAGCAACCGCTACCAATCTAACATCAGAAGACGCTCCTCTGTTTCCCAATCAGCTCCTACTGGTTCCCATCATTTGCACCTCAAACGGCACGCACTACTTCTCCGTCGTCACGTACAAGATCCAGAAGGACGACACTTTCTACTCAATCCAAGTTCGGGCCTTCCAGAACCTAACCGACTTCCACGTGGTCGAGGAGATGAACCCGAAGATGATCCCTAACAACTTGACGATAGGGGCGGAAGCGGTGGTCCCCCTACTCTGCAAGTGCCCGGGGAAGCCGTACACCGATAACGGCATCCAGTTCCTCACTACTTACGTATGGCAGCCCGGCGATGACCTAATCACGGTGAGTGACGTGTTTCAAGCATCATCGTCGGATATCGTGATGGCGAACAACAACCGGAACTTCACCGCTGCTGTGTGCCTCCCTGTCCTGGTCCCGGAGAAGGCACCGGTTCTCGTGCAGATCTTTCCACCTTCACCTCCGAATGGTAAATCCAAGCACCGTTGGGTTGTAGCAGCAAGTTCGTGTTCGTTTGCTTTCTTGCTTGTTTTGTTATGCCTCGCGGTTTTACTTTTTCTCTTACAAGAAAAAGAAGATGCTGCTGGCTTGTGATGGTTCGTCTATGGATACTTCAGACTGTTTCCCAACTTATAAACCCTCCAAATATTCCAAGTTCGAGGTGAAGACGATACAAGACAAGCTCCTTCCCGGAGTGTCGGGATATCTAGGGAAGCCGATAGTGTATGATATAAATGTGATTATGAAGGCGACTATGAACCTCAGCGAACGGTTCAGAATAGGAGGATCGGTTTACAAGGCCATGATCGACGAGCAGATTCTAGCGGTGAAGAAGACACGAGATGCAACGGAGGAAGTTCAGATACTGCAGAGAGTGAATCATGCAAACTTGGTGAAGTTGATGGGAGTCTCCTATGCCGGTGATGGCAACTTCTTTATCGCCTATGAGTACGTTGAGAATGGATCGTTGGATAAGTGGCTCTCGTCTTCAACTGCGGCTGGAGTTGACCGTCTCAGCTGGAGTCAACGGCTTGTTATAGCTCTGGACGTTGCTCATGGTCTGCAGTACATGCATGAACATAGTCAACCGAGCCTCGTCCACAAGGATATCAAGACGAGCAACATACTCCTCGATTCGAGCTTCAGAGCGAAGATAGCGAATCTCTCTGCTTCTAGGCCGGCTACTTCGTCCATCATGCTCAATATCGATGTGTTTTCGTTTGGAGTCGTTTTGTTGGAGTTGCTCTCGGGGAAGAAGGTGATGGAGACGAAGGATGATGGTGAGGTTGTGATGCTGTGGAAGCAAGTGAAGGAAATATTGAATGTTGATCATGATCAAAGGAAAGAGAGGCTGGGGCGATGGATGGATCCGAATTTGGGGATTTCGTATCCCATCGACGATGCTCTAAGCTTGGCGACGTTGGCTAGAGCTTGCACGTCGGAGAATGCGTTGGAGAGGCCGAGAATGGGGGAGATTGTTTTCAACCTTTGTGTACTCGCTCAGTCATCTCCTCAGGTGAGTGAACAGTCTTGTGTTTCCCTTTTTGAAGCTGAGGAAGTCTCCCCGGTCATCTCTCCAGTCGAAGCTCGTTGAAAGTTTGACTACTTCTAGGTTTGTTTTAGTTCTTCAGTCATAGGTTCTTGAGTGGTATGGATATGTAATCAGAATCTCTTATTTATGAGTTGTTACCAGAATGAATACAATCTCTGTACAGAATTTTCTGAACATTCTGTTTCCTTATTTTATTTCTGATCTATGAAGACATCCTTTAAGAATTACAAGAATTTATCAAGAAATGTAAGATTTCATTCACATTTGATTATAACTCAGATCAAGAATTGAATGGTTGAATGCCTCTGAGAATAGAATAAATCAATAGGAATACTCTGTTATGTTAACAGATATGAGAAGCATGTAATAAAGATCTTCAGAATTTAAGCTTTAGAAGGAAAGGCATACTGCCAGCAAATGGTGGATCAGAGTATTTCCCAGTAAGAATCTGTGATGCAACATATTGGTTTGCAGCCTCTGTGTAATGAATCCCATCCCAGTTTACATATTCCGTAGTGTCATTACAACCTTTGGCTGTCACTGAATTCCCATTCACAACTTTAGTCTGACCGCAGGGGACCCGGCTGTCGTAGTTCAACGGCGGACCTCCGTATCCACAGCACGCCATCAATGGCTGCTCGAAACCTGCAAATCAAGGTATGATTAAATATTTTGCAAGTTTTGAGGGAATTTGCTTGTTCGTTATACTCACCGTATCGAGAATAGTTTGCTACGAGGTTGGACTTAATTGTGAAAATATCAACATATGTCACATTTGCATCTTGGTATTGGTTCTGCAGCTTCTTACAGAGTGCATGCAGTTGCAGGTTGAGAAGCTTTGACGCTTGATTGTGAGTGCTGACGCATCCAAGCTCGTCGAGCTTCGTTGCATCAGTTCCGAATTTGGCTATATTTTGAGGTAAGCAACCTAAGGGGCCTGTGTTGTGAATCCAAAAGTTTCTTGCTCCTTCATTGTATAGGTTCTGCATGGAGACAGAAGGGCAGTTGGAAGAATTGAATCATATTATTTATCATGTGAAGAACAAACAATCAAGAAATGATGCCAACCCCAATCCCATCTTCTAACACTGATAAAACAGTTGGAATTGAGGCAAGAATTTGATCAAACGTCTTGGAATAGAAGGCACCAGCTAGATCATTTTGGCCTATGTCAAACATGTAAAGGGCCTTCTGGAAATAGTCTTGAGCTGGTAAGTATTTGTCATACTTCCTACCTGCAAGATACTTAGTTAGTCATACTAATGCATAAATAAAACAATCTTGAAGATGAAATCTTGAACTTACTTTTAGCTTGGATTTCTTGAACTTTAGCCTTGAATCTCAGAAACTGAGCCACTTGAACCCCGAACGAAAACGGGCTAACGGACGACGCTGTGGCCGGAAGAGTGCTAGAGCCAGCTGCTGCAAAGTTGCAACCTTTTCTGAAAATTGGTGCAGCAATTGCCTCCAAATATGCATTTAAAAATGGCATGTCCATTGCATCCACTGCAGAGGAAGATCATCAAATGTAAGCATGCTTGTACTTAAATTCTTGATTATAATTGTGTGAGGAATAAACTTACTTAGAAAGTCAATGATCAATCTTCCATCACAGAACCTTCCAGATGGCTTCTGGAAGTAAGTCTGGCCGTGTGGAGGGTCAAGGGGCTCGGCCATTCCGGCCACTAAGTTGCCCGTGTCGGAGTTCGAGTCACCGAAGTTGAAAACTGCAGGGTAGTTGAAATCTACTGCATTTGCTTCAAGAAAGAAGATTGTTAAGAGTAAGGTGAGGTGTTGGAAGGTACAAGCAGTTGAAGCCATGGTTAATTGTGGGAGCTCTTGGTGTACCTATTGAATTGAAAGGGTTGTTTTAGTTTCTTGTGGTGTGCACTCAAAGTAATCCCTACTAGGGACAATTCATAAAGTACAAGGTAGCCAATGGTTGTTCCTTTCCAGATTTAAGTCTACTCTACTGTTACATGAATCATCTTTCAAGCAATCTCTTGCAATTTACTAAAAAAAAGTTATCTTGATTTTGATCCCATTTCTTGAACAAATGATGTTATGTGTCACCTGCCGGCCTTGGATGGTTATGGGGCCCACCCCCACTTCTCTTGCATCAATTACCATAGCAGAGAAACTTGTCTGCATGGTTTATCACTTCAGTCAACCTTGGAGAATTCTTTGTCAAGAAATCATTATCAGGTTAGTTAAAAAAATTGCTTCAATGTTGACATACATGATAAAGAAAAACCATGTAGATTGTCTATCGCTTTCTTCTGGACTAGATTCTCTCTCATAAGCTAATAATGACCAAGAAAAGTTTATGATGAACATTAATAGAAGTTCAAATTAGACTAAACAAGTAGATGCAAAAAAGCATTACACATTGACCTAATTCTCATTCTTCTCTTAATCTTCATTGCAGAAAATCAAGATTCTTGACAAAGTATGGACAATGTCATCTGTACTGGGACGATCTGAAGGATCGGTCTCGAGGCATTTTCGGATCAACTCGAGCACTAAAACTGCAATCTGAGAAGGATAGTTTCCTTTCAAAAAAGGATCAAGTAAGTTGTCTAGTTCTTGCTTTCTATCTTCTTCTTCTTCTTCTTCTTGTAGAGGTGGAAGTAATAAGTCTGATAGCGGCAGATCGGAAGCTTCTTTTCTGGTGAAAATCTCAAGCATGAGGATTCCAAAAGCATACACATCAAGCATAGGCGAGACTAAGCCATTCTCCAAATACTCCTGAGCTAAATACCCCTGCCTCCCAACAATATGCTTCGTAAATGCCAAATGACCGTCCTGCCCCTCTACCGATCTTGCTAAGCCGAAGTTCGTGAGCTTCCCTCTCAAATCTCGATCAAGTAACACATTGCTGCTGTTGATATCCTTGTGCACGAGCTGAGGCGAAGTGTAGCTGTGGAGATAGTTTAGCCCGGAGGCTGCATCAAGCGCGATTTGGAGGCGTTCGCGCCAGCTCAGCGTCTTCTCTCCGCTGCTGCGATGAATCCAATCTCTTAGGGATCCGTTTGCAGCGTATTCGTAGACGAAGTACCAAAAGCCCTTGTCGAAACAAGCCCCGGATAGGCGGATTAGGTTGAAGTGGTTGAGCTTGTCCAGAATCTTGATTTCTTCCGAAACGTCTCCACTCATTTTCTTGATGGCTGCGTAGTCGCCGTTGATCGTTCCGCGATAAACAGAGCCCTTGATCAAGCAGCTCGGATTGAAGTCTTGCGTTGCGGTTTTCAGCTCTTCAATGGTGTAAACTTTGGTAGTCTGACATATTAGGCCTAAGCTGATTAAACCATGAGAATGAGCATCAACTCCTTCATCGTCCTCTTTTGAAACTGACCTTATTGCATGCTCTGTTTTTTGTCTCTGTTTTACGAAGAAGAAGTAGAAGACGATGGCCGCGATAACCGATGCTAGTACAAGGCCGCTTACAGCTCCGATCACAGCGTATATCCATGTCTTTCTCGAGCCACCACTTGGTGGTGGAGGAGACGGTGGTGGATTGAGAGAACGCGGTGGAGATTGGGCGGAAGAAACTTGACTAATTAACGGCGGGTTCTTGAGGGGAATGAGAAGAGTAGTGAAGGGATAAATGGTGTGATCTTTTTCCGACAGTGCATTAGCTGCAAGGCTGCTGCTAGTACTAACCTTAAACAGTCGACTTATGCTCGAAACGGATTGTCCCCACGTGACCAAATAGGTTAATAAATACTTCACGCCGTCGTAGGTTTGGTTCTTGGTCGGACAAGCACATCTCAAGGGGACAGTGATTGCCTCGCCGGAGTACAAACTCCCGGTGAGGTTTCCGTTCTGGGATTTGATTGCTTGGCACGTCGATAGGCCTTGAAAAGTGTTGTTTGCGATCAATAAATACGTGTCGTGGTGGTTGATTGTGAAGGTGGTGTTGGCTTGATAGTGGTGGCCGGAGCAGGAGCATTTGAGTGGAACGAGGAGTATGCGGTTCGTGTCGAGGGTGGCGTTTTTGGGGAGTGCGTTGACTCGGGCAAGGCGGGATGGAGATGTGGAGAGGAGTGTGGATAAGGAGGAGATTGAGTTGTAGGGCGGGTGAGCTCGGATGGTGAGGTAAGATTGGCAGTTGCGTTTTAGGCCGTTGCAGGTGTAGCCGAGAGCGGAAGTTGATGGGTCTTTGGTGTTGCATGCGGTTGTGCTGCGGCGGATGTATGGTTGCTGGCCGGAGATTGGGGGGAAGTAGGAGATGAGGAAGATGGAGAATGAAGCGATGGAGCATATGAAGGTAATCATTGTAAGTTGGGAAAGGAGGTTGTAATGGGGAGATTGTGTGGACTTTGGAAGGATTCTTGTACTCGCATAGAATGGGATTTCTAGGAATGTGGTAGCAAATATAATGGTCGATAACATAAGGGTTGACTCGTGAGAGGTCTAGCGACAATAGAAACAACATTTCAAAACAAACATGAGAGTTAGATTGTCTTCATGACATAACGTAGGAGTTGACTCGAGCGAGTCACGGGTTAGAATACCATATAGTATGTTGTTAGGTGTGATACAGGTGGATAAATATACTGAAAAATCATTAAACCACACATATCACACTGAAAATACTGATTTTATCGGTATATCTTTCGATACGATGTGATATCGTACCGACCTTTTTCGATACGATAATGGTATGAATTTATATGATATCGTACCGACCTTTTTCGATATGATAATGGTATGAATTTTCACATATCGAGGTATACCGATACATATCGAACCATAAAATTTATAATATAAGGTGTTTTTCAACTTTATTATCTCTTATAATAATTTATATATCTATGATATTTTACATACATGAGTAATAATAATTATGTAAAAAAAATTATTAGAATTATAAAATAAAATATATTAGTACTCCATAAAAGTATTACTCCCTCTCGTCCCGCTAATACTGTCCTACTTGCCTAATCGGGCTGTCCCGCTATTACTGTCCTCTTTCCTAAAATAGTAAAAATTACTTTTAAACATAAAATGAAGTGGGTCCCCCTTACTCACTACTCAACCCCCACATTCTTATACTCTCTCTTTTCAAAAATATATCTCTCACTCGATTATGTTCCGCTCCGAACTCAGAAAATTATGATTTTTATCTTTTTGAAAACTTTAGATTATTTCTTCAAATACAATATAAAAAAAGTATAAAAAATAAAAATCAATTGTCTTTTACTAGCCTTGCAAAAATTTGGATAATTCTCATTTCTTTCCACCAACCACTCCTCGAAAAATGTGTCAATTTCTTTATACAATTAAAACTCATAAAATACATACTAAACTAAAATTTCTTAATCTCCGTGCCAAAGTCAACTAGGACATAATTAGCGGGACGGAGGGAGTATATATCTATTTATTTAAATATGAGATATATATTAAACATACTTATTTTATCAAATAATATTCACACACGTATTATAAATCTATAAATTTAAATATATCTAGATGTGTTTTTAAATAAATAATATTTTGTACACTTTTAAATTTCGATGTATATCGAAAAATTGGTACCGTATATAGATATACCGCATGGTATGATAGGGTAACAGTATGATAAATCTTCATATTGCTATTTTCGATACGATATACGTTATGAAAAAAAATTCAGTATTCCGTATCGGCCCGCCCCTAGGTGTGACCATGTAAATTTATCATGCATTATTAATCTATACTCCCTTGCTAACATTAAACAAATTACACTTCTGATTAGGGTGTGGATTTTCCTCATAAAAAACCTGAATTTAAAGTTTCGTTTAACTGTTAAAATATGGCAATGATAATCAATTTATAAGGATTTATCATGAGTGTGACCTTATAACAAGAATTGGGCCTCGGCCCGGGTTCAGAATTTTAATCTTTTTTTAGATTCGAAGAACCGATTTTAATTTGTTTAAGGTGTAAAAAAATTAATAATCATTGTTTTGCACAATTCTAAGTTAATCTTGTGAGGGTTTCATATATCATGATTCCATTAAAATTCCTGCAAACATCAATTCGACCTATGTGTTCCTAAAATTCCACTCAAAACCCACATTTTTTAACAAGGTTAAATGAAGTCTGCCCTACAATCGGTGCATCATGCCAACTAATTACATCCAACAATCTGCAAATATCAAATATCAAGATGGATATTTGCCGCGTCCCAAGCTATTTGCAGCCGATTAATGTCCGATTTGACCATACGTCGGCGTTCCGACCGGCAACAGTGAGATGCAAACTCCCCCCAGAAGCAAACGGGTTTTCAACCGGCAATCAAATGTTCATTCTCGGAATGGGTTTCGTCGGAAGATTCTTAGCTACCGAGCTAAAGAATAAAGGATGGTAAAAGAAAGGGTTGTGTTTGTTACAATTTGGGATTCTTAAGTTTCTTCTTTTAGTTTTAATAATTCAGCTGATGATGTCTGTTTATGGTGAAGGGTTGTGAGCGGGAGCTGTACAAACGTTGAGAAGAAAGAGAAACTCGAAGAATTTGGATGTCAAGCTTATGTATTTGATGCAAATTCCCCACAGTAACTCTTCTTTTATGAAATCTTCTTAATCGATATTGCCTTTGATGTTTGTTTATTTATTTCTTTGATTGTTTTGTTGATGCTAAGTAAGTTTATTTAGGTTAGGATATACTCCCTCGGTCCCACTATAAGCAACTGAAAACATTTTAGAGCATTAATTAAGAAATTAGATGATAAAATATGAGAGAAGTAGATAATAAAGTAGGATTGAGAAAATAAGTGACATGTTGAGAGTAAATGATAATAAGGGGAGAATATAGTAATTTTTTGCCAAATTGGATCTAAGTCACTTTTAGTGAGACGTCCTAATCCGGAAAGGGAGCCACAAATAGCGGGAAGGAGGGAGTAATACATTAGTCATTGGTACTTTTCTTTATTCATAATGTATAATCTAAAGTTGATACAAGACTGTTGAGGAACTTGGAAGTGGGAGTGTTTTTGGAAGCTCAGTTTGATTGTGATACATATGCTTTGCTTCGACTTGATCTCTGCCGGAAGCTTTGCTGAATTACATGCATTTAGCATCAGAACTTCCTTTTCACGTGTTTTCTGGATTGACATACGCTTATGCCATTATTTGAAGTGGACTTTTTTTCTCGTGCTCAATGATGGATTATTGTCACTATACATTTTGCAGGAATGAAGTCCTAGACGTTGTGAAAAATCATACACATCTCGTTATATCTATTCCGCCACTTAAGGGTCAAGGCGATCCGGTAATCAAGCTCTTAGTATATGGCTTTAAAGTATTCCTGTGAAGACATTATATGGATGGTTATGTCTTCTTTCTCTTGCCACCCAAGCTTCCTAATGGTACTTTAATTCGCAGGTATTTTGTCATAAAGGACTGTTAGAAAGTGCGTTGAAGGATGGGAGACTCCGGTGGCTTGTCTACTTGTCATCAACTAGTATGTCTCGCAAACCAATTCTATATACATAAAATGTATAGCAGTACGGATATGTAACCATTGCATGACTAATGCTAGACGCATCTATTCCTCGTTCTCTAACTAATTAGTAGTATTTTTTACCGTTTGCTTTATTGTCAAAAATGAAGATAATTTAGAAAATGGTAATTGTATGTCAGTTTATAATCTGCTGGTTGTGCAGCTACCGTGTTTTCTTTACTACCTTGCTAAGTGCTAACCGTAAGACAAATGCATATTTAGCTGCAATATGCTTTTAACATTCGATGATGACGAAAATCTGTGTTAGGCAGCATTTGCTTACTAAAAATATTCTTACTAAAACCTTCATACTTTTCATGCCTGTCTTCTTTATGTCTGGATAAGTATGCATTATTTGCCTCCTCCATTTGCAAGTAAACTCGTGCATTTTTTCAATCTCAATGTGCTTTTATCTGATGTATAGGTGTATATGGAGACTATGGCGGTGCATGGGTAGATGAAGAGTAAGCATTTATACGAAACCTATATTTCCTTGGTGTCTATGGAGTTGGAATCTTTACTAGAAGCATGCAACATTCCATGGCAGTTATCCAGTAAAATCAGAAAGTGAAGTTGCTAGAGCAAGATTAGCTGCTGAGGAAGAATGGCTATGTTTTGGCCGAAGTCTTGGTATTGCAGCACACGTGTTTCGCCTCGGAGGTATATATGGCCCCGGCAGAAGGTTAGTATGATAAAACAAAGGGACAGAATTACAGAAAGCAAGATTACTAAATTGTAAACATGAAAGTGAAAATTTTGATGTCTCTGTTGTTTTGCCAGTGCTGTTGGTACCGTACTTAAAAAGGGGCCTTTGTCGAAGGGACAGAAAGCAAGATCACTCAAAAACTACACGTCTCGTGTGCACGTCGCCGACATTTGCCAAGCAATTCATGCCAGTATTTTAAATCCATCTCCTGGGTATGATATGAATAATATCTCCTACTTTTTTTTTTTTTTTTCTACCGGAAGGGGACGGAGGAAGGATTGAACCCTAGATCACTCGTATGAGTGATTTAGTGAGTCGGTAACGGATTAGGGATTATTTAATTTGCTCTATGATTCAGTTGAATTTTCAACAAGAAGATTGTATGAAGCAAACCAAGAAGCAAGAAGCAAACCAGAGATATACATTTGCAACAGAATATGACTTCAGTTCTAATATACTTATTTCCCTTTTCTTCAGGAAGATATACAACGTAGTGGATGATGATCCTGCTCCAAGAGAGGTGGTATTTGAGTATGCTCAGAAGCTGGTTGAAGAAAAATTCCCAAGCCATGGAAATCAATACATGCACACACCAAGTCCAGAACCACTTGTTTCGGAGAAACCTTCTCCGGCCGAAAAACGCGTCTCGAATGCTCGGATGAAGAAAGAACTGGGAGTCAAATTACTCCATCCTTCTTACACCTCTGGACTGCAAGCCATCATGGAGCTCATCCCTCCCCTCTCATGACATTCAAACGAACCAGAGAAAGATTTTGATTTTTTCTTCTTGTTGTGCACAAGTGGAGCAAAGCAGTAGAAACTATTTTATTTTATGGATAAACTTCAAATTATTAAGAAATCAAACACTACAAAAACAAGGATCAAAAGCAGAATCTTCTTCAAATTATCATCAATATTCTCCTCTTCAACCACACCTCTCTCCCCATTCCCTCCCCCTTCACCAAACGAGCCATATCCATTCTCATCAGAAAACTCACGTAGCCGCACGGTTTGAACCGTAGGCACTCCAGCCTCACCCTCCGCTGCCGGAATAAATCCTCTTCTCCGCCACATAAGTCCGCCACGATGCGGCGGCGGCGCTGTTGCCGGCCTCCGCCCAGCCGGCCGACGAGGAACCGATCTTCGGTCAAATGCGGTGTGAGTATTTCCCCTTCCGTATAGAGGAATTAGCTCTTCCTCTTTAATCACGGCCTTACAAACGGGGCATTCATGCGATCGCGAGTGAAATCGCAGCCATTCGTAGAGGCACGGCCAGCAATGGAGATGGCCGCAGAGAGTGATAACGGCGTCTTGAGCTAAACCGAAGCAAATATTGCATTCGAAACCGGCGGTTTCGCCGCCGACGTCCGCCGTCGAAGGTGTCGGCTCCGCGGATCTCTCCATGTATAATGCTGAATCTGCGTTACGATAAATCGAGTACTCGGTCAAATCATCGCTAGAAAATCTGTGAATTTCATGTACGTTCGAGATTTCTGTTGGTGAAGAAGATCGATCAATGGAAACTCACCTTAATTCAGTTCAGATCTGAGGAGCGAAAATGTTGAATGAGGTTTGCTCGGACGTGTTGACTTTGATTTGTTGGTATTTCATTTCGAGTTATAAATTGGTTTAATTACGGTGTGCAAGAATCTGTTCAGCAGTCTTAGTTTGATTTTTGATTCCCTGCAGTCAAATATGTCTATCTTTTTGTTTGGTAAAGGGGATAATTATATACTGCGTGGTCAGGCCGCTTCATCTCCTTATAATTTTTTAGAAATAAATTACGAACTATTTTAATTAATAAAATTTAATACGAATTTTAAAATTTGGTGTAATTTTTTTAAAATTTTTTAATTCAAAGAGATCACAAATTATTATTATTATTATTATTATTATTATTATTATTATTATTATTATTATTATTATTATTATTATTATTATTATTATTATTATTATTATTTCTGTTGTCTACTGAATTGGACGCCTATATATAATGTAAGATTTGTTTTTCTTGTTGATCGAAGAATTGTTTGCAAAGTCTTTTAGCAATTGAAAGCAATAATCGTCGTTTTTTTTCTTTTCTTTTTGTTGATGAATTATTGGCATAAGGTGACAATTTTGTTGAAGTGACATTAAAATACGTCGTATTGATTTAATGGGGTTGAATGACGGTCCAATTAGGCATCCAAATTTACAAAGACGACATCATTTTAATTTTTCTAATATCATAAAAATTGAAGTGTGAAATTAGAAAATTTTTGCACTAATTCGTCAAATTTTAAAGTTCGTGTTAAATTTGTCAATTTTGAATACGAACTTATTTCAAGAGTACTCAATTTTAAGAATTAATATCCTCTTTTAATTTAATTATTGAGACATTTTCTTTATTTTAAACTTACTAAGTGTGTTATATATGTAACATACAGTCTTTAGAATTAAATAAGTTATGGGCACGATCGCATATTTGGTGGTGATTATGATTAAATAAGTCTTTAATGTTAGGGTCTTAAATAAGCTTTGAATCAAATTACAGTTAATTATTAAATTATCTGAAATGATAAAAAAATAGTAAAAAATATGATTAATTATTTTAATCTATGTGCCTTTTTATTTGTTTGAGTTTAATTTAGTGGTCGGCAGTTTTTCTTAGCCCATAAGTAGAAACCCTTAAGGCCCCGTTTGGTTGGGCCGGAGGAATGGAATCAGGAATCATTTTAAAGGAATGATTCAATTCCTCGTGTTTGGAGAATAAAAACCCGCAGAGGTATGATTCCTCATACCCCTCTCTAACCCCTCCAAATAATACTTTCCCATTCCTCTACATTTGGGCACTTTTAAAACTCATTCCTTTACTTTTTCTCGGTCCATCATCTCTCTCATCACATTCACAGCCCTTTTTTTCCCTTCTCGTTTTCGGCACTTTCATGCTCTCTCTCTTCACAGTGCGGTTCGTCTCTTGTTTTCCTCTCTTCACGCTCGATCCTCTCTCTTCACAACCCCTCCAAAATGAAGGTTCGATTCGATTATAGACTGAAGAGGAGAAGGTACAGTGCTTTGGATCTGGTACTTTCGATTCGAGCGAAAGGGTATATGGGGTTTCTTTCTGGGTATATGGGTGGGGGACGTATGCTGACTATATGCTCTGTTAATAACTTTTCTGGGGTTTCTTTCTGGGTATATGGGTGGGGGAAGGATGCTTCTGGAGTTGCTGACTATATGATTTAATTTGAAGTTTGGAGGTGGGTTTAGCTTGCAATTGAGATATATGGTTTAGGCCCGTTTGAATATGTTTCAATATTACACAATTTTTTGCCTATATGCTTCTCGCTGCCTTCTTGCTAGATTTTTATCTGCATCTTGTTTCTCGCTGCCTTCTTGCTAGATTCTTTATATGATTTAATTGGGTTTAGCTTCCATCTTGTTTGGAGATAAAAGTTTGGAGAGTTGCTACATAATTATCATGCTTCTCGCTGCCTATCAAATTCTGGAGTTGCTGACTATACAATTTTTTGGTGATTTCCAATTTTATGGTGATTTCCAATTAAAATCGTGTGTGGCATTTCCAATTCAAATCTGCATCTTGTGTGGCATTTTCAGTGAATGTTCTGTTTCTGTAATTCCAAGAATGTTGTGTTTATGTAATTCCAAGAATGTTGTGTTTCTATAATTCGAAGTTGGTATGCTAGCTCCATGTTCTGTTGGTAATTGAACATTATCCTTTTATGTCCAATTAGATTTTTTTATGTTTAAATTTTATTGTTTTTTATTTAAAAATGTTATAATATATAATAGAATATGATATTTTGTGTACAAATTTATTTAATAAATTTATTAAATTGAATCCATTCCTTCAGTCAAACCAAACAGGTTTTGAAATCAGGTTCATTCCTGCTGCAACCAAACAACTGTTTTCAGGAATCATTCCTTGATTTCATACCTCCAAAAATGATTCCTGATTCCGATTCCACTCCTTTCTGTCAACCAAACGGGCCTAAATATGTTGCTTTCTTAGTAACTTTATTACTATCTCCACTTCCACTTTATGAAGGGCCAAAATCAAACAACAATATATTTTGTATCTCCTGGAGTCAAGTCTAAAAGTGCTACTCGTATTTGTAAAGTGGCACGATTTGATCGTCAATTTTCTATTCTCGGTTCGTTCACATGGGTATTAATTATTGATTGACAACATAGTGTTATGTGTATCATTAATTAGTATTATTAGTAAGATAAAACACATAACAGGGTCAATAACAGAAAAAAAAAATGAAAACTCATCTAATTGAAATGGTAATTTTATTATTAAGAATTCATGTTTGTTGTATTCGGATCTAAATGGCTTCAGATCCTATATCTCATATTTGCAGTCCAACTTCTGTTTCATACTTTAATGCTACAGTTAAACCTCGATAAAGTAATAGACTTGGGACCAGAAGAAAATATTCATTTAACGAGGTTATTACTTTATCGAACATTATTTTAGTTTGGATCGAAAAAAATTATTATCTCAGTGAGGTTATTACTTTATCAAATATTACTTTATCGGGATTTAGCTGTATTTCGTTTCATATTAGATTTAGGGTGATGTGTATTTTAATTTTTAATTATTTTCTCCAAAATTCACAAGATTTGCTATTCTATCAGCTCAGCTCGTGATATATTCTCTCCCTCAATTTTCTCTCTCAACATTCCTAAATCAAGATCCAATTCATATAATTTTATCTCACCATGGTCTATCCCTAAATCCAAAAATTGAAAATTTAAGTTTTGCCACTCAATTTCTCTTTTTCTATTTTTACTGATGTTAGATTTCTCTCAAAATATAGAGATATAAATAGGATGTTGTGGCTATGAAGTCACGAAAAATCTAATTCGCATTAGTTTTAATTTTTGGTATGGCAAATTGGCAATGGCACAGCAAGGGATGAGAGAGAGAAAAAAAGAGGGGAGCGATATATGATAAAGAAAAAAAAAATCAATTTTTCCTTGAAACCACCCTGATTTAGAATGATAGAAAATGGGA
The DNA here is from genome assembly GCA_028984105.1 of Lavandula angustifolia. Taxonomy (NCBI): domain Eukaryota; kingdom Viridiplantae; phylum Streptophyta; class Magnoliopsida; order Lamiales; family Lamiaceae; genus Lavandula; species Lavandula angustifolia. Next base: position 21,354,740 of record CM054815.1, on the reverse strand, counting down.
ACAACTGATTTTGGGATAGATAATCCCATCTCGATTCAAATTAAATTAAAATATCTTGTACACTCAAATAAGTGAATACTAGAGAATAATCCAAATTATTGAACTAAAGGGATTGAACACCCAATCTACACCACTTGACTAACAATAGTGTTAATCGTACTTAAGCCATTTTAATCCATTGCCACGTTTTCAATCTTAGTTAAAGTACGGCAATAATTTTGCGTACTTTTCTTAATAAACGAGCTACACAATTTAGGCGATGCCCGGTTGTAGAAGTTAGCTCGAGATTCTTAACTAGGGGGCATATTTCTATGATTAGTTAGGAAGATCTTCATATCAATAATAGAATATAACTACCTTTATAATACATAGTCTGATAGGGTATGTGTTGGTCCCGAGAGCACGTTCAGGTGTAGAGGGGGGTGAATACACCTGAAAACCGATTTCTCAACTTAAACACGAATAGTCATTTTCAGGATAGTGTCTTGCTGAACAGGTTCAGCAGACCAGATAAGATGTTCTGAATCGTGTTGGCAGAGTGACTGACTCTACTGAGATCTGCTAGCTGACTGAGAGTCAGAATTCAGTATCTTGCAGATAGAGTTCAGTGGTGCGGAATAGTGTAGGCTCAATTCAGTTGAGTTGGAAAATGTTTTTAATAAAACAGTTTCAGTAGATTAGTGCAATCAGTTAAGTTCGCTGAAACTCAGTTGAATGATTTAAGAAGGCTTTTCAGTATGAACAGTTAAATCAATGCAACAGTGAAAAAGAATACGAGACACAAGACACGGAGATTTTTAAAGTGGTTCGGACACAAAAATCCTATGTCCACTGTCCCGAATGATCAGGAAGCTATTTATTATACTGAGGTAGTCTCAGTTGGTTTGTACTGTTGGACAAACTCGGTCTTGAGATTTATATCGAGCAAGTCTCAGTTTACAAGGTTATCAAACTGAGTGTTTGAAAAACTCTCCAACTGTGAAGGAGTTCTTTACAATAAAGAACAGTTCAAAGATAAACTCCTTCGTCTAAGCTATGGATATATTCTATTGAGCTTAGGTTAGAGGGATAGGGAACAATGAAGTGGCTTCTAGAACGACGAACAGCTGAGTATGACTTTGGGTTCGTGTATCGTCGTTTGGATACTAGAGGCTGTATTTAACAGTTCAGCTTGGTTCCCTAAGAGCTAGAATATAGTTCTTCGCCGGAGATGGATTCTTCGAACTTCTTGCGGAGAACTTAGGCTTTTCGAGTTTGCTCGTTTGAATGCTCTGTGTATGCGGTTATTCTTTTTCCTTTTTCGTTTCTTCCTTTTTTTTAGCTTCAAATTTGATTTATCTCTCTATTTATAGAGAAGAGACTAGGAAAGATCCGTTGGAGACGATGATCCTTTGTCTCTCTCTTTTGGGTAGCTAACGGCTCTTTTGTAGCATTTGCAGAGTCTTTTCCTTCTTTTCCGGAAAGTTGTTGACTTGCAGCTTTAGTAGGTGTAGGACAGGTGTCTGCTTGTCATTGGTCGAGGTTCAGAAAGTGGTTGAGACAGAACAGACTTCAAGGAGATTTGAAGCTGACTTCTCTCTTCCTCGTACTTGACTATGCTGATTGTCTTTGAAAGATTTGACAGTTCAGACGACTGTCTGGCCGTTGCTAAGTCTAATCTTTGATTCAGTAGTGAACTCCTGCTGAGTCTACTTTACTGAAGATCAACTCTGAGTACAGTGAACTACTCCTGCTGAGTTCAGTTCCACTGACTCCTTTCGCATATCTTGCTCCCGCCGAGTCCAAGTATTTACTGAGTCTTCTACTTCTGGTGCTGAGGCGGATAAGCAACTGAATGCCTGAACCAGAGCAGAGGGTCTACTGAGTCTGAAACCTCAGAGACAAAAACAGGTTACAACTTAAAGGTTCACCGATCAAGATAGGGTTTTGAGATTTTCAAATCTTCAGACTAATTCAGAGTACAAGGCTACTGAGTATCGGTCAGCACAGAAGATAGAATCATTTCCCACTATATCTATCACTGCTGAGGATAGAATCATCACCCAACAGTATGGATCCGATGGGAAGACATAGTTATGTAGGAAGATGAGAAGTATACATATTTCTTATATGTTTTATGCATATTCTTTATTTTTTTGCCCTTATGCATAAAATATATAAAGAATATGCAAAAGGAATATTTCAGAACATATTCAATTTAAACCATCAAAAAATAAAATCAAGGGTACATATTCCTTCTTATTTCTTATTTTAAGGAAACTTCTCATATGATCCATTTACTAGTCTGATGAGTATAATAATGTACCAAGTACAAATAAAATAAGTTGTTATACTTCATTTAAAAATTGTGAAATGATCTCTATTATTCATAGAACATATAAATTTGTCCTAACGCGAATAAAGTTAATAGAGCCTAAATAAAGTGATCTTCATTGATGTTTTTTTTTTCAAATTTAACCTTTCTAACGTGACAAAGAAAAGGATATGTGAAGTATTTGAAGGAAAATTAGCAGCACCGGCAAAGCGATTCTCCAATCACAACCCACCACGTATCCAATTTCGCAATCACCCATACTACTTTACAACCTCTTAGGATCACATCCCAAATTAATCTTTTTGTCTTTTCCTTTTTCCAATTTTTGCCTCGGCAAAAACTTTTCCAGGGGCCCTCTGCATTTCTCGCCGGCCGACGACGAGAACCACCGTTCCGCCGTCGGAATGGCTCCCGGCAATAGCCTCATCTATTACCTATCAGAGCACCCCTCCATCGTCGGCTTCCGTTGGAGCCACGCCCAATCGTGGGGCTCCACTTGGTCGTTCCTCTTTTCCTCCATCGCCCTCTACATTGCGGCTGCCGTCCTCCTCCACGGCTTCGCCCTCCTCGTATTCCGCCACCGCCGCCCCGTCCCGCTCGGCCCCATCCCGGCCGTCCATTCCCTCTCGATGGCGCTCCTCTCCGCCACCATCTTCGCCGGGATCCTCCTCTCCGCCGCCGCCGAGATCCGCGACACGCGGTGGTCGTGGCGCCGCTCCCGCACCACCCCGTTCCAGTGGCTCCTCTGCTTCCCCCTCGGCACCCGCCCCTCCGGACGCGTCTTCTTCTGGTCCTACGTGTACTACCTCTCGCGTTTCCCCCACGCGCTCCGCACGTTCATCGCCATTTTCAAGTACCGGAAGCTCTCGTCTTTCAAGCTGTTCAACCACTCGATTCTGATCTTCATGTCGTTCCTGTGGCTCGAATTCTCCCAATCCTTCCAGGTTTTGGCGATCCTGTCGACGACGCTGGTGTGCGCCGTCGTCTACGGCTACCGGTTCTGGACGGCGATCGGACTTCCGGGCGCGTGCTTCCCATTCGTGGTTAGCTGCCAGCTGGCGCTGCTGAGCTGTAATCTGGTGTGCCACGTCGGCGTGCTCCTGCTGCACTACATCAAGGGCGGTTGCAATGGGATTGGAGCGTGGGTGTGCAACTCCGTTCTCAATGGAGCCATTCTCTTTCTCTTTCTTAATTTCTACGTCAGAATGCATATCCAGAAAAGAAAGTCTTCCGCCGCCGCCACCGCCGCTGATGCTCGCCGTCTCATAGATGAAGATAATTGAGGTCCGGAATCCACTAATCTTTTTAATTTTTTGGTAGCTACTAGGTTAGAAATACGTATTAGTATTAATTACCTATTAATTTTAGATCGAATTAGGAAACAAAATATTTGTATATACTATATTCTAAATTGTATACGGGGTAAAATATAATAGGAGAACTGTACCACTTTTTATTTTTTGTATAGCATAAATAATTGTGAATACACCTTGTAATTACTAGATAATGGCAAAAAACATGATATGTACTGTATTAGAAATTTAATTATTTAAGAGTTCTCCTTTAAAATTATTACTATTCGCATGAGAAATTAGCACGTGAGACAATAAATTAGATGAGATGATAGAAGAAACGAGACAAGAAGAAGCAAATAATTCAATTTGTATCTGAAAAGTTTTAAGAATTTGATGTTGGTTATTATTATTTTAATTTTAATTACGGTTATGATGCTTCAATTGGGCTTGAAGTAATCGAGGTGTTAAAGTTGGTGGCAATTAAGAGTACTATATATGATAAAAATCATGCTGGATTAGTTTTGGAAACGTGTGGGCATCTATCATAGGTAATGGAAGCCTGCTAATTTCGAACCCATCATTGCATTATCTTAATTATGAGTTGTTTAATGTACCTCATAAATACTTCATCCTTGTGTTATTGTGGACGTCTTACTCAAAGTAGCTCAAATTTTATCTCTACTTCATCATCTACTCTCATTATATCATTTATCTTCTTTCTCATTATCTCATTTATCTTATCTTTTTTCTTTATCGTTTATTCATATGTAGGGTTGTAAACGAATCGAATCGAATCAAATAAAACAGTATTCAATTCGGTATTTGATTCGTATTTGAATATTCGTATTCATATTCAATTCATTCTCGAATATTAAAGCTGATTCGTATTCGATTCGTTATTTATATTCAAATTATTCGATTCGAATATTCGATTCGTTTTTTATTGAATATTTTTTAAACAATATTATTCGAATATTCGGTTCGAATTCGATACGTCTTTAATACTATTCGATTCGATTCGAAACTATTCGATTCAAAATTAATATTTTTGAGAAACAAATTTATAATAAGTTTTATAAAACATATTTAATATATAAATATTTTTATAAATGTACTATATATTTATATTTAATCGAATATTTTCGAATATCGAATCGAATATCATAATTTTGTATCTGTATTTGACTACTAATCGAATCAAATCGAATATTTATATTCGAACTCGAATACTAAAAATTTGAATACGAATATCAATATTCGAATACGAATACAGAATCGAATCAAAAATATTTGATTCATTTACAACCCTACTCATCTGTTACTTTAATATTTATTTTCTTAATTCTCATATTCAGAAGCTTTGAGTGGCTTATAACGGGACTACGGGGGAGTATAAATTAGTTATTATGGATTTATAATGTATTACACGGTCATCAATAGTTTGCCACCCTAATTAAATTGTTCCACTAGTTGAGAATATCCCTAGTACAAACCTAGCTCGCCACCCACCACCCAAACAATAGAAAAAGAAAAATCTTGCTAACAAGTAACAACTACCCCATTTTCTCTGGTGTGTATTGCATCGAGAAAAGTCGAACGGTCGGTTCTATCAACATCCTTATTAATAATTAATTAATTAAGGGTCTGTCCCTTCAGAAATTAATAAAAATAAAAATGGCTCTCAACGTAGAAATATGAACATCAAATGTTGTTTTAATGAATCAAAGAAGGTAATTTGGTTAATCAAATTGAGGCCTCTAATTTTTGGGCTTTGAATTATTGGTGTCGGTGATTGAATTAATCTTTGTTGTAGAGTTCTAGTTTCTTTCGTAGTCGGTTTGCTCCACCGGCTCCCGAATTACAATAATAATTAGTAGTATTTGATAATCAAGCACGTGATATGCATGCACATTTGTTGCATATAATAACCAATATAAAACGTATTTCATGGCTCATGACATAAATCTCTATAAATAACATTAATATTCTCAAGTAAATAATTACTCGTCCTATTATTGTTGTCTTATTTTTTTGACATGGAGATTAAAAAAGTGAGTGAAAATATGTTAAAGTGGTCGGTCCACTTATTTCTTTTAATTGTGGTCCACAAATTAATTCTATTATTAGAAATAAAACAACAATAGCGGGATATCTCGATAAGGATTACAAGCCAACAATAATGGGATGAAAGAAATATCGCTTCTCAAAAATGGGGAAAATTTCAATTTTGGCCCATTATCTTGGCTTGAGTCCAGTTTTGGTCCATTATCTTGGCAAGGTCCAATTTTGGTCCGTTATTTTGCAAAATAGTCCAATTTTAGTTCGTTTTTCAAAATCGAACTAACTTTTCCAATTTCAACCCATTTAAGTGCGTGTTTACACACGCTTTTACATGTAAGAGTATACTAATTTGGATAGTTTTCATTTTTAGCCCGTTATTTTGGCACATGTTTTAATTTTGGTCTATTTGTAAAAGTGTCCATTTTTTACCATTTTTATAAAAATTAATAATATGTATATCTAAAATATTTTAACTAAGATCTTTCGAGGTCCATATGAAGAGTTTGAGCTTGCAAAAGTTTCCATCTCTTGATAAAATATCGATTAATATTTATTTCACCTCTTTGTGATATTTATGTCCATAGAAGTAAATATTTATTTCCATATCTTTAGACTCTGCTTTATGTACATAAAATTAATATTTATTTATATTTAAAAAGGCTCAGAAATATGAAGATAAAATAAAAACTTGACAAAATAATATAAAAATAATAATCATATCAGCAACGTCTTCTCCTTTTGACATCAATCCGAAAATCATAACCATATCAACCAATGTCTATGTGATGAATGGCTATTTTAAATCACAAAGAAGAAGACACATACTAGCATACTGGACTTTTGCGAGCATTAGCAAATAACAAAAATCAGCATATAATATATAATGAACTAGTCATGTTTTGTAGCCTTGGATCTCTTGGCACCTTCAACTTTGGATCTCTTTGTACCTTCAAGTTGGGCTAGGGATATGGTTCTTCTCGGTGTTTGTCTAACGTGCACTGCGCTCCCTTGAATACTAAGATTCTGCGTCATACCTCTTAACTTACGTTGATTATGTATTTGATGAAACATAGTTGGGGGTTGAGTGTAAGGTTGGAATTTTTTGATGAAACGAGACATGTGCTTCATTGTTTGAGTTGGCACCTTTCCTCAAGCTTAGCATCTAATAATCATAATGAGAAAATATTTCAGAAACAAGTGGCTTGAATGCGATAAAACTGAAAAATAGGCTGAGCAAAATTATTGTTAGTTACCACATTTCCAGCAGTCTGTGAGAAACTTTGACTTGTTCCTCGTTGATGAATATGATTAGTAAGTGTGTTGGTAATTCTCACCTAACATGTATATAGGGAAAAAAAAGGAATATCACATTACCTTACACAACCAACATTAACAAGATGAATTCAACTTTAACTTACATCCTCAAGTTCAGTTACTGTGTTTGAATAACTTGGTTCAGCTGCATTCCTACTATTTTTTCTTGCCTATTAATTTGCATTTTAAAAAATATTGTTAGAAACTATCGATTTTCACATCCTATATTAAGCATAATAATGTAATGTGGACTTAATTTACGTACCTGAAGCTGAACCTCATGGACACTAGTTAAGTTAACTGCATTTGGTGGAATATCTTGTGTATCACTCTGCTCTCCAACTAATTCAAGAGGGTTCCTATTGGCTTCCCCTATCTTCTTTTGACAGATTAATTGGTTGTGGCTTTCAATTCCACAATATCCGCACTTAAGTGTCTTTTGTTGCCTCTTCATCTTGAGTGGGTTCGTTACTGATGGGCCCATTGGCTGCAATGAGTTACAAAATTAATGAGGGATTGATACGGAAACAAAAGAACATTAAACTAATTAAAATGTAAATTACATTGCCCCTCTATTTTCTTTTCCTTTTATTTGGATGTTCGTCAGGCTCCAATCAGACTCTATGTTGGCCTGTCAGAATCCTTCCTTCGTTTGGGGGAAGTGGAGGTTGGTATCCCGTTTTTCTCCATTCATTCCTAATGGGTATAATAGCCTGCTCATAGATTTTTTTGTAGGATTCTACCCAAAAGTAACCATGAACAAAGTTTATTGGGTTTTTATCCCTAGCTGTAATTGCTGCATATGCATGGCAACTCTGACTTTTAAAAAGGATGTAAAGATAATTAAACATCAAAGTACCAACTGATTTGGATATTATAGCTATAGCAATACTAAATTAATTACTCATATTGACTATTTGAAAGAATACGTGCACATTTTTTATTAGGGAAACAAAAGGTTATAAATTTGCATTGTAATAATCTAGTATATTTTTATGTGGTTCTAAGAAATGGATTTTGTTCATAATTAGCTACTACTTAAATGTGCATCCAATAAAGCATACCCCACCTTGAAAAAGAATCTGAAGCATACATACCCTACCTTGAAAAAGAATTTGAATAATTCCAACAAAAAATCATGTTTTCAGAAATAAAATAGCATGTTTGTTGTAATTCTAAAAATCTGAACAAACAAAAAACTAATCCACATAGTCACCAATTGTCTCAGCCACTTCCTAACGCAGCAGATGATCTTTTTTTTTAAGCGAATTAGAGCTGACAGATGTAAAATTAAAACATAATTAAATATACTTAAAGCAACTATGTGAATAAAATATGATTTTCCTGTGAATAAATCTTGACAATATCAATGCAGGTGGAGATAAAGAAACAAGACAATCGCTTACCGAGTTAAAACACTATCTGAGTGTGAGAACTAAGGGCAACACAAGTTTAAGATTTTGGCCATGGATTTTGATCGATTTTAACGAGGTTTTTTTCACTAGTTTGATGGAGAAGGAAAGCAAGGAATCTGACAAGGATGGAGGGTTTCTGGTTTGATAAGTTATCAATTTATATTTTAATTAAATGTTATTAGAATTTTTATATTATTATGAATATAAATAAATAAATAAATAAATAAATAAATAAATAAATAAATAGGCGCATGTATTACCGTCGCCACGCGCCAACGGACTGAAATTGAAAAAGTTAGCTCAATTTTGAAAAACGAATTGAAATCGGATTGTTTTGCAAAATAACAGATTAAAATTGGACATTACCAAAATAACGGATTAAAATTGGATTGAAGCCAAAATAATGGGCCAAAATTGATTTTTTTCCTCAAGAAAGCAACAAAAATATGCGCATATATATAACGCCGACAAACTTATTTCGTCACGACTCGCGCGTTTGTACTAAATGATATGTTGAGGCAGCCTTCATAAATGTTCATAAATAAAATGTACAACAAGTTTTTTAAAATTTTGATTTAATGGTATTTGTGTTGATAAAACCAACTTTCATTAAATTAGTAGTAAATTACTAATACTACTATTTATAAATCCTGTATGTCCACGACACCTAAATAAACACATATAACGTGTAAGGTAGTACATTCAATTAATTTGAAGGACAATACTTAAAATCCATAGAAACCATCTTAGTCAAGATTTAGCAGTGTATTTTGGTAAGGAAAAAAAATTCATATTCCACAATTTATTCCTTGCAATTGAATTTTGCAAGTGTCACACGCCGTTCATTCATTTACTATATTAAGTAATGCCAAACACACTGTCTTAGCTGTATTAAGAAATAGGTGATTAATATATCGGTTGTGTTGATCAAATTCTCTAGTTTTTATTTTCTACAACAAAATCTAGAGATTTTATGATTACATTAGCCTAACGAGGTGTGTGTTTTAATAATGGCTGCATCAAATAATCAATCTCTACCAGTTGGAGCAGCAAATGAAACAGCAGTTTCCCGGTGGTGAGGTTGACAAGCACTCTTCAGCTCATTATACCTCTCCACATCAAAATCCAAACCCTTCATCAAGCGCTTCTGCTTGGCACTGAACCTGCTCTGAAAGAACCCCTCGAACGAGGGCTCTTTCGACGTCCTCAAGAAGAACACGTAGCCTCCCATGAAGTACATCGACGTAACATAGAAACAAAAGGGTTCCATTACGTCCCACGACAGTTCCCAGAACGTTAGCCGCATGAAGGCTGCTGTCTGGACAACCAGGTACCCTAATCCAACCCACAGCTCACGGCGGACGTGGGATTCTGCTTTACAGTCTATCACAGCTTTCTGCTTCTCCAGTTCTTGGAGCTCCTTCCTTCTTGGGTCGTCTGGTTTGGGAGGGAGAGGCATTAGTCCTCGGACTAATTTCACCACCTGTGTCAAACAAAATTGTACAACATTTTGGTAAAAACTTGGCTCCACTTCCCCTGTTCTTGCTTACTGCTATGATTTCTTTAAGTTTGGCTTCAATCAAACACAAGATTTAACACAATCTCAAGAGTCTTTTCCCCTAATTGAAAACCCCGAAGATCTTGCTAACATATCATTTTTCTGGTAAACAAACACTATCTATATAGAGTTATCTTTCGTTGCAAGAGAAATAGATAATTCAAGAAACAGAGTTGCTTGAATTGATGGGACTCCAAACACACACGAAATCCCCTTTTTTTTAACATATTTCAACCATATCTGTCATTTGGCAACTGCTTACGTAATACTAGTGAAATTAAGCAAGAGGCCAAAACACAAAGAGTAGGAAGAACAAACTCCTCCCCACCACTAGGAAGTCCTTTTCATTCCCCTTTCTCCAAAAATTTAAAATCACAGCCTTTTATCATGAAAAAAGCGCAGTCCCTCCTCATCTATGGTAATCACGGAAATTAAATTTAAGAAGATTTTCTGTTTTTTTCCCCTATTTTTCGGCAAAAAGCCAAGATTTTTACAGTTTTTTTTTTCATCCATCAATGAACAAAATCATAGATGAAAAATTAATTTCTGGAATGATCTGAGATCCACTCTCTAATAAAAGTGTCACCACCTTGTTTGGTGCGAAAACATTTCCTGTGGAACAAGACATGGAAAACACCAGCACAGAATGAAAAAGCTAGTCAGTTTTCGGTAGTGTTCAGATACAAAACTTAGGGCTAGAGAATGAAGAGTAAACGAGACCTAATCACCAATATCTTTCGACTTTTGATCTAATCTTATTACTCTAATCTGCAACAATTTCATACTTCACTATAACCGATTGAATATGAAAACAAATTAAGAGATGAGAGAGAGGGAAAGCCAACCTGCTCAGGTCTGAGAAAGACGGTGTTTCCGAGGACAATTACGCTCCCAGAATCATCGAGTATTTTCGCGAATTCGTGCCCTAATTCCGGACTCGAGCACTCCTTCGCACAAATCTCCAGAAATTCCGGATACAAAACAAAATCCTTCTCCAACAGCCTCAATTTGGATTTCACCTTTTCTAGCTGCGACAGCCTGAGAATCTTCTTCGCATCCACCACCGTCAGATTCTCCTCCGACGTCTCCTCAGATGGAGGCGGCGGCCGCAGGCCGTCTAGCCTGATCCTATCTCTGTAAATGTCCATCTCACGGAGCTTCTCCAGCAGCTTCCCTCCGGTCGGAACGAACCGGGAAGCCGAAGAAGCCACCGCCGATTGACGGTGTAGATATCTCCGGAATACGCCGTCGTCACCGGGATCCGGAGCTAGGTTATTAAGCGAAGTCTGATTACTCAGCGCGGCGGATTTGACGGCGGTGCGTGGCAAGGAAGTGCGGCAGTTTGTGATGGCTGGGTTCGTCATCCTCGACATGGTGAGGAGGCGCTGAGGTATCATTTTGTTGAGCCCCATTGATGAATAGAATAATCCAACAAGAATTCTAGAGAGAGAAATAACTTGTTAGGCTTCTTTAGAGAGATGTTAAAACCAATTTGGACCGCCGTATTTATAGTTCAAAACAAAATGCCAGCCATAAATTACCAATTAATAATATTTGAGTAAATAAACTACCCATATAATCTGGACGCGGTGAAACGTGAAAAAATACTGACCGAGTTGAGTTAATTAGAGCGCCGATTTTATAAATTAAGTTACCAAATCACGAAGTGAATTTTGTAATGAAATGACGTATGTATGGAAATAGAATTATGTGGAGGGTTGAAATTGACGCAAGCGTGTCGCCACATAACATACGATTGATTAATGCTGTCCAAACTCAACGCTCTGCCGAGTCGGAACGGAACGATTCAACCTGCAGTAATATTCTCAACGTATACGCCAATTCCAGCCTCTTTCAAGTTTCAATGTGCCTCCTAGTTTGAAAGTTGATTATATATGGAATGTGATAATTTCAATAAACGTCCTTTCCATGCTCTGTGTAGGTAAATGAATTCCTTTTTTACTTGGAAATGCAAAATCATGGTCCATTTATATTACCACTAGTATTGATATAAATGCAATTTCAATCTACTAATCAATCAATAATCAAATCATACCTTGGTCACGAGCTGTAGGTTAAGCTTATGTGGCCCAATTAAGCTCGGCCTTTTTCTTCTTATTGGGCTGGTCGAAGCCCACTAAAGAAAACAATCATTTTTTTCTTGTTGGGACTAAGAAGGAAGGCCCAATTTCAATACATTTGATTACTATCTGCCATAATAAGAATATATAAACTGTTTTTTTATAGTTGGGATATTTCTCTCTTTTTGTTAAAATATTAATGAACCAGTCAATCGCTACACTTGGTGCACAGATAAACTGCATAGCAAATATATACCCTTTTAATTTTATTTTGAGGGAGATAAGCGAGTAGTATATTAATTTATAGAGTTAAAAGTGATAAGAATTATTAATATTATCTTGTATACAGTAATTTATTAATGGTTCTATCCAAAAAACATTAAATTTCTTGACTATTAGTTTCGTGGAATATGGGTTTTAGCTTCTCAAATTATCTAATTTGTTTTCAAGGGTAAAATAAACGTAAAAATTACAAATACACGTGCAACACTCCTCTCAAGTCTCACCCTTAAAATTTTATATGGTTGGATTCTTCTCGCGTCTATCATTCTCTTTACGCTGCAACACTCCTCTCACTCTTGTTCTGCAACATTTTTAGGGGAAATCCCACAGACCAATAGTTCAAGAGACAAATATTAGATCATGCTAGAGGCAAATAAACTACTGATGGACTAAATAAGTCCGTCCTGTCTCAAGTGATTCGTTTTTCATTTCGGACATCCTGTTTCAAGTAATTCATTTTTTTTTTTTAAATAATTTTAAAAAAAATTACAAATTCTCTCATACTTTATAATTTCTCTTTTCGCTTTCTTATTTACTCTCTTACAATCTCACTCGTCTTCTCTCTCTTACTTTATCATATATTTCCCTCTCATACTTTATCATATACTTTCTTAATTCTCGCGTCGAAAAAAAACGTATCACTTGCGGGACGGAGGGAGTATATATAATAGACAAGCAAATCAAAGATCATGATTCTTAGACAGCAAATCCAAAGAGGATCCGTGAACTCATTCATTGAATTGGGAATTACGGAGTTGTCTGTGATCGCAATCTTTCTAGTCAAATCAAAACAAAGATGCTGTGATTATATCTGATTAAAATTACTAATTTATGAATCAATCAGTAATTAAGAAGAGGGACTCTCAGGAGAAATGGGACAGTAGGAACATTCTAGGTAATTGCTGGTTGCAATTTGTCCTTCACGAGGTTGTCACGTGATCATAACATGTCTTCATTGTACCATGCAGCCATGTCTCTTTTTATTAATTTGACGATTATTTATAAATTCAGAAGTCACAAGCTCTATTAGACAAAAAGACCAGGTATGTTGCTTTAAGCAATTTTAAGTTTCATAATCTTAATACTCCCTCGTCCCGCTATTAATGTCATACTTTCCTAATCGGGTTGTCCCGCTATTACTGTCCTCTTTCATAAAATAACAAAAACTAATCTTAAATAAAAAATGAAGTGGGTATCTCCTACTTAATATTCATCCTCACATTATCATACTTTCTCTCTCCAAAAATTTATCTCTCACACGATTTTCCTTCCACTCCGTACTCAAAAATTTATGATTTTTAACTTTTTGAAAACTTTTAAATTATAAAATAACTAGTACGAAGGCTTTTTTTAATAATCTAATTTCTTTCTTCTTATTCATCAGTATTTCTAGCATTTTACCTTTTTTTACACGTCATTTAACATATACTGATCATGGAAAAATACAGACCACTAATAATTAATTCAAACAAAATAATTTGCTAAAAAAACAATCATTTAAGAGGTAGAGGGTTGTAGGACTAGGCTAGACAAATTTCGATAATCTGGTTCAAATTTGCATGAAAGCTTACATCGTTAATTAGTTTCGTAAAACGAGTTAAGAAAAAAGACTTAAAACTAGTAAAAAGGACGTGTTGATGCACGTTAAAAAAAGAGGAAGAATGGCCCTAATATATAATTCAATTCTAATTAGTGGGGTATTTGATTTTTATACTAATGTCTATTATTTTTAGTATTCTTTGAATTAGTCGGGAGAGAACTTATCATAAAATTTATAAATTATTATTGAGTATAGAGAATAAAGAATAGTTCAAATAGTTAACTAAAAAAGATACTCGTGGATTATTTTCACTAAAGTAAATGTAAGTTAAATAAATAAATTATGCTTAAACTACACTTTTTTTTTGGATAACGAGAGGGTAATCTGTAGTAGCTATCACCCTAAGCTCGGTTCCAGTAGAATTTGAACCCATGACCTATCAATCTCGGGCCACCCACTTTCACCACTACCCCATCCCAAAGACTGAACTACACTTTTCTGATTGGTAAGATGAGTGTGATTGTTAATGAATCTGTACATTAGACAAAAAAAAAAAAGGCAACTCAAACTTTCTTGGATGTATGATGAACTTTTTATCCATTAGAGCCGACCAACTAATCTCGGGAGATGAAGCCAAAATTAATACTGTTGTTACATGATGATGTGTCTCTCTCTCTCTCCAACTTATAAATACCCCCAAGTACTACTCAAAAATAGTATCAAACCTTTGTTAACTTCTGAACTATATTCTCTCACTACTTCATCTCTCTCTTCAACTGCAAATCCTTAGAAAAATGGAAGTGAAGTCAAAGAAAGTGTTGTCAAGCAGAAAAGTGGGAAGATTTCTCAAGGAGCAAAGAGGGAGACTCTACATTATGAAAAGATGTGTAGTTATGCTTCTTTGCTGGAACGATTCAAATTAATCTTTATTTAATTTCTATCTTTTATTCTTTACATGGATTTTCCAATTGTAAATATAGCTTGAGATTATGGAGGATTTAGGCCATCCCCTTTTTAATGAATATATTTCAATTCATTTTTCATTTGGGTTATTTTCTCTTAATTTGTAGTGGTTCATAATTTTACAGTATCTAGCCAGAAATATAATATGAACATGATTCTAACAGGTAATGAATTTAATTATCGCTAGGCAAATTTAGTTCCCAATGTTTGCCATTTTGGATGAATTGGTCCCTAATCTTTTTTTTTAGTTTATTGGTCTCCAATGTTTGCTAATTTGGATAAATTGGTCTTTCTGTCAAATTTTAAATTAATTAAGTATTAATCATAGGGGTATTTATGGAATAAAAGTTTCAGGGACCAATTTATCCAATTTTTAAATAAAACTTTAATTTTTTTTAAAATTATGAATTTTTTCGGAAAAAAAATTAATTTTTTAAATAATTTTTTATTTTAAAAATTACTTTTTTTCAACTAATTTTTTTTCTTTTTTTTCAAATAATTTTTTTGGTAAACGAAAAAAATTAATTAATAATAATTTTAGGGACCAATTCATCTAAATAATTTTTTGAATTAACTTTTTTCAATTTTTTTTATTTAAATAAAAATTAAATAAATTTAGATTAACTAATAATTTTGCATTTCACGGTGAAGGAGGGGAGCGAGTCAACACAACGGTTGGGGAATGTGTTATGTTCTTCGAGGAGAGGAGCAGCTGGACGACCCGCTCCTAGTCGTCCAGTTATGGCCTCCCACCTCCTAGTCGTCCAGCTGCTCTTCTCCTCGAAGAACATAACACATTCCTCAACCGTTGTGTTGACCCGCTCCCCTCCTTCACCGTGAAATGTTAAATTATTAGTTAATCTAAATTTACTTAATTTTTATTTAAATAAAAAAAATTGAAAAAAAGTTAATTCAAAAATTTATTTAGATGAATTGGTCCCTAAAATTATTATTAATTAATTTTTTTTCGTTTACCAAAAAATTATTTGAAAAAAAAAGAAAAAAAAATTAGTTGAAAAAAATTAATTTTTAAAATAAAAATTATTTGAAAAATTAATTTTTTTTCCGAAAAAAATCATAATTTAAAAAAAAAATTAAAAAATTAAAGTTTTATTTAAAAATTGGATGAATTGGTCCCTGAAACTTTTATTTCATAAATACCCCTATGATTAAAACTTAATTAACTTAAAATTTGACAGAAGGACCAATTTATCCAAATTAGCAAACATTGGGGACCAATAAACTAAAAAAAAGATTATGGACCAATTTATCCAAAGTGACAAACATTGGGGACCAAATTTGCCAATTTGCCTTATCGCTATCCAATTTATTAGTTTCATTCAATAGCTTTATTCTGTGAATAGACGTCGTAACATATTGTGACTGAGCTAGCTAGTTGCATCATGCATCATGCATGGCTTTTCTCTTATCAATTATTTTTCATTTACTAATAAATCCATAATTCTATGAAATCACTAATTAAAATATCTACTATATAATATGATTCGGAAAATGCATATTGTATGTATTTGGTTTGACTATTGTAAGCGGATTTAGTTTTCTGATAAGCAATCTTGGAACACTTGAGTTGATATCTTCGTAATACTCTTATTCTGCCTTGATTTTTGTCAATTATATACTCAATAATCTACTTATGATTAGCTAATTATTGTAATCAGTAATCATGAAATTTCTCAAATGTCACGTGACGCGATTCAAGGGTTGAACTTATGAGATGAAATAATAAAGAGTTAGTGTTAAGGGTGGTTTAACTCTTCTGTGTAGATTGCAAGATATTGCACAGGAGCGAGGTTTACCATGTGCGCACAAAAGTTAGCGACAACGGGTTCCTCGTCAAAAAATAATAATAATAAAAAAATAAAAAGTTAGTGTTAAGACTAAATTGTAGTTTATATTTTCTTTTTATTAGAATTGATCCTTTCATTGTAGAGATTTGTAGAGATTGATATGATCCATAATTTACGGATCTCATTGTTGTAATTCTATATTATTAATAATGGCAATACACAAATTACCATAGTATGGTGAAATTATTTTTCTTCTCATATTCTTTCAGTAAGTTCGTCATGTTCCTAGATGAGACAGTGGTTAAGGAGCTTAGTTTACAGCCGAAATTATATGGATCAATTCCCACTGACAGCTATGTCTTGTTCTTCTTGGTCATAAATTTACGAGAACTGTTTGAATTTATTTAATATTGTTCAATGTTATGTTTACCCTCTCAGTTGTAAGAAGTATCCAACATTTCACCTTGCTATATCGCTAAATTTAGAAAGTAGAAAAGCGAAGAGGACTACAGATGGGCCCATTTCAGAGTGAAATTACCGGAGCAAGTTACTGCTATTTAGCCCATATCAGACGGTGGGGTAATATATTGGGCCCACATAGTGACAGATCTGATCAGTGGGCCTGAAATCCAACCCAATAAATGCATCAGAAATTCAGGCTTGATAAGATTTGCTTTAGTATTGTAAATTTGTCGGGGCTATATATAAATGAAGTTTGACTCAATAAAAGAGTTTCTCTTAATTTCGTTTAGCGTGAAGGTTCATAATTAATTTTTTTAAAAAGTTTTTAGATCCCTAAATTATGTATTACAGTAATTTTTAATAATTTTTCCGTCGGTTAATAATTAATCGACGATATTTCCAAAAATAATAATAAAATATCATAGGACTAATTTTTTCTGGGGACAAATTCGGTCAAATTTTTCAGAAAAATATGATCACAACAATACATTTAAAAACAATCTGTCTATTACCAATACTGAATATAGCAATATTTGTTGTAAATATATTATATATATACTTACCATATATTGTGATGACCATGTAAACTCTAAAAGCTATGAGTCCATCTTGTACTATATAAATAGAGGTCTCCACCCTCATAATAATACACATCTATTTTCTCATTCTCTCTATTATTCTCTCGTTCTATTTAATTTATAACACATTATCAGCACGAAGGAGCTCTCAAGAAAAAAATACCAACGGCCGTGGGAGGTATAATTTCTTTCCAAGAAATCTTCTTCTCTCGTTTTCGTCAATATGTTAACAAGTTTTACAATTTAATTAAATGTGTCACAAGAATTCTTCTCCTCTCGTTTTTTTAATTTAAAAAAAATGATGTAATTGTTTTTTCTCAAATCACTTATTTTGAATCATTCACTTCCTTCGAGAAAATCATTATTTTTATTGTTGCTCCAGAAGTAGCACAATATATTAATATCCTGAAGAATATTATAAGCTCTTAAAGAGCGATTCCAAAATATATTTTTAACTTGATTTGTTGCTCCAAAAGTAGCACAATCAATATTCCTGAAGAATATTACATGCTAGCACAAGTAATATTCTTGAAGAATATTAATTATACTTTAAAGTATTATCTAATTACATGGAGTGGTATCAAGAGCTCATCTATGCTTGACAACTACATTTCTAACATCCTATTATGAATTAATTTCTTTTCAAAAATAGATGTGAGATCCGGTATATCTCAAAATTCACAATTTATTGATTTTACTTATCATAAATAAAACTAAGTTGTTGCTCTGGAAGTAGCACAATTACATTCCTGAAGAATGATCATATTGTGATATTAACATTACTATCACATGTCTGTGGAAATGCCTCAAGTTTTCCTCCTGAAGTAGCATCATTTATATTCTAGAAGAATATTAAATATTCTTATAGAGCTACTCGTATTTTGTGTGATATATATGTTATTCCCGAATGAAAAACATTATTTATGTCTTGTTGACATTAATGCACTCTTGATATCGATATTCATCTGTCAATAAGAGGGCATGAGAGAGACAATTGAAATGAAGCATCCCAATAGGATTGCTTAAAGATATAATTGATTGTACTCCCTAAAGCTCGATACAAGTATATGCATCCTAAATTGCGAGATTTTCAAATCCAGTGCATAGAAATTATTGACGGCTCCAGAAGAGCACGTGTCATTCTATCAAACGATACGAAATCAACTATTGATTTTGTCCTTTACTCTAGTAAGTCTAGAAGGAACTTACTAAGTTTTAAGGATATTCGCTGCAATGGATACCATACTGAAATAATATGCAAAGGTAGTGATTCTTTTGTATTTACCCATAAGCTAACAAAAGAAAAGTTATCACACTACCACCTTAAATGTATTACACATTCATAAAAATAAGTGAGACAAAACATGTCATGAACCGGAAGTTCAAAAGAGTTTTATGCTTTGACATGATAAGTTTGGACATCTGCAAGCAACTATGATGCGCAACATAATTGAAATTCATATGGGCGCTACAGAGAGATCCTGAAGAATCTCTTAATTTCCATGAATGCTCGATTTCTATAAGAAATGTAGCACTTGGTAAAACTACAATTTCAAAAATAAAGTGCTCAATTCCATCAAGAAAATTTGTCTTGATAAAGCGAGTGAGTTTATGAAACTCCAAGTTCCTCATGAAGAGGATTTAATATTATTTGACTTTGGGATTAAGATTAAAAAGATTAGTTGCTCATGACCATACTCAAATTGGTTTTTGTTCGTACAAATATGAGTCTCACAAGAAGATTGTTATTATAATGAAATAATATTCCAACATTAGGAGGAACATATGTCACATTTGGATTCCTGAAGTAATCAATGTGAATTCTACATCCAACAAAAAGCACAAGAACAAACTAGTCACATTTGGATTCCAGAAGTAACCAATATGAACAAGAAGTCGAAAGATTCATTTGCAAAATACTCCGAATCAACTTCTTGATGTTTTATTATGTATATAGAAGAAATGACAATGTTATACATTTGCTATAAATACCTCCGCACGAATAAATATCCCTGAATGACAAGTACAAATGATAGCAAATGAATATAAAATTCGTCAAAAAATATGGTCGACCAATTGGTTCTAAAAGAAATTTTGTGTCTAAGAAAAGGGGCACCACATATGAACCAAACAACGACGAAAACGATTAATCAATCAAATGAAGTTCCTGAAGAACTACAAGCGTCTAAAAATACTGAGATCTCAAAATATTGGAGAGATCAAATATCGTTGTGGACGCACGGCGGTATTTTCACCTTTTACTATGACTATTGAAATGAAAAAATGGGATCCTCAATGACGATCTATAAGAGATTGTCAATATACAAATAATTGGCTAAAGAGGAACGAAGTCATAGAAGGTGAACTAAAATTCCCTAGAAAGCCGGAAAACATCTGGACTTGTAGTTCAAATCCAGAAAAATATTCCCGAAGGATATAAATGTATCTTTGTTAGAAAGAAAAATAAAAATTGCGAGATATATTACAATACTCGTAACACAGGTCTCTCTCAAAGACCGGGAATCAATTATAAAAACTCTCCCATAATAGACGTCATTATAGTTTAGAGTTTGATTAATCTACTTATGTCACAAAGGTTTGATATGTGCCTTATGAATGTAGTAAATATCTATTTATATGATTCACTAGATAGTGACATATATATGCATGTAAGTCAAAAATATATTTTCAAGTAAACTGCAAAATCGTTGTAAGAACATCACGTATCTCTTGAGAGAATGATACAAAAGTAAAGATATTTGCTCATATGTTTTCGAAAAGAAAACTGATAGCAAAGTTATTTATATTGTTATCTAAATTTGATTAGAACTCCTGAAGAGTTTAATACTTGAAATATTATACTCCGTCAAGATGTCATATATAGGGCCACTAATTGTGGACTATTTTATTGATTGATGTGTTTATTTTGTAAATCCAACTTACATCCTTGTCGACATTAGGGGGAGATATGATATATAAATGATAGAATGCCGCATATATCTCGTTGGATTAATTATTTAGATTCACACACTATGAACTAGAAGTTCATCAAATTATTTAGTGCAAAAGGAGTGACTAAAATCTTATATATCTGTTGTATATGTACCATGAAAGAACTGAAGTTTCTCATAGACAAAATAAATCAATTAATTCTCATTGACGCCAGAAGTGTGAGAGATTTATTGGTGCTAAGAGATAAGAAGTCCGCGGAATACAAAATTAGAACACATCACTCCAAATTACTCTTGAAGAGGATATGTGAATAATTATGTACAAAAATACTTGAGAAATTAACCACCTCATGCCTAAAAGACGAAGTTAGAATCATAAAACTTAGGTTGAACTAATAATTGTCTCGACCTGCAGATCGGACATCTCTCTAATGGAGTTACGCTAGCCGACCTACCTAAAAGGTCTTTAAAGAGAGATTATTGTATCGCATCCATATAGCTACCGAATGGTGGTTGCTTCACTTGAAGTGGATGAAGACTCATTTAAACCTATAGAAGATAACAAAGTTGTTTTAGGAGCAGAAGTTCCTTACTTATGTGCAATTGGAGAATTTGAAATGGTATTGACATATTCCATGATATTATCTATGAAGATAATTAAACTTGTGTTGCACATATTAGTGTAGACCTTAAAGATAACCTTGAAGATTGTTATCTTGAGGGGGAGTAACAAATTGTAAATAATCCTGAAGATTAGACTGACTCCTAAAGGTCAAATGACCTGAAGGTCAAATGGTTGTACTCTTTTTCATTTCTAAGTTTTTTCCAAAGGGTTTTCTTAGTTAAGGTTTTTAACGAGGCATCCAATGCAACACACGAGAAAATGAGTCATTGAGATTGATTCATAAAAGAGTCAATGCAACACATGATCTCCAAAAGAGTAGCGGCATCAACATCCAGCAAATTCGCTCAAGTGACAATCTAGCGGATTCTTTTACAAAGGCATTACCAACGTCAACATTCAAGAAGTTGTTACACAAGATCGATATACGCCGACTCAAGGATCAAGAATATTATATTGAGGTGGAGCAGTTGTACTCTTTTTCCTTCGTCCAGTTTTTAGCCCAATGGATTTTTCTAGTAAGGTTTTAACGAGGCAGCAATTTATTTTAGGGATGGTCAATCAAGGGGGAGTGTTGTAAATATATTATATATATATATATATTTACTATATATTGTGATGACCATATAAACCCTAAAAGTTCATGAGTTCATCTTGTACTCTATAAATAGAGGTTTCTACACTGTGTCCCAAACCTGTCCCAACTTCCATACATTGTTTTGGACGATTGATTACATTTGATTATATTAGATTAAGTCTTGAAATGAGAAAAGGTGATGATTGAAAGTGATTAAAAATATTAAAAAATATATGTATATCCTGTGAAAATTTTCGAATATGCAAAATTTAGGGTACAATATTTTTGGATTGATTTTGCAATATTTTTCTCTCCTTAATTTAGATTCATACATATAGCCCAGATTTGAGCAGGATCCTGTAATGTCTATAGCCTGGACCACAAATGCAAGATTTATCACATAACTCAATTTTCATCCGTACGATAAGGTTGACAAATAACAGAGAGAGTTGATGAATTCATGCCTAGTCCATTGCTTATTATTACAAACTACAAGAAGCAGGGGCAATTCCCCATTCTCATCAAAACTATATTATAAACTGCTCCTCATTATTATTACAAGTATAAAGCTTTTCTATAGAGCCCAATAATTTCAGCTCCCTTTTCTTCACTGCTTCGCCTGCACAAAAATACAATATAAAGCTTTGTAAGGCTTAACTGCAAATTTTCGAAAACAGCTCAAATCAGTAAGATGCAGTGTGACTAGGGCAAAACGGAGTATACAACAATAATGAGAAAATTCCGATTTTGGTACTATAATATGGTTGTGCTTTTTGTGCTTTTTTCGATCATCTGACTTGTTTACCGACATGTGGCACGTGTGCCTAATATTGTGTCTAACGATGTATTACTACTAGTGACACAATAAATCACGGGATAAAATTGGCGAAGGAAAATGGACCCGTGGGTACATTCTCGAAGAATGACAAAAACAGTACTTTTTAAAATTACTGGGTAAAACAGATCCGACCAGAACAAAAAATGAATGCAGACCACATTACAAGACCAAAATCGAAATTCTCTCCGAACAATAATAGCAATGGCAACTCATTAGCCTTTTGAATAGATACTTTTGAAAGCAAAATCATGACCAGCTAATATTGTGCAGCTTATGGAGAAACCAGCCAAAATAGCAATAGCAACTCATGTGATGCAAAACGACAATGAAAACCATAAGCAACAAACTACACATTTCATTATCATGGGACAGAAACCATTAAAAGGCAAGGAGAGCAAATTTACCTGAGAATACAAGAATGTTCCAAGAACTGCGATTGCAGCGCCAAGAGCATTGACGGGTTGTACAGGTGTCTGGAAGATAATGATAGAGGAGACAATGACCGAGATACGTTTCATCGTATTTCCAATGCTAAACGTCAAAGGAGAAATCTCATCCAACGACATGTACGACACTTGGTTGTAGAGATGGTAAAATACACTCTGAGCCGCCATCCACCTGCGTGCAAATATCCACCACACAAAACCATAACCAACACAGAACAATACAAAAATGGACCATGAAAGACAGTTTCTATCACTACTCCCACAAATCCAACATATATTCCACAAACTTCCAACTGTCACATTCTTCGGAAATCATTCAGTTTGCATATTGGATGAAGCATTAGATGCATAAGTATTGGCTTCATAAAACAGCAGCAGAATAAATGAAGTGTTTCAATGTTTTTGTCTAGTTATTCTTTAATCTTCTTTTATCTCTTAAAAAGAAGCATCAAACTTGGCATATTCTAAGCAAATACAAATGCATTAGCTTCATAACTAAGCAGCAGAAAAATACACTGAAATCTTGTGAATAAGCATAAAGCAGAGTGGTGGTAGAAGCGTGATTACCAGACGATCTGGGGTCCGATTTGAGACAAAGCTTGTTCAAACCCTGTAGCCCACATCTTGGGTCCCTCCACAGCAATTGCAAAGGGAGTGAGCAAAACGAGAGAAAGGATCGATAAGCAAGCATAATAGTTCATCCCACTGACTGATTTTCCCTTCATACCCTTCTTTGAGAATATGTTCCGAAAAACAAACGCCAAATTTGAGATCATGGCCCCCATGAAACCTGATATTGACAGTAAACAACCACATGAAGAGACCATCAAAAAGCCATCAAAATCATCCAAAAATCTCAAGTAACCATAACCCACTTGAACAAGAAATCATATGATCCAATTAAACTAATTATAGACATAGGAGATGTAATGCGAATGTAATCGATTTCTTCAAGCCTAATTTTGAGAATAGGGAGTTTAAATTACCAATCATGTTGAAGTTGAGCTCGGTAAGAGCAGCGAGACCACAACCGCCGATGATCGGAAGAAGAGACAAGTAAACCGCCGGCGGAAAAGTCTCCCCCAAAATGAATCTCGAAACCAAGACACTGAAAGCAGGCTCGCCGCTCTTGATTATGTGAGTGAACGAAACCGCCACCTTCGACATACTTACCGTCGCCGCAACATGCCCAATTGTATGCGCGACAGCTACCTAAAATCATGATTTTTTTCTAAATTTTATGCAGAAACAAAAAGGTAATTTGAAAGTCCAAATCTCAAGAAATTTGACATAAACCCTCAGAAAAATCAGAATCTCACCGGGAAGAGGGATTTCCAGAAATCGAGATCAGTTTTGGGCGCCTCGGCGATCCGCAACGCCCACGAGACCAGCATGATGAGCGATCCCGCCGCCAGCGAGAGCGTCGACGTCAGCCATGGAAACGGATAGGCGTTCAACACCTTCTTGTTGTATATGTTGAAAATCACATTCAGTCCCCACCACGTGGCGAAGTAAATCCCGATCTTCACCTTCCTCGCCGACTCCGATGGAACCACCGCCGCATCTCCGATCGGCTCCGACCGGTCGGCCTCGTAGGCCCTGCACGTGGCCAATCTCCGATCCCCTCTCTCAAATGACTGGACCTTCGAAATGTGCAGCGGCCTAGAGAGAGAAACGACAGAGAGGCCGCGAGTCCTTACATGCCCTAACGACGACGACGGCGACGGCAAATACTGTGCGGCGAATTTTCTACTCGAGCTGAGAAAATCGGAGCCATAGATTATCGACGTCGATGGCTGCTTGATCGATGAGATCATAGTAGTACTGAAACAAGAAAAACTCAAATTAAAAATTTTGAATATATAAATTGTGATTCAAGCGAGAATTTTGATGGGGTTTGTTGAGGTTTTCGAAGAAGAAAATTGGAGCGTATTTAAATGCGGAAAAGGGCAAAATTTGAGAAAGTTTTGAAGCTTTGGTAGTTCCAAAGGACAGAATAGAGAGGAGGCTTTTGTATGCGGGAAAGAGCCTCAACAACCAATCAACCCATGCTTACTCTCTAGTCTACATTTCCTACAGAAGCTGTGTTGGCTGTCCCAAATCAATCTAAACAAAATTGATAAACTAGAATAATGTTAGGAAATCAATTGAGTTACTTAAAATGATGTAATAATAGATTTTACCTAACCTAATTTATTTGCATCAGACTGTGCAAGACTGCAAAAAACGTGCTACCTACCTTAGAACATTAAAAATATTGGTGGTGCAATAGACGTTGACCCATAAATCGAGTGCTTGACATAATATAATTTTTAATCACTAAAATTTCGTGTGAAAACTCACATAAAATGGAGGGTTTTTTAAGATTGGAAATTGAATATGATGAATTCGGATATGTGATTTAATCAAAGTATTACACAAAATTCTACTTGACAATGTCATAAGTTTGACATCACGAAAAATATCTGTTTTTAATGCCTTTTTAATAATTAAAACTTGTAAAATTCTCTCATTTTATCCTTCATCATTTTACAGTTCTAGACAAGCTAGAGGATATGATAAGAATATTCCTTGTTGTTGGTGATTATTTTCAGATTGATTGTAGAATTGAATAAATTGTACGAAAATATTACCACCGTGAAAATTGTAGGATAGTGTTGTTTTAGTATTTTATTCATTCGGTTGTTTATAATTTAAAAGTGATCATAGTAAATTCTATTTTTATCGAGTTATAATTATTAGTATAACTTGCGAAGATAATTACTTCAAATGTTCATTTTTATGTACTTAAAAAATTCTGCTGCATATTCTAGGCGAAGACGTTCCAATATTCCAACCCCAAACCTACTTCTCCAACTTTTTACTTGTCATGTCAATTTTTCAAAGCTACAAAGTTTTTAACATTTTTCACTCCAATTTCAAATCTATAAACCCAACTTTTTATGAATCCCACTAATATATAAACACAACTATTTATCTATATATTTATATATAAATATCGGAAAAAAAAATTGACACAATAATAAGCCGATTTTACAGCTTCAGGTAGTTGGTTAGTAATATCGGCCGACCTATGATGTAATATGCCGCTACTCTTTCTAAAAAAAATTCGTTTTTTGTGCATTTTCAACTGTTGGATCGGTGCTCACGGTGCATCAAGATTTAGCTATATACGTCTCTTCATCATGTGACCAAAATGTCCTATCCTTTTTATGAGGTTGAGTAATTTCCTGGACATTATCATCTTCACCTTCATCGACAAGGCTAATATGTTGTAGCCTCGCTTTTGAAGAATGTTGTGAAAATTGAAAACCCAAAATATTTAATTATTAGTTGTTGAGAACCAAGAAAAGAGCCTCCAGAATAATGGCAACAATTCATGCACCGCATAAATTAAGGTGCAACGGGTAATAACTAACAACAATTCACGCTCCTTGAATTAATTTTGATGGACTTGCTATTGCTATTAATAGTAACAGTCATTTATTAACGCACAATAATTCATATGGCTTTTCAATTGACAGTATTTGGCGTAATTAATGTTTCACACGAGTATCTTTGCACGCGCCAATGACATTGCGGCGTGCGTGCACACGCCACGCGCTTCGATAGCCGGTATAACTCCAAAGCTGGCTTTTCAAATAAGAAGCCAAGTTTACCACGTCATTCAATTTTCACTCTCTCCAACATTACAAAGTTCAAATCCAACTTTTAAGAAATTTTCAAACCTCCCATTGGAGGCACTCTTAATAGTTATATACGGCACGGCGCCGCGCAGCTAACACTTCTGATTGACAAACATTAATGTCTGTGGCCCTATGCAATAAATTGGTTTCTATATTTCAAGATTCGTGCATTGTTTGAGTTATGACGACAAGGATGAAATTACAACACGAAGTAGGTTTTTTAACAAAATGTACAACTCCCTTCATCCCTTTGAACTTATCTTTTTTTTTTCACAATTATTTAAGAGAGTTGGTATGAGTTGAAAAAAAAGGTGTGGAATCCATATAATTATCTATTAAGTTGGTTTGATTTAGTAAAGTTGTAGAAAACATTTCTTTATTTAGAAACAAAATAAATTCAATTGGGCGGTTTGAAAAAGGAATACAAAACAAGTTCAGTACGGAATTTAATTTATTCCATTTGTACAAAGCAAATTGTACACACACATGGCAATTGCCAGGAAGATTTCTTACAATGAGCCACTTTATTTTTCACTTCTTATCAAACAAATAATGAATCTAACATAACTTCCCATGCACTTCAATGTCCAGGAACAATCGAAACAAACAAAAAAACACCCAAGAAAAAAGAAGAAAAAAGAAATCATATTCAACATCAAATAGCCAAAACAAGTGAAGAACCAAAGAAAACAGCAACAACTCCCACAACACTAGCGGCAACTGAAGAAACACCATTCTTCTTGGGAGGAGAAGACTCCTCGGAGGGAGCCGGAGTCGGATTACTCTCCTCCGCCGGTGGAGGCGACTCTTCTCCTGCAGGAGCCGGAGATGGCGGCGACATGGCCTCAGACGGCGAGGGACTGGGAGTTGGAGTCGGAGGAGGGGATTCAACTGTTCCATTGGAGCCATGCTTGCTCCTATCACCCAACACAACAACAATCACCTTCTCATTCTTGTGGCAATTCTCCGCCACTCCACTGATAAAATAATGCGGCCCGGATTGGTTGAACTTGTAGGCCGTGTGGCCGTCTGTGAACTTCTCGAGAGGCTTATCCGTGTTGCAGTTCGCGTAGTCTTCTTTGGTCACGCGTAGGACCGAGTCGTGGTCACCGGAGTACACAAACACTGCATGAAAGGGAAGTGAATTTGTTACAACTTTGAGGTCATTTGTGTAGCACGGAAAATGTAAGACTTACGTAACGAATCGCCGATCTGGAACCGGCTTTTTTCGGCCCAGTGATTGTACATGGCTGCATCGCTGGGAACTGTCCAGCCTTCTGATCCTCCGACCTTGAATTCAAACGCATGGCAGCTCTGGATCAGAAAGCAAACGGTAAGAAGGCCGAGAAGACGTGGAGCCATTGCAGAGTGAAGGGGATAAGTGGTTGATTGGGAAGGCGGACAATGTGGGATGGTTTGGAGTGAGGTTTATGTAGATGGGATGGGATTGGCTTTTGTGGGAGTGAAGCTTTGGCTGCTTTTTGTTATATTCTGTTTGATTTCTTGGGTTCTGGTGCAAAGCATAATGCTGTGCTACTTTGGGAATATGTAGTTTGGGAGGTGAGTTATGCTTTGCTTGATTATGATGATCAGAGACTAGCTTGAGCCTTGCAAAATGGTATCAGTATAATTAAATCAAGAAAGTGACCGTTTATTTTCTCATAACTTTTCATTCTTCTCTGTCTCTGTCTCTCACTCTAGTGATGCTGTGTTCGAGAAAGCAAGTTCACAATCAAGTACGACCAACGGCTCTGCTTGGGACGGAGGGAGTACTTGTTTACTTTACTTTAGAGATCTTTAGCATCATTTAGTGATCTTAGTGAGTTTTGTTTGCAAGAAAATCATGCAAACAAAGTTTTTCTCTGTGTTGGGCCCAAAAGGGATATTTCATCAATTTAAGGCAATAGCACAATCAATCATCAAAGAATATAATGTAAAGTACAAAGCAATTCATTAACAGCAGGATAAATAAAGGAGATAGTAGCTGAGAAATAAATTATGAATTCCAACATCTGGATGACACTGTTATTTAGATCCATCAGAACTTGGAGAAGTAGATGCAACATCACACATGACACTTGTGGCAAAAGAACGAGAAACGGGAGCAATATAGATAAAAACTTAAGCTTCGACACAGCAATCTCCACTTATAAACTTATCATAGATCGTAGATACGAATTTGGGTGCTTCACATCAGAAACCATGAATCTTGATGTGCTCCTTCTTCACAATTCCAGCCTGCAATTAAGAGCCAAGGACCACATTAAGTAGATATTCAAGTGCATAATGTAAATGTTTACAAGCTATCCAAATTCATATTGGTTTAGTTTTAATATCATTTCATCGACAAGTGTGGAGTGTGGGGTGATACGTAAGACTAATGCTCTTATTCTCAGAACAAAAGAATTTCACCATCTCCTTTTTTCTTTTATAGCCTTCAGTTTGATACATAATAACAAAGATTCGATGAGGTAATAACCTGAACAAGAAAAGTAGAAACGTTCTTTCTCTGATCACCTTGGAGTTGAATAACCTTTTTGACAAATAATAAAAGGTTAATTTCTAGAAAACAAATAATAGTGTGTGTATTTATATATATATATATATAAATCGTAACAGGGAAGGGATAATTTGTAACAAAAACCTGTCCTAGTTCTGGATCCTGGACAACAGTTCCATTGCAGCAAAACTCTTTCTTAAGATCCTTCAATATTTTGTTATAGCTGAACTCTTTCTTCAATCCCTGCACAGTAGTCAGGCTTTTCCGACCATTCCGCTGTTGTGTTCGGATGTGTACGTAGTCCTTTGATCCAGCACCAGAGTTCTCAGCATTTGCATCGGCAAAAGCATCTGCGATCACAGAAACTAAAAATCAATCCCTGAAATGCAAATAGAAGGGCTTCTGGGGTTTTTTCGGTCTCTGATAAGGCAAGATAGTGAGCTTTTTCTAAATGTTTCATCCACTATATACCACTTCTCAATCCATGAACTAAAGAAAGCATCAATCTTTCTTTTATAAGATAGCATACCAAAGGTAGAGGGAATCTGGATATCAAGATCAGACATGAAATTTGGTTGATGCAGCAAAACTGACTACGAGACCAAGTTTTCCTGTTTCAAATACTCAAACCTGAAAGGGAAAAACAAAAACTAATGATTAACAATACAAGCACAAGCATATCAGATTCAAGTATTTTATATTCGTTTTCTATTTGCCATGAAATACAATAATGGAGTTCTCAGTAAAAGAGCAACACGCAGTATAAGGTGTGTTAATATCATCTTCAGGTATTAACATCTCTCTCATGATCTGATTTATCAGATATAGAAGTTACAAGCAACAAGAGACCTTTCGGCTTTCACCAACTATTCTTTAAAGAACACAGCAACCAGCAAATGCAGTCCCAAATCATATCAACCTTTGTACATTACCGAAATTCAAAGTTCCAGCAAATTCAACAATAAAAAAGTCTTGAGTCCTCTCTGCTTTTATTACTATTATATACCCAAAGAACACTGAAAGAAGTAGTATAATTGCCACCCAGATCACTAAAGTATTAACCGGTACTCAGAACAAATTATTTTCCACGGGCTTTCACGAACAGTGAAGAATCCAACATATAAAATACGATAGATAGCAAAAAGATCCATACTTATACTGTCAATCGTTAGACTAAACCCTAATTCCAGGAAAATTACAATCTGACATGCAGAGCACTCTTACAAACTAAAAATAAATAAAACCCTAAATCCTATTGGGAAAAAATTAATTGAAAAAGAAACACGCAACACCCTGTTTGATCAACAAATCACAGAATTTATGTACCTAAACCAACAATTTCTTATTTCTGGATTATTTTATTTTAGTCTGGAAGCCAACAGTTAATACGAGAAAATAGGGAAGAGAGCAAATTAATAGGCTGCTTCTTCAGAAGCAAACGAGAATTAGCAAGAAACAGATCCGAATAGTGGTCGAGATTGAGAGATTAATCGGGCCGGAGAAGAATACCTGATTCGATTGAGAAGAAAGAGAAGTAAAGCCCGAATAGACGAGAGGGGTAAAGTGAATTGAGTTAATAAACGTCAATAGAGTACTGTAGTATTTATAGACCAGTATTCCACATGTCTTGCTCGACCCAATAATACCGGGGGGAAATACAAATAAAAAACAAAATAAAAATTATAATTCAATACTTGATATTTTGTAATTTTGATATTTTCTGAATTTTTCAGTTGTGTCCCAAACTTCAATTTGTAATTTGATATAAAATTTAAAAAGTCCCTATATCACGAGGTTGAATTTTAAGTGAACTTCTTTTTATATATATATTGATATAGATATGAAATTTATTTTTTGTTGCTTATTTACAACTGAAAATGCTTATTTGTTTGAGTTTGATTCGTTTTAAATAAACAAACAAACAAACTTATGGTTTGCTAAAATTGACACATGACCTCGGGAGCAAATTCTCTACCAACACATTACTAGTTTGTAAATATTAAATTAATATTTTAGTACTAAGTATAAATAGCTTGTTTCAATCAATGAGTATTGAAGAATTTAACGGAATTTATTTTTAGAGAAATATTAGAAACATGTGACGTATTCTTTTCATTATGTTTTTAACATTTTTCTAATGGAATGGTAAAAACTACTCCCTCCGTCCCAAAATTATTGTCCAATTTGCTTTTTGCACGGTTTTTAAGGAGAGTTGTTAATTGTGTGTAGATTGATATAAAGTTGTGGGTCCCACAAAAAAGTTGTATGTAATAATTTACTAAAAAAAGAAAGTGGACATGAATTTTGGGACAACCCAAAATGGAATAGCGGACAAGAATTTTGGGACGGAGGGAGTAATATGTAATGAAAGAGTGTTGTCCAACGTACAAAATAGAATTGTTTGATACTAGGGTAACAATCTTCGACTTAAAAATTCGACCTTTATAAGATTATATACTCTTTATGTTCCATTAAATTTGTTTTGAATTTCTTTTCTGATGGACCCGTCCAACTTATCTTGTTTCTAAGCAAAAAAAAAAAAATAGATCTCATACATTTACCAACTCAAACCAAACTAAAATATTAATCAATTATAACACTTTTACCTCGCAAACCAATTAATTCTAAATAATTATTAATTAATTATACGAATTCCACACTTTTACCAAACCAAACTAATTCTAACAAGTAACTGCGCCGAAAATAAACAGGACAAATTTATAGGGATAGAGATAATGTAATGTAACATTGTAAACCGTAAGAATGAGGAAGGACCATACTGGTTTATGTGTAAAAATAAGTGCAAGTTAAAATGTATCACGTGAAAACTGAATTCGTAACTTTTGATCACAAGACAGACATCTCAAATGTCAACTTTCGATCACAAAACATACATCTCAAATGTTATGCCATTCAAAAAATTATCAGATTTGATACTCACTACCCTAACATAACACCTTCACTTTACTTGGATTCAAATTGTAATTCTCAACCAAAAAAAAACATGAAATGAAGAGTATTTCAGGAGATAAGTCGCCACATCCAAATCCATTCAAGCTATAAAAAGTTGGTTCAACAGCACACATAACGTAAGCAACAAAACCATGAAACACTTGGTAGTACTATAGGTAATAAATAAAGATCTTAAAACATATAAGTAAGGGGAGTTTGTACGGTTCCCACAACTAATATATATGCTGCATCTCAGAAACCATGAATCTTGATATGCTCCTTCTTCACAATCCCAGCCTGCACTCAAAGCCAACCACAATTAAGTATCCAAGCAGATAACACTTTAAGATCCTATTCCATGCCGAATTACTTTGTTTCTTTTGAAAAGCTGCTTGTACTGTTTTAGTATGTGACTAATTTGACTGTTCCTAATACACCCAATTATGAAATGTCAACTAGGTCATCACCTGAACAAGGAAAGAGGAGACGTTCTTTCGCTGATCGCCTTGGAGTTGAATAACCTAAAAAGAAGTGGGAAAAGAAATGCTTAACCGTCGTCAAAAGAGTCAGATGTAACAGGAAAGAGGCAGGAGAGTGCAAACCTGGCCTAGTTCTGGATCCTGGACTACAGTACCGTTGCAGCAGAATTCCTTTTTCAGATCCTTCAAGATTTTGCTATAGCTGAACTCTTTCTTCAATCCTTGGATAGTCGTCAGACTCTTCCGACCATTCCGCTGTTGCGTGCGGATATGAACATAGTCTTTTGTACCAGCACCAGAATTGTCAGCATTTGCATCAGCAAAAGGATCTATAAAATTTCAAGAATAAAAGCTCGAGTCAGCTCCAAAACAGGGAACAGATTTATAATTTGATTAATTTCCATATCATTCTTTACTTCTGTGGTATTCTAAATCTCATTCAGGAAATTTTTAATTTGATTAATTTTTTATAGTGTCAATATTTTATTTAATTTTCATTTGATAGCAAGCGGAACATGCATGCATAGGTGCTAAATGTAGGTTAGACACTCAAAAGTAAATAAATGGAGTTTCTAGTATTTTCTATACAAAAATAGAAATATACTCCCTCCGTCCCGTTATTTGTGGCTCACGGGAATTAAGAGAGTAGATGATAAAGTATGAGATAGGGGGTAGATGATAAAGTATGAAAGAAGATGAATAAGATAATGAGAGAGTATGAGAGAAATGATGATAAAGTAGGAGAGATAATGTAATAAAGTAGGAGAGAGAAGATGATAGAGTAGAAGATATGATAATAATTTTTTACCAAATTAGGAAAGTGGCCACAAATAACGGGACACCCCTTTCGGGAAAGTGAGCCACAAATAGCGGGACGGAGGGAGTATAAAATTTGAGGTGCTTACGCATGCCACGGTTCGGACCATGTTTCTTGGATTTTCTATACAAAGGGGTGTTAGTACGTGTTAGGGCCCATGTGGTTCTTACAAATCATAGTCCCTCCGTCTTATTCATTTTGTCTTGCTTTACTTTTCGAGCTATCCCATTCATTTTGTCTTATTCTAAAAAATTATAACTTTTTTCTACACACAACTAATACCTCTTTTTTATGGGACTCACCCCTTAACCCACTACTAGCAACTCTCATTAATATATGTGCCGAAAAGAAATGAGGTAAACTCAATAAAATGGAGAGAGTATTAAATATATAAATTACATTAAGTTGATCATGTACATCAAAATATTAGAAATTGTAGATTGTAATTGTGTAAAATAATAATATCAAACTTATCACTTCTACCTTCTATAACACATCAAACTTAATTAACGCACAACTTGTACAAAGAAATTAAATGTGGTTACAACTTTGTCTAGTCGACAAATGATTATGTAATTTCACATACATGCCCACTTCATTTGAGGTGGGGCTTGATTTAGGTGTCTCTTTTACGCAATTATAATAGTACCGATTAATATTTTCTTTGTTTTAAACTTACTGAGCTCTCTACATTGCCCCGTTTGTGAACACAGAATGAAATAATTGAATCTATGATTCAATAAAGGCCCTGGTTGGAAAAACAACATAAATTATTGCTTATGACATAAGTGCTTATGTTAAAAGCACTTAATTTGAATAAGCCGTTGTGTTTGGATACAATTATATATAAGCACTTAATTAGAAAAATACAAATAAATATAGTTTTAAAATTTTGTCAGAGGGATTTGATATGAGAATCTATTCTTCATATCAAACATTAATACACCTCCTGGAATAAGGTATGAAATCAAAAAAAGGAAGAAAAACATACCAAAAGCAGAAGGAATCTGAGTAGTAAGATCTGACATGAAATTTGGCTGACACAGCAAACGAAAAGTGATATAGCAAGAAACCCCCAATTTAGATACCTTTGCTCAGACTTCAGGAAAAAACCAAGTCAGCCAAATAAGCAGATGAAATGAAGTAAAATATATTTGCAACCACATGTAAAAGCTAGGAGCAAACTATTAGAAGTATCTATAAAACATAAAATGAAGACCTGCAATTCTAGTTTGGTTAAACAGCAATTTGGGCAAACAATTACAAGTATCTATTAAACATAAAATGAAGACCTGCAGTTCTAGTTTGGTTAAACAGCAATTTGGGACACAACTCAATTGGTTTGATTTGAATTTTTTTAAGAAAAACATTAGAGTAAGAGCACTTGACATTGTGAAGCCAAATTATTCAGCACGAAGATACATTGGCAATAAAAGAAGCCAGTTGCACGTTGCGGATTAACTCCACCAGACTTCTGGATGAAGCATCATCCCAAATCTCAACTAACGAAAATAAATACCCATAAAAACCTTAAATTCTACATATTCACAAAAATAGCTAGCGAAAAGCATCTGAGAATGCACATGAAGTTTGCTAAAACATCATATGGAATTGAAATCTGAAACATAAAATTCGAGTTGGCTACTACAAAGAAAAGGCTGGATGTTGGGTACTCACAATTGTGAAATATAGCTAATGTTCATGAAATTTTGGTGCTGTGAGAGTGCAGAATGTGCTTTCAGTGCGTTTCTGCTGGAAAATAGTTTATGCAAACGATAAATCTAAATCACGTTCCAGAAAGTAGGATTCAAACTCTAAATCAAATTGACCCTAAATCATTGTAGGGTTCTTAATTTATGTTACAGTACTGATTAACAACGAATCACAAAAGGCCAGCCACAAGAATCTGAGAATCTCGAAACCCTACACGGGCACAATCCGATCAACACAAGCTGACAAGATCAAGATCGATCCATGGGCATACTACATCATACGCAACAAAATTTCAAGAAAAAAGGAAAATTGGACAACAAAGGCACATACAAAAAATCAATTTCATCAGATCAGGAAAAGGTAGATAACCTAACGCCAAGAATAATTCAATCATGAATAACCAAACCCGACAGCCAACAACCACAAACAAAGGAAAGAAGGACGAGTGACATAAAATGATCACAACTTCATAATCATACGACAATAATTGAACAACTCTGAAATAATTGATAAAAAAAAATGGATCGGAGAAGGTATACCCTGTCCGATTGAGAAAATTATTCAACAAAAATCCCGAAATCGGAAGAGTCTGAGCAGTAGAGAAATGAGAACCGTTGCAGGAGAGAGAGGAGGAGGATAGAGAGGGGAAGAGGGATTTATGCGTTTGGTTAGATTAGGTCGGTCGCGATGAAAGTGAGTTAAAAAAGCGAAGAACGTGACGAAGTAAAAGAAATGGAGCTTCGATCCTGTGCTTCGCAGAAGGCTCGAACATATCTAGAAGAAAAGAGAAGAGAAAAATAATAATAAAGTACTGAAATACTTATAATATAAAAAATATAAAAATAGTATTAAAACCCTCCGGATACAATATTTTTAATCTTTATTATGTAGAATTACAAAGTAAGAAACGTTCTAATTGGATTAATATTGGTGGATCATTTATCAATCATTCATTGAATGATAAATAACTACAAGTGACGGAATACACGATTTAAATAACGAAAAATCTAATATTTAAAAATAGTATCGAGAATAACCGAAAAAGTGGAAATAAGACCATATATAATTTGATCATTATGACCAAACCCAAAATCTTGTGGAGTACAATCAATTACGTTGGCTATTCTTATTTTAATTTTCTCTATTATTTTATTATTGTTGTTTTAAAAAATAAAGTATTATGTGTAGTATTTTCTCTCTTTCACTAATTAAATCTAATTTTTTATTTCGGATATTTGGACTAAACAAGTCTCATTCCATAAATATAAATAAATGAGTGGACAACAATCATTTTAATCAAATAGATTCGACCACTTCATAATTTTACATCTATTTTTTCTTTTTCATTCATTTTTCTAAATCTCGTGCCCAAAAATAATGAAACTTAATGTGAAATGAGTGAGTACAAATTTAAACAACAGCCTATCACTTTAAAGATATCCCCACCGACTTAGTTATACAATTATCTATAATATTAATTTCCGCATCTGAACTCACTAAAACAAAAAAAATATCTAAACGGAGAGAGTATTATATGGACTGCGTACGGTAGTTGCAAATATTTTGTAATATTGTTAGCGCAAAAATGACAATAATACTTCTTTGTAGAAAAATAATCATTAATTGAATAAGTCAAACATTATCCTATCTTAACTTTTATTTGTACGAGTTTATATGTACTCTAAGATATTATTATATTTATATATATACTAGACATTTCCCACCGTGCATTGCACGGTGGGTTTAATTCTTGTATTGAGCGGAAGTAGTGTGTTTTTTTATAATTCTTGTCTTTCATTATGTTTTTTCTTCGAATTCTTTATATATATTTTTTTTCATAACTAAAATATCCAAATTATATTATTTTAATTTTTCCCAAATGCTGGTATTTGTTCGATAATCGAATTTATTTTATACATGCATTATAAAAGTGAATTCGATAGTATTACTGGTGAGAATCTTGAAAGTTGTGTTAACATTAATTAAATTAAGTCCTAAAATGAATTAAATAATACTACTATAGATATTATGAATCTGTCTTTGAAAGTTTAGTGAAATTCATATTTGACAACTTAAACCAATCACAATTTGAGAACTTCAGAAAAGTAGGTAGTAGTGTTTAGGGTTTTGATTAATTACTACACTACGCCACTCATTTAGAGAGAAACTTTCATTTCATAAAATAAAATAAAGTATAGGCAAAACAAGTTTTACACCATTAGATAGAAATCATGCATATTATTACTATCTAGAATCAATAAATACAAGTATTAATATGTACTGCAAAATCTCATTCCTCGTCAATTTCCAATCAAACTCATCGCGCTCATCAAACTTAAACATATCCAACCTACTCATCTTCTTCTCAACACTAACGTCAATTCCAACATTGTCCCTATCATTTCTCATATATCCCTTCTTCAACCTCTTCGCATTCACTTTCCTTCTAATAAAATCCAAAGTTTTGTCTTGAATTTGGTTTCGAACTTCTTCTTACTATTTTATATTCTTGATATATTAAAAGAATTTTAAGTGTATATTCTATATTCACAGAAATCACGAAGATAAATTCTACAATTATTAAAATTGGCAATTTAATCCTGCAATCCAATTCATTTGCAATCAATCTAGCCCTCTATTTCCCCTTACTATTATCATCTGAACCTCTCAGTCATCCCCTGCAATTCTTCTTATCACCCGCCCTTTTAAGTATCAAACAACCCGACGAATAATTTGCCCTCAAATTGCCCAAGAAACAATTTTTCCCAACATCGTTGTCAATTTTGCTCTCAAACCAGCACAAATTTGAATCAAAATTAAGAAAAGATAAAAGCTTTGGTGTTTTTGCTTTGTTGTGGATAGATACAGAGTAAAACAGAGGTGAATTTGCGCACTCTCTTAAGCAATTGTCAGAAGATCATATTTATCATTTAGATTGGCTAACGAAGTGCACAACTGTAGTTGGTTTGAAGTGGACGATAATATTTTAAACTTGCAGAAGTAAATTTAGCCATATTTTATCTTTAGATTGCTTTGAAAATAGAGTTTTGAAGAAACAAAGGAAACAAAATATCAAGAAAATAGATTGCAAGAATAAAATCAACTAAAAGTGTGATAAGGGACCTCTTATCAAAGTGAAAGATAATAATCTACAAAAGGCCAACTAAAATGCTCAGGCACATGCCTATGATCAACCAAAGAAGACAAACAAAACCAGAAGATATTATACATAGGATCCCACTTACTTCAACTAAAGTCTTTTGGTCACATTGGTACAGTCATTGGCAATAACCGCTTCCTCTTTAAATTTCCAAAGCTACTTTTTTGCCAGATGACATTTTCACTTAGAAAGGACTCAAATGGGATTAAAAGAAACTATGGTTCTCACCATTACAAACTCCACAAACTTGGTTCAAAATGTGCCAAGCAACGACAAGTGATGAGCCAGGTTCAAAATGTGCCAACGACAATTTGCATGAGTGAAAATAGTTAAGACAAAATATACAACTTTGTAAGGTATTCATATCAGAAGCTACATACCTCTCCACAAATAGACTCAAAGAAGAGTTTCACATCCGCAAAATGGTCATTAAACATCATATCAAAAGGCTTATGAACTCAAAATTAGTTTTTTGTCAATATTTGTACAATAAATAGTTATTGCGCACATCATCTCTTTGAGCCATGCTTGTCCTACTATTGATCCTCCTCTTTCCATGAGTATAACCATTGTTCTTCCGCGTTAAAACCACCCACATAACAAACAATCTTTTAAAAACAAAGAAGCAGACAACAAAGACAAAATTAACAAAACACAGTTAATGATTGCAAAAAACTCTGACTTTTTTTTTTATCCATAATATATAAATGTTAAAAAGATTAGTAATATATGTACAAAAACATAACCCTTCTAAAAGAATTTTCAGTTGGAACACGAGCTGTTGAATCACAAAGCTATTAACATTATACCCAAGATGCCCAGCCGCATGAGGCGACAGAACCATCTACCAACTGCCAACGACCGAGGCCAGCGACGGCGACACGAATTCCTTGGCCATCAGGGTCATTTTGGATAGTATTTCCTCTAAATATATCATCTCCCTCTTTAACCCCACCCTCCATCACCCTCGCCGTCCAAATTCTTTTCCTCTGACACTCCATTTTCGTTGCCGACTTGCTGCTAGAGCTGATGACGGCGACAAAAGTTTTTTTGCCATACCAATAGCACCAAACAAAACCAAATGAGATTTTGCCAAATAAAAAACCAAAAATACGCACAAGATGTATCCTTCCGATAGTTAATCATTCAAAAGCTAATTCCTACAAGCCCCTTAACAATTCTCAAAATCGACGAAGAAAAAACCAAAACTGAACAAGTAAAATCCCAAAAAAAAATAAATAATAATTTCGCTAAAGAAAATTACCAGAACAGTAACTTTGGAACTCTAATCAATCTTACGTTTTACCTCTGTTGTATGTTTTTCCCAGCTTTTCCAGCAGCTACTGCTGGCATCAACTATAACAGACTTCTTCTGCATTCTGTAACGCACAGCCAGCTCTGCTGTTGGGGAGAGACTCTTCCCTAGCATAGACTCATCTTCCATAATCTTGGTCGGAAAATGCTGTAAGGCGATCACGCAGAGGGCGATGAGGGTGCGGAGAACAGCTGCCTCGTTCGGTACTCCGAGCGGAGCCTCTTCTCTTGTAGACTTAAGTGTGTCTATAATGTGCTTCTCTACAGCTGCTCTGTTTTCACATAGGAGAACTCTCAAGGCAGCTAGAAGTCGATCCTCGACCACCTCCGATCCTCCGATTCTCACCTTTCGAGAACAATGAATCGATTAGTCGAAAACCATTATGATGATAAACTTGCTAATGCCAGTTCCAAGTTAGGGATGTTCATAGTTCGGCCAAATAGGTTGAATAGGATCCAACAAAATTTACGATAGTATCATTCAAGAACAATGAAGCAAAACTCCATGAGTGAATATCAAGCTCAAGCTGACTTTTAAAAATATTCACAGTAAGTTTCTCTGCAAGCAGATAAACTATGCTTTATTTTCCTTGTACTCCCTCCGTCCCATTATAAACGTCCTCCTTTCCTAATTAAGTTGTCCTCTTAAAAGTGTCAATTGCCCAAAAATCAAACAATATACCATCTTCTTGATCTCCGTGCAGAAAACAAAAGGAGACGCTTTTAATGGGACGGAGGGAGTACAAGAAAAATAAATTATAGTACTTAATTACTTCAAAGTACAGAAATGCCTATTCACTTCAAAGTACAGAAATGGAAGCATCTTTAGCTGCTCAAGAAGCACCGAAAATTACAAGAACATGTAAGTCAATAACAGGGTACCATGGTGGACAACATATGAGTCTTGATTTCAAAAAATTGTGATTCAACTGCTACTATTTAGCAAGAGTAGTGCTAAAATTCTGTTTTTGATCCATACTGGGGCTTATTGACATTTTGTTAGATTTCTGATTAATGATAATGCCTATTCAGCTCTATATTGATAGAGATTGATAATTTTGCATTGTTTAACAAACTTATAATAATTCTCACAAACATACTTCAAGGTAAAGACTACTGGATTCAATGAACTGAGGAAAGGTATATCAAAATGAGTCGAAACCGCCATCAATCAGGTGCCGGAAAGGTCGCACATGCTGAAAACATGGCCCACAAATGTCGGTCCGCCTCCTTTGCCGGTCGAAATCCGAATCGTGGAGGGGAATCCGGAGCCAGGCTCGGGAGAAGGCATGCTCTTAGTCGATGAGGAGGACGAAGATGGAGAGTTTCTCGAACGCGTTGAAGAAGGCGAGTCGGCCGGAGCGGAATCGGAAGGGGAAGTGACCGAAAGCACCGAGTCGGGTAGGAGGATAGTGTAGCAAACGGTGCTAAATTGTAAATATAGAATAGTAGTTATTGGTTCAATTCCAGAATTATTGTATCAAAAACAAGAACTAATGAAACAATGCAAGAAAGACTAGAAGAAAAGAGAATAAACGAGAGAGAAGAGAAAAGAGAGGCGAGAGAATTATGTCATAAAATCTTAACTAATAAGTTTGCTATAAGCCTTATTTATAGGCTCCATTCTAATTACCTAGAATTTAATATAAAGCTGAATAATTAAAGAAACTAATACTAAACTAATTTGAGTAATACGAGTAATAAAAATAACACGTAGATCATAACACGTGGATCACTTCTCGAGTCATCTCAACCCTCCACTGAATCTACGGCTGATAATTCTTCTACTGCATCAAAATAGACTTCTTCGTTCTTTTGCAAGTCAAAATCCCTTTCCTCTGCTTTACTCTTTTCCATCGCCTGAGCCCTAGCTTTCTTCTTCGTTTCTTCTCCGTCATCCATTCTTCCATTTTCTCCCATTATTTGGGGTGTGACAATACCCCCTCCATTAATGGAACCTTGTCCCCAAGGTTGGATTGTGGGATGAAGTTTTTTCAGGTAATTTGCTTCGATCCAAGATTCTATTTTCTTTCCTTGTTGATTCCATTCTATCAGAAATGACTGAATAACTCGCCCTTTCTTAGTTGTCTTACTTCTCTTTCCTTTCACTGTAGGAGAAAGAACGATGCTTCCATCGTCGGCTAGATCTGGAAGGTCAACTGACGGAAGCCATTTCCGATCTAAGGACCGCTTCAGTAACGAGACATGAAAAACCGGCCATATCTTTGAGCCCGGAGGAAGATCTAAGCGGTAAGTAACTTCGCCTATTTTCTCTGTAATAGTGTAGGGACCATAGTAGCGGGGAGCTAACTTCTTCTGATTTTTCCGAAGTACCACACTACTTTGCCTGAATGGTTGTAGCTTTAGATAGACTTTTTCTCCTACTTGGAACTGCCTGCCTATTCTCCTTAGGTTAGCATATTTTGTCATCCTTGTCTTAGCTTTCAACAAATTCTCTTTGAGTGTTTGTTGTATTTGCAGTCTCTCTTCTGCGAACTCCAAACTGTCTTGAGAGTCTGTTTGTGGATACGGCCCTATAGAGAACATAAGGGGGTTGTATCCATAAAGAGCCTTAAAGGGTGACATCCTTAGACTTGAGTGGAAATTGGTATTATACCAATACTCAGCCAAGGATAACCACTTATACCATTGCTTCAAATTGTTTCTAACCATACACCTTAAATAGGTCTCTAAACATTGATTAACCCTTTTCAGTTTGTCCATCAAACTGGGGGTGATAGGCTGAAGTCATGTCTAATTGAACTCCCATAAGCTTGAAAAGCTCAGTCCAAAACACACTAGTAAAGATGGGGTCCCTGTCAGTAATAATGCTGAGTGGTTGACCATGTAGCTTAACTACATGGTCCAAAAAGATCTGGGCAATAGAAATTGTTGTATAAGGATGGCTTAAGCCTATAAAATTGTTGTACTTGGTAAACCTGTCTACTATCACCATAATCACTGTTCTTCCTTGAGATTTTGGTAATCCCTCCACAAAATCCTTTGATACATGAGTCCAGGCTTGGGTGGGGATGGCTAGAGGTTGTAACAAACCTGGGCTAGGACACCTTTCAGATTTACTTTCAGAACAAGTAGAACATGTTCTAACCCATTCACTGACTTCCTGTTTCATTCCCTTCCAAATAAAATATTTCTTAACTCTTTGATAGGTTCCTTCTTCACCTGAATACCCCCACTGCTGAGTCATGAAATTCCTTGATAAATCCCTTCTGAGATCTTCTTGTTTTCCCACAACTAACCTTCCTTGCTTCCTCAATAAATCTCCAGAATAGGAGTATTCTGGATAAGTAGTGGAATCCACAGCCTTGGTTGTTATGATATTAGCCAGATTAGCATCATTAGCATAGCTTTCTGTCAATCTTTTTACCCACAATGGTACAACACTAGTGATAGCCAAACATTGATTAGAATCTCTTCTGGAAAAGGCATCTGCAGCTACATTCTCCTTTCCTTTTTTATACTGTATTGAATAATCAAAGCCTAATAGTTTAGGAATCCATTTTTGTTGAAGAGGAGTGGTGATTTTCTGATCCAACAAGTATTTTAAAGCTTGT
Organism: Lavandula angustifolia; assembly: GCA_028984105.1. Classification (NCBI taxonomy): domain Eukaryota; kingdom Viridiplantae; phylum Streptophyta; class Magnoliopsida; order Lamiales; family Lamiaceae; genus Lavandula; species Lavandula angustifolia. The sequence goes on along the minus strand of CM054815.1, from coordinate 21,311,439 downwards.
TGATCAATTTTAATTATAAAATGATTTCCCTGCAAATAGCCTCTCCATTTCTGCACAGCCATTAAAATGGCCAAGAATTCTTTCTCATAAATAGATAGGGCCTGATGTTTGTGATTCAGTACCTTGCTAAGATAAGCAATAGGCCTTCCTTCTTGCATAAGTACAGCTCCAATTCCTGTCCCACATGCATCTGTCTCAAGGATGAAATCTTTAGTGAAATCTGGCAAAGCTAATACAAGTGATGTAACCATAGCTTCCTTAAGTCTCTGAAAAGCTTTTTCTGCTTCTGTACTCCACTCAAAAGCTCCTTTCTTCAGTAAATTTGTAAGAGGCCTGCTGATAATACCATATCCCTTAATGAACTTCCTATAATACCCAGTGAGGCCTAAAAATCCTCTTAGCCCCTTCAAATTGATAGGTATCCTCCACTCTAACATTGCTGCAACCTTTTCAGGGTCAGTGGCTACCCCATTTTGGGAAATTATATGCCCTAGGTAGGATACAGATTTCTGTCCAAATTCGCATTTGCTCATCTTAGCAAAGAGCCTTTGTTTTCTTAAGATTTCCAGAACTTCTTTTACATGCTGCATATGCAAATCCCATGTTCTGCTATATACCAATATATCATCAAAAAACACCAGAACATTCTTCCTTAATTTACCCTCAAATACTTGATTCATCAATGACTGAAAAATTACATAATCCAAAAGGCATCACTAGATACTCATAGTGACCATTATGAGTCCTAAACGCAGTGAGATATCTTGAATCTGGATCCATAAGGTTTTGAAAATAACCTGATCTCAAATCAATCTTGCTGAAAAATTTAGCTCCATGCAATTCATCCAACAATTCATCAATTATAGGTATAGGATAATCATGCTTGACAGTTAAGCTATTTTGATACCTATAATCCACACACATCCTCCAAGTCCCATCTTTTTTCTTTACTAGCAGCACAGGTGAAGAAAAGGGACTTTTACTAGGCTAGATCTCTCCTGATTGTAATAGCTCAGATAAAGTTTTCTCAATTTCAGCCTTCTGAGCATGTGATACCCTATAAGGGTACTGTTGCTTTGATAAACTACCTGGATGCATCACTATTTTGTGTTCTATTCCCCTACTAGGTGGTAATCCTTGGGGTGTTTCAAACACATCTTGGTAAGAATCCAATAGGGCTTTCATCAGTGGGTTGTTCTGACTCATTCCATCCTCCATAGCCATTAAATGAAATCCCTCAATTGTAGAAGAATTATTCTGCAATAGTTGATACAAATCTGCTGCAGTATTAGATGGAAGGATTCCTCTTCCGCTAGCTGTACTAATATACACCCTTTCTCCATTATGAATTACTGAGAAGAACCTTTCATCATAATCAAGTATAATAGGTGATCCTTCCTTCAACCAATCACTTCCTAAAATTAGATCATAACCCGCAGTTGGAAGTAGTCTGATATCATATTCAAACTCATGGCCTTGCATTAACCATTTAAAACCTTTGAGTTTTCTGTTACTAATCATGGTACTTCCATTAGCTATCATAACACTGAGTGGCATAGCTGTTTCAGATTCCCTTCCAAACTGATTAGCCAATTCAGAATTCAAGAAACTAAGTGAGCTACCAGTGTCTAATAGAATCCTCAATTTCTTGCCATCAGTCTCTCCCATTAGTCTCATTATACCCCTTCCAGACTTCTCCTCCATTGAACCAAGAGTCACCATAGCCATACCCAACTCTTCTTTGGCATCACTAAACTCCTCATCCCCTGACTCAACCTCCATATTATTAAGAAATTCTCCTTGTTCCTCCACTGACATTACCATAAAATTGATTTTGGCTTTGCACTTATGACCCAGAGTAAACTGCTCCTCACAATTGTAACATAACCCCTTAGCTCTCCTCTGGTCCATTTCCTGTGGGGTTAATAATTTGAATCCCGGTTTAGGGTTCTGCTGAGGTTTTTGTGGAGGTTTGGGGTAGAATTTGGCCTCAGTTTTTCTGTTCTGATTAGGGAAATTCATTCCCTTTGTGAATTCCTTAAGTTTCCTCATAAGGGATTCATTTAAGTGTACTTGTTGCCTACCCAAGTGAATAGCAGAATCTAGAGAGTTAGGATTCATCATATCCAACCCAGCTTGTATATCCTTCTCTAGTCCACTCACAAACGCAGCCACCCAATACTCCTCATCAAATTCACCACACTTACTGTGTACTATAAAAGCTTTAAGTTCTTCAACCGGATACATATTCTTCATAAGTCCCAGTGTGTTTCAACTTATGTAGCTCTCCTATAGCCTTGTTGGCTTGCAGATCCTGAAATCTCATGGAAATCATACGTACAAACTGTGCCCATAACAATTCTTCCCCTTTCAATGGTAGATTGTCATACCACTCTAGGGCCTTTCCTTCAAAGTGCATAGAAGCAAAAGCCACCTTTTGTTCTTCTGGAATCATCACCATAGAGAAATAACTATTGCATCTCATCAACCAAGATCTAGATTTAGTTCCATCAAATTTTGGAAAATTAATCATGGCAACAGTAGGTAATACTCCAGTTCCATTTCCTGAATTGTTAGAATAGTTTCTGGATCCGTTTCCTCTACTAGTTCCTCCCATTGAGTTGTAGAAACTCGTCTGTATATTGGTTCCCATCTTGCCACCACTGCCCAATAACGAGGGCCTTGAATCCTCGTGAAATTTGGGTATTTCCAAAAAAGTTGATCCAGCAATCTTGGAATTTCCCATCTTGCCCCCTCTTCAATACCTTTACCATACAACTTGAAACCCGGAGGGGAACGAGGGTTTGTTCTTGGTAAAGGATTTGCATAGTGCGGTGAAGAAGGCCTGCCCCCTGTTGACCCTTGTTTGGATCCTAGATTTAGTTGTGACTCCACAAGATCCATCCTATCTGATAGTTGTCAGATCACTCCTGAAAGATTATTAGTTAAATTTCTTGTATTCACAGCTAATTGTAGCATCATATTAGTGTTGAGTAGATCCACTATTTTTTGAGTTTTCTCATCCAATTCAACAGGTTGAATAACGGGTTCTTCAGGTTCCAATTGCCCTTCCTCTTGAATGGAAAACAGTCCAGAAGCAGCCATGGAAAGCTGCTCTGATACCACTGTAGCACACGGTGCTAAATTGTAAATATAGAATAGTAGTTATTGTTTCAATTCCAGAATTATTGTATCAAAAACAAGAACTAATGAAACAATGCAAGAAAGACTAGAAGAAAAGAGAATAAACGAGAGAGAAGAGAAAAGAGAGGCAAGAGAATTAGGTCATAAAATCTTAACTAATAAGTCTACTATAAGCCTTATTTATAGGCTCCATTCTAATTACCTAGAATTTAATATAAAGCTGAATAATTAAAGAAACTAATACTAAACTAATTTGAGTAATACGAGTAATAAAAATAACACGTAGATCATAACACGTGGATCACTTCTCGAGTCATCTCAACCCTCCACTGAATCTACGGCTGATAATTCTTCTACTGCATCAAAATAGACTTCTTCGTTCTTTTGCAAGTCAAAATCCCTTTCCTCTGCTTTACTCTTTTCCATCGCCTGAGCCCTAGCTTTCTTCTTCGTTTCTTCTCTGTCATCCATTCTTCCATTTTCTCCCATTATTTGGGGTGTGACAGATAGGTAGGTGGATTTTGGAATAAGGCGGCGGCGAATATGAACCCTTGGGAGAGAGAAAGGAGGATAGGTTCGCGGCGAGTTTGAACAAGCTCGTAGTTTTTGATTTTGACCGAAAATCAAACCAGGTTTCTATGTTTGGTTTTCCAGTTCCCTTTTCGGAAAAAAGGAACAATAGGTTAACCTCTTGGTCGGTTTGGTTTTTGAACTGAATCCGCTCTTAGCAATTATATGGACCCCATGAGAGCATACCTTAAGATCAGGATTTTCTCCATCTAGATTTAGCTGGAGAAGAACGCGTTGCTGCCATGGTGTGGGTGAAGAGAAGTTGGAGGAGGAAACTCCAGCAGCTAGGCTTGCAGCATCGAGAAGGGCCGGGTCATATTTGAGTTCGAGAAAGAGGAGGGGTGTTGGCAATGACGATTTTTTTTTGAAAGATAGAATGTAACAAATGTTTAAACCGAATTTTATCTTGTAATAACAAAATTGCCACCGTATGTTACTGTTTATAGGAACAGTAGAAGCAACTCTTTTCTTGCCGTATCCCCTTATAATATAGGGTGATGTGGAGATATAGACAATGCAAAGATTGAAAATGCATATACATACACAAATTAGTAAAAATGCAATACTAGACATTAGTTCATTTTTACCCTTAAAAAGTTAGTCTATAATGTCACCATCATAGCTTCTCTCTTTCCCATGTACTTTTCAGCACATCATTGTCCAATCATTTCACCTTCTCTCACTTCTTGTCACATGTAATTAATGCTTTGACCACTTTATTTTCTTTTCATCTTCAATACTCACGTGAGTACTGTACATCAAAAAGAGAGAGACCACCACAGCCAAGTGTCCTCTCTCTCTCTATATATATAAATATGTCTTCTCTATCTATATATACGTCTCTCTCTATATAAGTCCTCTCTCTCTATTTTCATATCACGTTTCTTCTGCATGACCAGTTTCTCTCTCTATATAAGTCATCTCTCTCTCTTTTTTCATATCACCTCTCTCTCTCTATCTCTCTATCTCTCTCTCTCTCTCTCTCTCTCTCTCTCTCTCTCTCTCTCTCTCTCTCTCTCTCTCTCTCTCAACCTAGTTATATATACAGCTACTGGGCAAAAAATGCGTGTATTATAGGTGACGAAAATCTGGATTTGTTCCGAAAAAATCCGTGTAGTGGAGCTGACGAAAAGTTTGGATCGGAAAAGTTTGGATCTCAAGCAACTTTTTTTGTCTCAAAAGCACAAGGTATGTATTATTTTTTCAACAATTCATTTTATACGTTTATTGTAGACGTTAAGTAACACTATCCGTAAAATATTTGGATAAATACTTATCGTGTGTATTTGGAATATCTTAGTTCCCCGTATTTTATTTAACGCATAATTTTATAACAGTGAACTAAGTTTATCGCATGTGTAATACAGTGAACTAAGTTACTTCATGTGTCATAGTATTTTGTTTATATGTAACATTTACATTTTAAACTTACAAATAAGATGTTTATACAGAGAACTAATACTCCGTTTAGAATATGTTAGAATAAGATGTTTATAAACGTACTTTGTATGATAAATTTCGTTTATTATGTTAATCTTAATTCCAAGTTTAAGACATGATTTGAAATCTGTTACAATATCTTAGTTCTCCGTGTTTTATTTAACTTTTTAAATTCCAATAGAGAACTACGATATTTGGGAGCACAATAGGTTATGATATATGTCATGTATCTCCGATTCACGACATACTGTCTTAATTCTTCGTGTCTATGTATAATTTATCTTTATATAGTGAAATAAGATATGTATACGGAGAACTAAGACTGTTTGAAATTTTTTGTTGGAACAGATGGCCGAATGGATACGAGTAACTGTCAAGTACGGAGGTAGCTTTGTAGGTTCAGAATACAGAGATGGGGATGAACAACTTGCAGCAATTCCGTACGCCGAACTATCCCTTTCAACCTTAAGAGCGATAATTGAATCGCTTACGCAAAGAAACTCAGTGTGCAGCCCATATTTGCTATTTTCACTAGAGCGTAATCGAGCTGGTCGGCTGGTGAAGGCATTAATGACGAACGATGATGATTTACATCGACTCGTCAACTATGAGGCAGACCCCATCGTTTGTGTTGTGACGTCGAGGCATACCACACCGTATGTTCCTTCGGATCCAATCGAGCAATCCACTAGGCAGTTTGATGCACATAACTTTTTCGGCAATGACGAAGGTGGATACGAATATGATTTCAACACACAACAAATGTGTCCTCCTGGCCGACAGTGGCAACAAGAAGATGTAGAGGAAGAGGAAGAGGAGGAGGCAGATGAGGAAGAGGAGGATGAGGCTGAGGAGGCGGATGATGAGGATGAAGAGGCGGATGAGGCGAATGATGATGTAGTCGGTAATGATGATTCGACTGATACGGATGATCCGGACTACACGACAGATGAAGAAGGTGATGATGTCGATGAGCATGGCGAACACCAAAGCATTTATGGTACCATGTTCGAGTTCGCAACGTGGATGCGAAGGAGGGCGGCTACAACCTACTAATGACGCTACTAGAAGAACCACATAACCTACCAGTCACCCTGTCGTCATTGGAGGAGGAAGAAGATGGTGACTGCGGAAATAGCAAACTGGGTAGTTTCGTTCTTTACGATCGCTTAAACGGGCATCATTGGCTGTCCCGATTTGGATGTGGTTAAAAATGGCGATATGGAGCTGTACTCAATCTTTTGGAGTAGAGACGAGCTTACAGGCGCCTTTGGGGTATGGCATTTAGAGCATCGGCGATCTTTCAAGGTGTTAAGGGCAGACAGGAAATACACGTGGTTTGGGTGTTTGCACGGCAAGTCGTGTCCTTTCATGGTCCAAGCGAGTTCGGCTGTAGATATTTGGGAAATTTACAAGGTCGATAAGAGACACACATGTCAGTTTGACTTTGAACAATTGGTGCCAAGAACCGTGAGTGCAAAGACCATCGGTGTATATTTCAGTCGACGAATGCGAAGAGAGGGCGCCATGATACGAGCTCGTGACATCATCGAAGAGATGCGTCAGAAATTCGGAGTTGAGGTGAAATATTACAAAGCACTCCGTGGTCGGAACAAGGCAATCACTACGATTTACGGCAGCCATGACGATTCGTACAAACTGCTACCCAAGTACCTCCACATGCTGAAGCAGTTCAACCCCGGAACTATAACCCATCATCACATCGGGGATGATAATCGGTTTGAGTAAGTATTCGTAGCGTGGGGTCCATGCATAAATGTATTTATGTTTAATTTAAGGCAAATCATCGTAGTTGATGGAACTCATTTGAAGGGGCAGAATACCGACATCTTATTCGTTGCAGTGACGAAAGATTGCAACGAGCAAGTCCTACCCCTTGCAATTGGTATTGGCCCAATCGAGAATAACGATTCCTGGACGTGGTTCATGACAAAACTTCGCCAAGCTTACCCGCCAAGCGATGGCCTAGTTATCGTGTCTGATCAGCACGCGAGCATTAAGCATGCTGTTGAAGAAGTTTATCCCGAGGCCGCTCATTGTCTCTGCACCATCCATATGGCCAACAAGCTCACTCCTTATGGGAATAGAATAAGGAGGATCTTTCGACAAGCCGCCGCTGCATACACAAAATCAGAGTTTCGTCGTTTCATGCTTGAGATTAGGGTGGAGAAGCCAGAGGCATACGATAAACTTATGAACCTTGGTCCGGAACGGTGGGCGCGCTCATATTGCAAGTCTCGTCGTTACTGCTTTATGACTGTTGGATATGAGTCAGTAGATGATACTCAGTTGTTCGTGGTTAAAAGAAAATTGGGAGAAATCATAGTAGTACTATGGAATTGAAGATCCTAAAACCGAGCTGATATCAGTAGTTCAGTGTGTCGTTAGGATTAGCTGATGTATAGGTTAGACTTGTTGTAATCGTTTTTATATTCTTGTCTAAGTCCTGTACGGGGTAATTGTTGAACTGATCTTTTGTCGAAGATACTTTTCAGAACTCCACGTCATCAGTGTAATCGCTTGCGTTCTTCCATCATCAGCCTGAGTAGACCTCAGTAGAAGCCAATCCAAGCACTGATAAGTCATCGCAGAAGAACTCATGCAAGCCCAGGTACCTTCGCGTCGCCACGGTGACTTACTCGAAGTTACATTCCTTGTCGACCGACTCGGTCGAAGAAGACAGAGACTTTGCGTCATCGTATCCGACGTAAAAGCGACCCGGCCTACTTAAGTCTTTTCGAAAGTTCGGCGAGAAGATCATACGAGGTTGTTTGAACGGTCAACTCTGACATTCTCACCAACCACAAACCTCGACCAATGAGAAGCCGACAACGCCTTACGTGCTCCAAACAGTAAAGCTGCTCTCATGTACAGTAATTAACTGCCCTGCTGCAACAAGTTCGAATTAATGGTCGTTTTCTTTGGAAGCTTGTGACACGTGGCATCGTCGTCTCCAACGGACATATGCCATAGCTCACAGCTATAAATAGAAAAGATTTCGAAGCTCCACTAGCGCGAAGCACGAAATTAAAAAAGGGAAATTGCTCAAGCTCTCAAACACTCTAGCAACTCAATCAGAACATCCAGCGAAGAATCTGCATTTACTAGAATATTTTTGTGGTTCTTCTCTCTAGAGTCTTTAGATCCCTTTCTTCTCTACCTAAGCTCATTGTCAGATTTATAGCTTAGATTCGAAGGAGTTCATTTTTAGTGAACTGTTCTTATTGTAAGAACTCCTTCATTAGTTGGAGAACTGTTTTCGCTCCCTTTCGAACTTAGGTTTGAATTGTAAAGTCGCTAAGGATTATAACTTAGAAGGATCTGTCTTGTGCACGTTTCCTTCTTTGAGACTTGCTCGGACTAATCAACAAGTTATCCTGCTCGTTCGGGGACCGTGGATGTAGGATCTTGCGTATCCGAACCACGTTAAACTGCTTGTGTTCTTTACTGTTTTATTGCATACAAACCTTTGAAAATCATAAGTTTGCATAAAACGTATTTCTAAAATCGCTCAGCCAAAAGAATTTAATCTGCGAAAACACGTTTTCAAAAAGAGACAAACTCTGGGCCCCACACTTATCCGCACACTTAAGTCTCCAACTGAGTTTCGAAGTACTGACAAAAGTCAGTAGGAGAGCTCAGTAGCTGACTCACTCTGCCCCGTGATCGAAGGTTTATTTGACACTGTTCATCAGTTGCAACCAACAGCTTCAGCTGACCTTCACCGAGAAAAAGAAACGGTACTCAGGTGTATTCACCCCCCCCCCCCTCTACACCTGATATTTGTCTCCGGACCAACAATGACGTCAAATTGCGCCGGAGTCCTTCAACGGGAGGTTGTTGTGGGCCCGACGTCTCCCGATTTGTTCCGTAATTGATACCATGCGCTTCATCATGGAGAGTTGGTTCAACGAGAGGCGGTCGAAAATGAATGCACATGAGCATAGCTTAGTCGAGGTTGCTATGAAAAAGCTATACAACCAAATTGAACTAGGACGCTTGTATCACGTAGTGAGTGTCGGCGATAATTGCTTCAAAGTCCATGACGGAGACGGAGGAAACTTCAAGGTCGACTTAGACAATTGGTTGTGCAAGTGTCGAAAATTCCAAGAAGATCTAATTCCGTGCGAGCATGCCGCAACCGCTATTACGCAAGTATTCATCAGTTTTAACCTACTATTGCTATACCTACTATACTAACAAAAATTCTCTTACAGTCAGAGCGGCAACGATGTCTATAACTTCATCTAAGCATTCTACGGTACGTCAATACATCGGGATTTATATGACCATCAGTTCCATTGCTTACCTCCACATCAGGTCTGGACTATACCACTAGAAATATTCAATGTGCCAACAGTGCTTCCCCCATTGGCGAGAAGACGTGCTGGTCGGCCGAAGTCGAGGCGCTATAGATCTGGGATTGAAGCACGTGCTGGGAGCAGCACAAGGGGACTTAGGAAGTGTGGCCTCTGCCACGAGCTTGGTCACACTAGGAGGACTTGCTCAACCAGGGGGAACTAAACATGAACTTATTTCTCTTTATGTTTAATTTCAGAACTACTAATAGGAGAAATATGGTAATTTTTCGAAGAACTTATATTTCTGTTAATTGGTAATTGTACTATAGAATCGTCTCGACGTTTCTGTACAACAATATTTATATCTATTTTTCATCTTTTCAAGTCGTATCCATCTAGTATTCATCTTCATCCTCTTGTGTGAGCCATCTCTTTCTACTATTAAAGACTTTATTTTTTATATTTTACTATATTCAAACATTAAACCACAATTGATACTTTACAATATCAATAAATCATATTAATATACTTATTTCTCTGTATGTTGCATTTCAGAACTACTAATTGGAGAAATATGATACTTTTTTGAAGAACTTATATTTCTGTTAATTGTTAATTGTACTATAGAATCATCTCGACGTTTCTGTACAACAATATATATAACTAACATGAAGTATTTTGATTGTATAATAGAAGTTGTAATTTATATCTATTTTTCATATTTTCTAGTCGTATCCATCTAGTATTCATCTTCATCCTCTTGTGTGAGCCATCTCTTTCTACTATTAAAGACTTTATTTTTTATATTTTACTATATTCAAACATTAAACCACAATTGATACTTTACAATATCAATAAATCATATTAATATACTTATTTCTCTGTATGTTGCATTTCAGAACTACTAATTGGAGAAATATGATACTCGGCATGCGCACTCGAATTTCTACCACCGGACTCGGCATGCGCACTCGAGTGTCTATGACCGGACTCGGCATGCGCACTCGAGTGTCTACCACCGGATTGGGCTGCGCACTCGAATGCTGTCGACCGGACTCGGCATGCAAAACCGAATGCTCTGAAGACTTTCTACCCGATCTTTTACTTTCCAATCCCATCAAATTTTTTCCCCAATTTTTTATCTTATTCCAAAATTTCTTCTCTCTCGGTGTCATATCTTCGGTGTCAAGGCTACTCGACCCATCCGACCATACCGGTTCTTTTTCCTTACCACGTGTGGATCGTCTTTGCCCGGCATGTGGTAAAGTTGGCGGGGAGTATGCTCTTGCCCGACCGCGTGGATGAGGAATACCCCTCTCATGTGTTGCTTTGGAACCAAAGTGAATGACTTGCGGTTCTCGGTAGGCAACTCCAAGTGGATCGTTCTCCATTGTGCTCAAAAAGTACGCCGACTGCAACTCAGCATCCTCCTCAATCAGAGAATGGCATTCCAACTAAGGCAATCAGAAACAGAAATACTTATTACTCTATAGTTATATCGTATTTCATCATGTTAAACTCTATGTTACATATTATACAAAGTAAAAGGAAATTAGGCATAATTGTTTCAGAGCATAAGAAAACACTTATGTAACAGATTACAAAATAGTACTCCCTTTGTCCCGCTAAAAACGTCCCAGTTGACTTCGGCACGGAGATTAAGAAATTTTAATTTAGTGTGTATTTTATGAGTTTTAATTGTATAAATAAAATGACACAGTTTTCGAGGAGTGGTTGGTGGAAAGAAATGAGAATTATCCAAATTTTTGCAAGGCTAGTGAAAGGCAATCGATTTTTATTTTTTATATTTTTTTTATATTGTATTTGAATAAATAATCTAAAGTTTTCAAAAAGATAAAAATCATAATTTTCTGAGTTCGGAGCGGAACATAATTGAGTGAGAGATAGATATTTGAAGAGAGAGAGTATAAGAATGTGGGGGGGTTGAGTAGTGAGTAAGGGGGACCCACTTCATTTTATGTTTAAAAGTAATTTTTACTATTTTAGGAAAGAGGACAGAAATAGCGGGACAGCCCGATTAGGCAAGTAGGACAGAAATAGCGGGACAGAGGGAGTATATAATACTCCACAGTTACATCTTATTTCTTCAATTATTAAAACATCTCACATCTAATATGCAGAAATAATTTGACAACTGACCTCATCGTCGAAGAAACCAACAAATGTATCTCTGATCAAGGGAAAACGCCACCGTAACACACGTGGAAGCGCATTTGGCTGAATTAGCCTCGCACAACATTGCCCAAGTAGGGGAATTGACTCGTACGACCATACTTGTAAGGCCCAGATAGGCCCACTGAAGTGATACGAAACTTTGCATGCGGCTAGAGTGGTCGGCACGAATTGCTTGTAGTGCAACAGCGCTTGGTATGCATATGCACCCCAAGGGAAATGTTTCCATTCGTTTAGGTCGTCCACTAAGACCCAAACGAAGTCGTCAATTAACCGAGCGCGAGGGACACATAATATGAGTAGGTGCAAAAATAATATGTTGGCAATCTTTAAGTAGTCGGAACTGGTAACATCTCTTATGGAGTGTTCTCGGAACATTGCCTCCAATTGCTCTAATTTTATTCGGCTATCTCCACAAAAAAGACGCCTAACCCGAATGGCTGAAACATCGTGCTGGATGTTCGGGTCAAATTCAGACGACCCAAAAATCAATCCCGTCACTAGGGAGAACTCTTCAATACCGAAGTGGAGCATGCGATCGCTCACATTGAACCACAAGCTACTTACGAATGCTGGATCATGACGAATCTCGCGACACATTAGTTGATGAAGGGCTTTGCTAGCACTATACTTCCCCTCCCATCCCATTAACTGTCCGAAAGGGCTCGTCCGAACGAATTCATCATAAAGCTCAAACCCGCCAATGGCTGTAAGGGTCTCTTTAATCAATAAAATGACATCCCACTTAACATGCGTCATTACTTGAGGCTTTGCCGATCGAGCAGCGATTCTAACCCAAGTCCAAGGTCTCTGCATGTACATGTGAGAAAATATTAAACTTATTTCTTCATGTTTACATCATAGCACTCTGTAATTATTTAATAAAGCAGAGAAATAAGAAAATACGTCACAGCAGATAGAGTATTGAGAATAACTGAATTAATAAATCGTCACATTTTTCATATTATTCATCATCATAAATCGATATAAGATTAATAAAGCAATTTCTTCTCTCTCTCTCTCTCTCTCTCTCTCTCTCTCTCTCTCTTCTCTCTTCTCGCTCTCTCGAACTCTGTCTCTCTCTCTCTCTCGCTCTCTCGATCTCTTCTCTCTCTCGAACTCTGTCTCAATCGCTCTTTCTAGAACTATCTCTCTCTCTCTTATCTCTCCTCGCTCTCTCTCGAACTCTGTCTCTCTCTGGAATAGAACTATCTCTCTCTCTCTCTCTTCTCTCTTCTCTCTCTCTAGTACTCTGTCTCTCTCTCTCTAGAACTATCTCGACTCTTCCATCTTCTCTCTTCTCTCTCTAGAACTAGTACTCTGTCTCTCTCTCTCTCTAGAACTATCTCTCTCTCTCTCTTCTTTCTTCTCTCTATCTCGAACTCTCTCTCAATTCCAAACCACCAACAGAAGGAACCCAGATTCAATATGTACTTACCTGCAGTCTGCCGTCGTTATGAGCCATTGAAGCGGTGAAACGTTAAGTGGATTGGAGAAGATGGTGAAGTGTTGTGTGGAGGAGATGGTGAAACTGTCGACTGAAATTGTTGAGTGTAGGAAATGGTGAACCTGTCGACTGAAACTAAGAGAGAGAGATTGCTATGTAACTGCTCTCAAATCCATTAACTGCATGCGCATGCAGTAATGGCAATTACGAAAATAATATTAAATTAATCATTAATACTAATATAATTATATTAAATTAAATAACTGCTATTATGTATTAATCATTAGAATAATATTCGTACATAATTAAAATTAGAATAACTGCTATTATATATTAAAATTTTCTTAAATTAGATAACTGCTATTATGAATAATTATATTAAATTAGAATAACTGCTATTATATATTAAAATTTTCGAACAGATTAGTACAAAAATATTATAGAACAGCATTAGTACAAAAAATTATAGAAAGTATAGAACAGCATTATTGCTGCAATTATTGCATGAAAAATTGGAAAAGTACAAAAAGTAACTGGAAAAGTAAGTCAAAGCCGAGTTAATTCTTGCATGGAAAATTGGAAAAGTAACTAAGGGTGCAGGGAGCAGGGTGGTAGAGAGCAGGGTTGTAGGTGGCAGGCGCAAGACCTGCGCAGGCTGTCTCTTTTGCCTCGATTTCAGGAATATGTTGACTGAAAGTTGAAAAATAGGAGTTTAAATGTCCAATGTTTAATATTGCATTTTACAAGTTCAAAGTGTCTATTTTTAACATTTGTAAATAGTGGTGTCTATTTTTAACATTCTACTATATATTAGAGTTTGTTTTGGTTTTATTACAGTATGATATGATAAGAAACATATCCAATAATTGTTAAATATAATAAGAGAAGGGTAGGCGTATTCTCATCGGCTTCGCGCATGTTTAACGCCGATGTGATGGTATTGATTAAATTTAAGATCCCGACAATTTTGCAATCAATAATGGTTCGCCTGGACCCCACGCCATTAGAGCCGTTGTAGAAACCCCCACGCTCTTTGCGCGCGTAGCAATCGATATGATTTTTCTGTCACATAATAATTTAACTATTTTCGATTTTTTTAAAAAAATTACTCCTTCCATCCTACTTCATCCGTCCCGCTCCATGTGACACACTTTCCATTTCAGGCGTTCCGTATCAAGTGACACATTTCTAAAAATAAAAATAATTTTTTAAAAAAATCATAAATTTTCTCCTACTTTATCAATTATCTCATATTTTATTATTTCTTTTTCCTACTTTAATCATTTATTTCTTTTATTTTATTATTTCTCTTTTCTACTTTAACAATTACTCTCTCACAATCTCACTCATCTTCTCTCTCTTAGTTTATCATCTACTTTCCTCATACTTTATCATCCATTTTCTTAATTCTTGTGCCAAAAAAAATGTGTCATATGGAGTGGGACCGAGGGAATATTATTTATGATTTATTTTCTATTTTTATCTGTTTTTAATATTTATGCTATTAAAAAATTTAATATAAATAAATGAATGGTGCACAATTATCTAAATAAATGAATTACATCATTTTATATCTTTCCACCATTATCTTTCAACAACCCGTTTTAATTTTCGTGCACTATTTTCTATATCCGAAATTTTATTAACTATTTTTTAATAAATAAAAATTATTAGATCAAAATCGATATTTTCCCAATCATATTATATTAAAAATCTCTTGATCATATATGCTAATAGATTAATACGTCATGGTAAACAAAATCAGTATCAGTAAAATAATACTTTGTTCGTTCCATCAACAACTCTTTGATTTCCTCTTTGGATAAATCTTTAAAATTGTCTTGTATTTAAAAAAAGATAAAATGTGATAAAAATTAATTAAAAGTAAAATAATTTATTACTACATTAATAGAACTGAGGTAGCACTAATAATTATATTATGCAAATAAAATGGGTTCTAACGCAGTTCACAATTTGAGATACTTTCTCAATATTTAGAATGAATTTTGATATTATTTCAAATTTAAATTTCAGTGTATTTTGATGTAAATGTTTGTTATGTAAGTTTTGTTTGGAAAAGTAACTTAAATAAGTGTTCATGATATAAACATTTAAATTGAATAAATTATTTTCGTTTTGATAAATTTATATGTAAATACTTAATTAGGGAAAAAACATCTTTAAAAAATTTGTTTTTATAGGAATTTTTCGTTTTGATAAATTTATATGTAAATACTTAATTAGGGAAAAACATCTTTTAAAAATTCGTTTTTATAGGAATTTAATATGAAAATTTACATTCATAAAATCTATTTTTAGCTTAAACCCTCCCAAACATTGTGCACATTTTTTATTTATTTTTAAATAAATTGAAATAAATTGTTGATTGAAAACCCTTTTAAGTCATTCCTTATTAAAAAAAGTACTTCCTCCGTCCCATTATTTATGTCTCATTGGGATTAGGCACGGTAATTAAGATAGTGGAGGTAAAGGTGTAAAGTTGTAGTGAAAAAGTATAAAGGAGTGGGGTCCACTTGCTTAGATTGATTGTGGTCCACTCATTTATTTTTTGATTTGATATCAGACATAAATAATGGGACAACCAAAAAAAGTAATTGAAATATTAATAATGGGATGGAGGGAGTAGTATTCAATTATTTATTCGATAGTCAAATATTTATGTTATCTTTCGGGATAAGATATAGTAGATCAAATAAAAAAAAGAGAAATTGACGCTCAACCACGAAAGAGGAGCGTGGAGCCGTACTCCTCATGGATTTCCTAATTATCTCCGCCAAAAGAAAAGAACGCCCAGCAATTGCCACAAGGAATCAGTGCGATACACGTCATCCACACAGGTGTCGTCATTCTATTGGCTGTCGCGTGAGGTTTTCCCCTAGAGTCGGCATCTTTTTTCTATATAAACCACGCGCTCCTGATGCAAACTCATTCTATTCTTCTTCGTATCATCTCTACGTTGAACGATATTTCTCCAGCCCATTCTTCAAGGTGCGAGTTCTGTCCTTGGTTTCGATTCTCGATTAGTTGATATTTGGTTCTCAATTTTGTTCTTGTTTCTGTCTGGTCTCTATTTTCGAGTAGTTAATAATTGGTTCTCAATTTTCTGTTTCCCTGTCTTGAATTCTTCCAATTTCGATATCTATTAAATCGCTTGATCGGCTTTTTATTTGTTGTAGAATCGTGTAAATTTTGGTTTTCTTAACGTCGATCTATCGGTTTAGGTTTGTTTCGACTTAATTTTTCATGAACTCTACCAGAGTCTCCGATCCCTAAATTGTTGTCGTCAACGTGATTCCTTTTTTATTTTTTGGTACTTTTTTAATATCGGATTTACAACTTCAAATTGGTGTGTTCTGTTGTTAACTTCGGTTTCTTCAGTCAATTCTTCGTTTCTGTACGATCTGTTACCTACTGTTTTTGGTTTCGGTAGAAAAACGTTGATAAGTTATTTCTGATTATTTTTATTCCGTAATTTGTTGGTTTGGTGTGAGATTGGTAATTGGAAAATTTTGGGACGTATCTAGTGGTGTAATTGGGATATTGCGCGGCTGGTTCTGATATTCTTGTTTGACAATTCAGATGCAGATCTTTGTGAAAACCCTGACTGGTAAGACCATCACCCTTGAGGTCGAGAGCTCCGACACCATCGACAACGTCAAGGCTAAGATCCAGGACAAGGAGGGGATTCCCCCGGACCAGCAAAGACTGATCTTCGCCGGCAAGCAACTCGAGGACGGCCGTACCCTAGCAGACTACAACATCCAGAAGGAGTCAACTCTCCACTTGGTGCTACGTCTCCGAGGTGGTATGCAGATCTTTGTCAAGACCCTCACCGGCAAGACCATCACTCTCGAGGTCGAGAGCTCTGACACCATCGATAACGTCAAGGCCAAGATCCAGGACAAGGAAGGAATTCCCCCGGACCAGCAGAGGCTGATCTTCGCCGGCAAGCAGCTCGAGGACGGCCGTACCCTCGCAGATTACAACATCCAGAAGGAGTCAACCCTCCACTTGGTCCTCCGTCTCCGTGGTGGTATGCAAATCTTTGTCAAGACCCTCACCGGAAAGACGATCACCCTTGAGGTCGAGAGCTCCGACACCATTGACAACGTTAAGGCCAAGATCCAGGACAAGGAAGGGATCCCTCCGGACCAGCAGAGGCTCATCTTCGCCGGAAAGCAGCTCGAAGATGGCCGGACATTGGCGGACTATAACATCCAGAAGGAGTCAACCCTCCACTTGGTCCTCCGTCTCCGTGGTGGTATGCAGATCTTTGTCAAGACCCTCACTGGAAAGACGATCACCCTCGAGGTCGAGAGCTCCGACACCATTGACAACGTTAAGGCCAAGATTCAGGACAAGGAAGGGATCCCTCCGGACCAGCAGAGGCTTATCTTCGCCGGAAAGCAGCTAGAAGATGGCCGGACTTTGGCCGACTACAACATCCAGAAGGAGTCAACCCTCCACTTGGTCCTCCGTCTCCGCGGTGGTATGCAGATCTTCGTGAAGACCCTCACCGGAAAGACCATCACCCTCGAGGTCGAGAGCTCGGACACCATCGACAACGTTAAGGCCAAGATCCAAGACAAGGAGGGTATTCCCCCGGACCAGCAGAGGCTTATCTTCGCCGGCAAGCAGCTGGAGGACGGCCGGACCTTGGCTGACTACAACATCCAGAAAGAGTCCACCTTGCACTTGGTCTTGAGGCTCCGTGGTGGTATGCAGATCTTCGTGAAGACTCTCACTGGAAAAACCATCACCCTCGAGGTGGAGAGCTCCGACACCATCGACAATGTGAAGGCCAAGATCCAAGACAAGGAGGGTATTCCCCCGGACCAGCAGAGATTGATCTTTGCTGGTAAGCAATTGGAGGATGGAAGGACTCTGGCTGACTATAACATCCAGAAGGAGTCCACCCTTCATCTTGTCCTCCGTCTCCGTGGTGGCTTCTAGATGCTTTTTGGGTGTTGAAGGTCGTCGTGTCTGGTCTTCCAGTTGGTTTTTATTATCTGCTTCGGTTATGTTAGTTTTTTTTTTAATTTGAATTTCTGTTGTATTGAACAATTCCAAGTGGAGTTTCCCCTCACTAAAATAAATTTGTGTTCGAATATATGTTCCGTTTCCTCGGTGATCCTTTGCTATATTACTGCTTGTTTCTGTGTCTGTTCTTTTTGTTGGTTTGCTCATTTTATGTTCCGGCGAGTGATGTAGTATTGGATAGGCTAATACGGCCTAACTGATTTTACTATTATTTATTTAATTTTTATTTTACTTATTTATTAATGTTAAATACTTAAATATTTAATAATAATATTATTAGGTTAATAATAAATAAAAATTACTCCTTCCGTCCCAATATTAATGTCTCGGATGCCATTTCGGGACGTCCCAATATTTATGCCCCGGACCAAAAAAGGAAACTAATTAGATGTTAATTAAGGGCAAATTCGTAATTATTTAGACCCTAATTATTTTCTACGTTATTTCACTCTGGGTCAGACACATTCTCTCTTAATCTCTCGTCTCTCCTTCTCTTCTCCGCCGCCCTCAAAACCCTACCTCCGCTCTACTAACGCCGCGATGACGAAGTTAGACTTGCAGACGGCCGAGAAACGCCTCCGATCGACGTACAACCTCTGGATCCGTTGACGTCAAGGGCAGATACGAAAACAGACGACTGCGTGGCCGACGAATCTGCAGCGGTGAAGAAATTGTCGCCGCCTTCTTGCAGAGCGACTTCTTCCCGAAAGTAGAGAGACGGTTCTCGGAATGTTACAATCGAATGTTCCCAGGCGCGGAGGAAGCACATCGGATGAAGAGACGAAGATTCAAGGAGGTTTTAGAGCGGTATGCTTTTCCAAATAAGAGACCTTGTCCCTCCAAACCCAGATCTGGGTCTGAAATGAGCCTTGAGGCTTCTTCAGTTTCTCCTTCGATTCCCAGATCTGGTTCTGAAACGGTTGTTGAAGCTTCATTAGTCTCTGCTGCTACACCCAGATTTGGGTCTGAAATGGCCTTTGAAGCTTCCTTATTCTCTGCTGCTACACCCAGATCTGGCTCAGAAACGGGGCTTGAAGCTTCCTTAGTCTCTGGGTCGACGGAATCGGATCTGTTGGATGATGAAGGAAGTCAATCAATTATGCAAATCTAGTTGCCTCTTCACTTTGGTCCATTCTGAAACCCTTAATTACTTAAATTCGGTTTATATGCATTTGCTATTTCTGTTAAGAGCACTTGCCGGGAAATGGTTAATTGTGGTCTAAAATGAAAATAATGTCTCTACAAATAGATAATTAATCAAGTCGATGATTAATATGGAGAATGAGACTTGTTTAGCTGCCTCGTTGTTGTTGTTGTTGTTGTTGTTGTTCATTGCTTGCAACAATGCTCTGTTCTCTATTGTTGTTGTTACTGGTCTGCTGAATTGGAACATGATTTAGATGTTGGGTGTTACTGGTCATTGAAAATTGTTCTGTTCTCTGTTGTTGTTGTCCTTTGCTGAATAAGAATTTGATATATGTTGTTTTCTGCGCTGAATCTTTATTGAAGCTTTATGAAATCTAGAATTAATATTTATTGAAGCTTTATGAAATCTAGATTGAATCTTATGAAGCTTAATGTGTCTGTACACAACTAGAATGATGTGTAAGCTGCACAATTATTAAGCTCATAAGGTTTACACAGCTTTAGCTGTGTATACACAAATTTGTTTGGTTCTGCCCTTTACTTATCAAAAGTCAGAGAACACAGTTTCTAGCCTTTACTACTTACAAAAAGATTACATTTCCTGGCCTATACTAGTTACAAAAAGATTACATTTCCTGGCCTATACTAGTTACAAAAAGATTACTATTTATGGCCTTTACTACTTACAAAAAGATTACTATTTCTGGCATTTACTACTTACAAAAAGATTACTATTTCTAGCATGTAGTTTATGCACTCCACAACCAAATTCATTGGAACCTGTAGATCTAGTGGTAGTGCCTCTTGAGAGAGAAGCTAATTCTTTTTCATATGGGGAATCTTATAGGTGTTGTGACCCCTAACCTTCATGATCTCAACCATGCAGCCTTGTAGAGATAGAAAGACCTTGTTTAATGTCATAGGGGACAAGTCTTCAAAAGAGCTTATCACTGCACCCACTAATTGATCAACATTATAACTGTTTGATTCAACTTGGATGCTCTGAATAGCTCTAAACCATCCAAGATCATTCACATTACAATCAGGGGAATTAGGAGGTTGATTAATGATTCTAATATCAAAACCATCAGAGCTTGCAGCAACTCTGAAATCTGGATCTGTGTCTTTAATTTGAGGTCTTGCATTGTCTTGTTGGATGAAAATCAGTTTTGGTGCAAATGCAGGCCATTTTTCTTTAATAGCAGGAATTATCTGCACATTTAACATATTTCTCCTTAATTAAAACAAATTTGTTGAACTGTTAGATTACAACATATTTGCTGAACTGCTATATTCTATTCCTAATAAGTCAGTCTTGCAATATTGGCAAGAAAAAGTAGAAGACCATACCTTGGTGATCAAGCAGTCCTTGATCACCTCCTTGGTAATGGACTGTATTACCTTTGTTTCTAATGTCCCTGCTACTCTATTCTTTGAACTTCTTAGAGCTGTCTCTTGCCTTGTGAATGGAAAGATGTCTATCTTACCATCAAATAGAACACTGCCATCTTCCCCAAATAGGGGGCGACATACCGCACACATGAACATTACTTTCTGGATGAATCTTTTGTTTTGGCATGATCTTTGTGGCTCCATTTCACCTGGTGTTAAGTAGAATCTGTGCGCTGCCCTAGTGATATAAAACCACTTCTCGTCAATGTGTACTGTGTTGTTCATACTTTTGAACCATAGACTATTTAGAATCCTATCAAACTCTAATGCTTCAAGTGAAAACTTCAACCGTAACAATTTGTTTGGGGCAGTGAGACTCGGTTTAATAGCACTTGTATGAGCTTTGATTAGACCTGCTTTAACCCATCTCCCCACAGTGCTCTTACTTGTGTTTATCCCGTTTGCGAGTCTTCTAATTGTGGATCTCTTTACTAACTCCAAGCCCTGAATTAATTCAACGTCTAGAATAACTCTTTTGCTTCTTGGTGTGTTTGGTTTGAAACTTTGTAAATAGATGGCTTCACCATTTTCTCTCTGTTTTTTGGCTGCAGCCCAAAGACGGTCGGCGGTCTTCCTGCAGCAACCCCACTGTTTCGCAGCTTCAATGATCTTGCCTTTAATCGAATCCCCATCAACCTTCAAATTGCAGAGCAGGAGTTGTACGATTTGGTTCCTCTCTTGTGTAGTTAGGTCTTTTCTTCTTCTTGTCATTTGCTGAAATGAAATGTGGAATCTGCACCTTGGCTGCTTTAGATTTTTGGTTGTTTTTTTATCTGCTGAAGAATAGTGAAGGGAGAAGGTTTGATGTTTTTGAAATGGTATTATATCGACTTATATAGGTGTTGTGGCTCTGACCACTTTAATTTGAATTTCCTTTGCAAATTGGTTGATTCAATTAATTTATGCCGCCAATAAATTGTGAAATTTTCGTTAATTAAGCAACTCTGCCGCCACAAAATTTCAATTGGTACTGATTTGGCTCAAACTGGTTAACAAAACACACAAATCTCATTCATGATTATAATAATGTGTAGTAGGAGAGAGGAGAGAGGAGAGAGAAAGACAAAAGAAATTAGTAATTAATTAACTTTATTACTCCTCCGTCCCTATTTTATATGCCCATTTATTTTTTCACATAGATTAAGAAAAAATTTAATGATACGAAAGTTAGATAAATGTTGGTATTGAAATTTGAGTAAGTTAAAGTAAATTACTAAAAAGTTAATGTCATAATTGTATTTGCTATTATAAAAGTTGGATAAAATAGTCTTTTTCTATGTTATCATTATTAATTAGATCTATTGAAGTTGGTGAAAGAATTAGTTAGATACAAAAAATTATAATAGGCATATAAATTTGGGACAGACGAAAAAGGAAAGTAGACATATATGTTAGGGATGGAGGGAGTAGTAAATAGGGATCCACCACTTTACTCAATAACTATCTCTTCCTTAATCTACGTGCCAAGTTCATCCGGGACATTAATATTGGGACGGAGGGAGTAATAAATAAAAAATTAGAGAGGGTAAGAACATAAATTCATTTAGCCCTTGAGCTTTTTAGCTAATTCGGGATACACAATCTGACAACCCTAGGATTGGATGAGTGACCATAGGACTCGCTTCCTTTTTGGTTCGATTGAAAAAGCTAAAAGATTTGATTTTTGTTTTTAATTTATTTTTTAAATTTTTTAATTTTTTAAAACAAAAATGCTAGCATTGTTTATAACCTCTAGTTTTCTAAGACCAAGAGCCATAAAACGAGCAACACTGTATCCAATACTCAATCTTTGTGGGTGCGGATACTAATTAAGAATATATAATACGACCACATCACATTTTGGTTACATCGACAAATACTTTTATTTCTCTTGTATTTTCTATATATTCGGAGTGGTATACTTGTATACAATTGTAAATAAAATAGTTTTTATTAAATGCATATGCAATATTACTCATTTTTCTATAATAGAGTATAATTCACAAAAGAATCAACTGTGTGAAAAGGGTAAAATACCATTGCTACTGAAATGTATATTAAATAAATTTTGCTCTGTGTAATAACTTGACACGTAAGAGAGGCACATTATCCTAAAACAGCTTCGCATTATCACATATAACGATCAAAAGTTTTAAATTTACATGTTATTCGATCAAATTAAGCATTTCAATCGCTATGTTAATTTAGGAAATAATATATATTTATTTTTATCGCACTGTTTATGCTAGTATTTGAATCATTGCCAATTCGTCCTAAATGGAGCAATGCTAAATTCTCTAATTTAAAAATAAAATGGAAATTTAATGAAACAAATAACTGACTGTCCACTGATTTAAGTTTCTTTTCTTTTTGACATGGAACACATATAATATTAAGAAAAATAATTATATAAATTGTTGAAACAGAAGACATATACCCAAAATTGATTTAAAGCATAAAAGAGTAGGAAAATAAATGCATCTCGCCAAATACATAACTAGGTTGTTCCCATCCAGAAGGAGAATCAGTTCACAATCGCTTCGAAGATCTCAGCTTTGGACAATCAGTTGAGAATCGATCCAAGATCTGCGCTCTCATGGCTCCCGCCGCTCCCAAGTCCGGCGATATGATTTTCGCCAGTGTAGATCGCGTTGTAAGTGCGATTTATTCGGAAAATATACTCTGATTCCCTTTTCGGTTATCTCCTGATACTTGATCTAATTCTGGTTGATTTTGTTTGGTTCTATGTATCGCGGGGCGCTATGTGAAGAACGCGGAGCTTTTCACTCTGACTTACGGTGCTATCGTACGCCAGTTGCTCACCGATCTGGAGGAGGTGGAGGAGGTCAACAAGCAGCTCGATCAAATGTAATTGATTTAATATTTTTCTAATTTTTTTTTCTTAATATAGTATTTTATTTGTGAATTGCTGTTGGTTTAGTGCTGAATTTTTCAGTTTGGTTCCATCTCAGGGGTTATAATATCGGAGTTCGCCTGGTGGATGAATTTCTAGCTAAATCAAATGTGTCGAGGTGCGTCGATTTCAAGGAAACAGCTGAAGTCATTGCCAAGGTCTTGTCCTGTATTCTTCTCTTTATATTTTTGAGCGGTTCATGGTGAAATTGAATTCAAGCAATTGGTGCTTGTTTAGGAGACCGAAATGGAACTTGTGCTTCTTAGGAACATAATTTCACTCCTAGAGTCATAGGAAATTTTAAGATTAAGCACTCTTGTATGAACCTAGTAGGAAATAATGCCAATTACACCACCAGTCTTTTGATACTAATTGAAATTGTAATAAAAACAAGAATCATGAGCACACAAGAGGATGCAATGTTTTTAATGAGGGAAAAGTGCCTGCACTCAAATGATCTCCTCATTATAATCTAAGTTAGATATGCTAATCAACAAGCTGCTAAAAGTTATTTGAAATCACTATACCCGCAAAATATAAAACCCTTGGCAAACAAGTACTAATAGCAACGAAGAAATAAAAGAGAGCCATCAGCCTATCACCAGGTAGGACTGTACTGTCTAAAACAATTTTCTAGAGTCAGGTATCTTCTAATTTAGGTATTTTATTGTAGTACTGTGACCATATTCCTCACATCACCCTTCACCACCAAGCTACTTCAGTAAGTCCACTCCAGCTCTTTGCTTTTCTTCTCTCTTTGTGACTAAATGTGATGATATAGAAGCATAACTCTGATTTATCCAATCAGAAGTTACTTCTATGACTTCTGAATGTCTTGTTAAAGTTTTAGGTTGACGCGGTTGTTTAAATCTTCGAGGACTTCTGAAATATGAAGTATGATGGCTTCTTTTAGCGATATGGATCAATCTTATAACTCTCCAATTTACTTTGTCTTGGAAGCTAAATTAATCTCCCCTTAGGCTTTAGATACTACTTTGAGACTAGACATGCTATGCCTCTTTGACGAAGGCTTATAAAACCCTTCTCCCAAGGCTATTAATTTATCTCATCTGAAATCTCCAGCTCACCCCCAATATGCCACTCCCATACTATCCATCTAAGTTGTTACCTGTCATTTCTTCTAAAAGAATCCCAGGCAGTATACTTTATCCACACCTTGGGGACACATAATAAGAATATAAGATTATATGTAATCATTATTGGACTTTCTGATGGACAAGTGTAGGTATTACAATTTCTTCAATGAATTTTGGGGTTTAAATTGGGGCTGAACAAGTTGTATCATCATGTATAACCTCCTTTATGGCATTGCCTTCACATTTACCAACAAATCACTTTTTTTTTTCTTCAAGTGCCGGAGGCGTATGCTTAGCAATGATTTTCTTCTAGCTCTCCATGTGAACTCATGGCTGAAAATATAGTGATGTGTAGAAACTCAGTCATTTAAAATAGTTGGGTAATTTCTTCTACTTATTTCCACCTACAGGTTGGATTCAAAATGTTCTTAGGAGTCACTGCTTCTGTCCATAACTGGGATGCTGAAGGGACAACTTGTAGCCTGATATTGGACGACAATCCTTTGGTAGACTTTGTTGAGCTTCCTGATACCTGTCAGGGTCTTCACTACTGCAATATTCTAAGTGGAGTTGTCAGAGGGGCTCTTGAGATGGTAAGTATTCTCCTATTTATAAACAACCCATCCATCATAGGTCAGATGTTCGCCTCTGTAGTGGTTATGCATGCATCTTCATAAATGCTGTTATTTCAGTATGCAATCTTTACAAAAATTGTATCACTTGTATGAGATCTGTCCTCTTGAAATATGACTAATGAGTATTTGGGGTTGTACACATTCTTAGGAGTATTGCTTGGCATATTGGCTGCACTTATGTTTACCTAAAAATCTTATAAAATGTTTCAGAATATTTACTATTTAAGTTTTGATTGATAAATCCTTAGATTTTACGATATTCAGTCTTGTTGAAACCGAAGCTCGTTTTGTTTGATCTTAAAACGACTAATAACCCCTTAAAATAACAAAAAACACCTTAAAAGCTCCAAAAGTGTGTGAAAGAAATGCAGGAGTAGATTTATATTGAGGTTACCTTTCATAATTACTAAATCAATGCTAATAACCTCTTTTGCTTAAAGTCAGACTAGCACTTCTCGGGTGTCTCAGTCTTGGTCTGTGGACAGGATGATGTTCTGTTCCGTTTCATTTTCTCTTTTTGCTTTCCTTAACTGCCTTTTCCGCTACCTTTTCAAAATGGTCCATCGTTTGTGAGTATTTCCACACTGTTGTAATTACCATCTCTATCCTCTTGTTTAGGTGTCAATGAAAACGGAGGTCACATGGCTGCGCGACATGCTTCGAGGAGATGATGTTTTCGAGTTGCAAGTCAAACTTCTGAAGCAAGTTCCTGAGGAGTACCCTTACAAAGATGATGAGTAACTTGCTTCTCTTGCTCTTTAGTAGATATAATCTATTATCCGTGTAACTTGTACTCTCTTCATTTGGATATTTTGCACGTCCTTTTTCGTCTAGCTACTACCTGTTGCTAGTAATTTTACTTGGAACAAACATCCCACCCCCCAAAAGAGGAATTTATTACTAGTATACTTTGTTTCCTCCCTGCTACTCAAGTTGTTAGATATTTGTTTTTCTTGCATGTGGTTTTGTTTTCTCATGTGGCATCAGCAGATATTATGTCATCATTGGTGACTCGGCTATGATGGTTCCATTGCATGTCGGTACTTGCTATGTTAATCATGTACAATTTCAAGACGACATGCTCGACTCGTTATATCATGCTCAGTCTATTGATTACAAATTCAAAGAGACGTCTTATGAAGTTGTTCATTGTAATGTGGAATCTTGGATGGGAAAAAAAGTAATATTTCGATGTTAATGTCGGCAGATAGTATTATTTAATATTCAATGTTTGGACAGTTTCACAAATAAAATAATCGCAAATATCACGAAAAAAAATACAAAAATATAAGACACATTAGAAAACAGCACGTGAAACATAGCAGAAAAAGTTAATATGCGTTTTCATAGTCATAAAAGTTGGACAAAGCATCCCATTTATGCATTAGTTTGTTAGGCCAATAAACCAATAATGTTTGACAAAATGACAACGAAATGGTTTCTTTATCTATTTACTGAAAGTTAGATTTTGGTTGAAGTGTTGATTTGGTTTATAGAATGGGAAATATTTCTCTATATCAAATAATGCATCTTTATGTGTTATGCTATTTATATAAATGATATGTAACTAATACTTAAAAATAAGTATGACATAGAGCTGTACAAATGATTTGGCCTAGAAACTTTATACTTCTTAAGTCTATAAATCTTGTTTCATTTTTTTAAGGCACAGTTATTAAAGAGAATTGTAGTTACGTAAAATTTTTTTGCATATAAATTCTAAACCCATGATCTTGATATTTTAGGGGAGACAAGATCTAGTGACAATTCAAAAAGAAAAACGGAACAAGATTTTGGTACAGAAAACGTATGAAGAATGACTTAGACTTAGCTAAGGAGTCAACTTAATTATTTGTATTATAGTATATGGTATTTTGGTAGATTAAAATTTGAAAGTAAAGAAGTGTATGATTCCCCTTCCCCACCACACGGTCCACACGCAAAACTCCCTCTCTTCATTAGTTGTTCCTCCTCCATCATCCACATCTCCGCCCTTCCTCTGCAGCTCACCACCGCAGCCATGGCGGACGACGGCGGCGGCGGCTGCGTTCGGTGCTGCTGCAGCTTCATATTCACCTCCGGCCTCACCGCCCTCTTCCTGTGGCTCAGCCTCCGCACCTACAAACCCACGTGCTCCATCGAAGAATTTTACGTCCCTGCCCTCAACAAAACCAACAATTCCACCGCCGCCCCGAGCAACCACACCATCTACTTCAATCTCAAGCTCCAGAACCAGATGAAAGACAAAGGCGTACGCTACGCAAACATAAGCCTCGCCTTCTACTACAACTCCACCCTCGTCGCCAACTACACGGTCCCCGCGTTCGACCAGGGCCACGGCAAGAAGACCCACCGGAAAGACGTGGTGGAGGCCGGCGGGATGCCGTGGGCGGCGGCGTATGCGGCGGTGTCTAACGGGTCGAGTGTGAGTTTCAGAGTGAAATTGGCGACGAGGGTGAGGCCCAAGATTATGTTTTGGTACTCCAATAGGCGTGGCTTAGTTGTCGCCGGCGAC
Source organism: Lavandula angustifolia (assembly GCA_028984105.1). Lineage (NCBI taxonomy): Eukaryota > Viridiplantae > Streptophyta > Magnoliopsida > Lamiales > Lamiaceae > Lavandula > Lavandula angustifolia. The sequence goes on along the minus strand of CM054815.1, from coordinate 21,283,524 downwards.
GTGGCGGTGGATGGATCCGGCGCCGGTGGGAAGCTGAATAAGATTAAGAAGAAGGCGATCAAGTTGAAGTCCGGCGTACCAGATCCGAGTAGTCGTTGGGTCATAATGGGAATTGACATGGTTTTCACTATCTTCATCATTTTTCTCTTATAAATATTGTTATTATTTAATTTGTTTTTTTGTTTGTTTTTGTATTAATATTTTTTGGGAGACTATTTCGAAGGCTTTAGTGGAGAAATTTGATAAGAAATCGTGACGATTTTTTTTTTTTTTTTTGATTCATGGAACATGGTGGGAATTGAACCCAGGACCTATCAGTCCCGGACCACCCACCTTGACCGCTAGGCCATCCCATGAGACTTTATATTCATATCTAGTAGCAAGTGGCACTGATTGATTAGGGAGAAAAATAATCTGAAATCATTTCCTTATTTTGCAATATACACCTTTATGTATCATAACGTTTCAAAATATATGTAGAACACAAAATAATTATTACTCTCAGTGCCATTAAAAGTGTCATCTTTTTTTTTCCGACACAGATTATATTAGTGATGTTTTGTAGTTTTGTATAATTTGACATTTAGCTAATTTATTTCAGTCCACACATTTTTATCTTTTTAGAGAGAATACACTTTTAATGGTACAGTCTAATTAAAAAAGGACGTGACGGAGAGAGTATAAACTACGTTTCATGTATTATTTTTGAAAGGGTGTTGTGAGATGAATTAATCAAGTGTATGTATCATTTGTGACAAATAGCGTATATTGTGAGATACTATATAAACTGTTACAAAAGTGCCACAACTTATTTTTCAAGGGCATCGTCATAGTTCTGTCTGTATATTTTTAGACAGAGAAACCGTTTCAAAAATACAATTCTACCCAATACAAAATTTCATACATCTTCTATCCAATACAAAAATTGACATTCTCAGATAATATACACGGCACAAAGTGGTTGAGATTCTATATGCTTTGTATGAAATAATACTATCTATCAACAAGAAAGAATCTCAAAACTATATGGGATACTATAAAAATACAACACACCAACACTTTCAGTGTTGAATTCTCAATTGCTCGATCAGTTTCTGCATGTTTTCAAGTTTCTCCCTAAGCTGCTCCACATTTTGAAGGCAATCAGCTGATGAGTCTGAACGAGTCAACTCAGCTGCAAGAGCAGCACATTGTTCCTTCGAATCTGAAACTGCCTCCTCAAGAGAAGCCACTGTTGACTGCATACTTGAACCCCAACTTCCACCAGATACTTCAGGAGATGGACTAAATCCAGTAAGAATATTGTCAAGACTTCCAGTTCCTACAAGTTTCAGCAAAAGAACCATCACGAAACTAAGCATCCGTTCCATAACTCGAGTTGAAGATCTATAATAAAGTTCAGAAATATATGCATCTGCTTCTAAAGTTGGACATGATATTTACCTAAATTACTTAGCTGGTTGATTGCTGCTGAGCCAACAGAGCCTTCTAATTTGAGAATTCTTAGGACTCCAGCAGCTATTCTACCCAAAGAGTCGACCTCGGACTTGCATAGAAGAGCAAGATTCTGCAGCTCGTCCTTCTTCATTACAGCCTCAATCTATCAAACAAGATATAGCTTCATTTCATTCCAATTTAAAGCAAAAGTAATTAGAGGTAATGTAAAACTTTGAATTGGAACTCTCTTACTGGCTCTGTAACAGAGAATTTCAAATTCTCCACCATCCAATCAGCTGGTAGATCATCGATGTCGCCTTCAGAAGCCACTATGTCGACTACCATATTGACGCCCCCATGTCTGGCAACAGTTTGCTTGTCAGCATTCCCATTTCGATAAATCCCATTTGACGGCATCTGCTGCTCCGCCATAGGCTTTAAGATCTCCAGACCTTCCATGCCAACCTGAAAATCAAATGCAAGAGATAAGGGTTCTCGGTTTCACTCAGTAAAGAAACCACTAACGAGAATTGGTAGGACAAATATAAATAACTAGGGGAATGGGAAACAGAAAAAATCGAGCATAATGAATGCATAAATACTGATACGTAAGAAAGAAGAATGAGAAGTCAGTTCTCACAGTAATCAACTCTATAGGATATTTCTTCTTTCCACTAGTTTTTGTTTTACCAACTGCTGCATTCTTCGGGGTACTTTTAGCTTTGACGTGGATATTAGAGAAGGTCATATGCCAACTCCTCTCTTCTCTTTGAGAATCATGGAGGTCTAATCTATCTTCCATATCGTGTGCCCTTTCAAGAGCAAATAGCCAATCTTTTAACTCAATTGATATATCCACATCATCAGGCGTCCCCAAATGCAGGAGGTTGCTTTCCTTTCCATCTTCTGGACATCCATCTACGGAAGAGAGATAGAGAGGAGAATGCAAGAATCGAGAAGAACATTAATTTATATAGTGCATAGAGCAAAAGAGAATGAAGCTAAAGTGGTAATGGTACATACTCTCTCTAAGGTCATCCACAGTGAGTGGTGATGCTTCAAAAAGCTTTGATAAAGGTCCACTAGATAACTGCTCAAGTCCTCTAGTAAGACCCTCTCCTGGTCCACCATCAGGATCGAAAATTCCAAATCTATGAAGTAAAGATTCAGAATAACTCATCCCTCCTCCAAGGCGGATACCAGAAATGCAAGCAGACACGTTCAAACTGTGGCACTCGATATCTTGTGCACTAAAGGGGATCACATGTACCATTGATAAGTCCAGGAAAGGTATCAAAGTACTGCGATTTGATTTGTAGTTTTTACTATTTTGAACCCAAAAGACAGCCTTTAACTGATGGCTGTCCTTCCCATTCAGATTCATGTTGTTGGGAAGCATCAAGTCAGAACCCTTCTCATGTCTGAAGTCATCCATAGTGTCTGCGCAGTCCACCTCAACCCTCTCCCACCGCAAAGTGGATGAAATCACCATAGCGCCACCCAGAGTTCTATGGCTAACCATGACAGATAGATCATCTCCGATGAAAAGAACTAGAGGTGTGCCTTGAGTATCAGAAGAAGATTCCAAAAATCTTAGTTGCAGATTCTTCAGAGAAAGAGTTACAGCAGTATCACCAGGAACTTTATCCATTATATTTCCGTGCAAAGATTCAGTTCCTGTTTTCTTCGGGGATTTGTTGTTCCCCGCCACTGCTATCTTTTCACTAACCTTGCCAAAATAAGCATAGAGGTCTAGTACAAAGAATAATTGCTCGACTGAAGTGCTTGAGTTATATTGCTCACAAGCAAATCCTACTCTGACAACCCCTCCTGCAGGTGGCATATTTGTTAAAGGGCTCCCATCCGCAGTCACCATTGCTACTTCAAGACAGATTTCCTTCATCTCAACACATTTCCATAAATTTGGATCCAGCCTTGAGGTGCTCCTCCCGATTAAGCTGTTGCATATTTCCAATGACAAAGTAATCAAAGATGCTCCAACAGTCAGTTTCTTCTGGCTGGCATCAATTGGTTGGTTTCTCCAAAGACAGAAGCATGCAGGATCCTTGTCAAGGTTCAGTATGTTCAGTCTCAAGGAGGGTGACTGGGAAAACATCAAATCTTCAATATGAAGCCTCGCCCCAGAAAAGGAATTATGAACAGGCATGTTGCAACTTCCGGACGAATGTTCCGGGTTTCCTATCTCTAGGGGTACGGTAACAACTAAACCTTTAAGATCGAACACTAGGGAATTAACGGAGAAATCTGGCAGCACAGTACCAGGATTAACAACAATTCCATCAGCCAAAAAGGATGATATTCTCAGACAGGATTCTTCCTGAAGATGAATCTGAAATACAAATATAACAGGTGGGTATTACCAGCAATAACAATAAAGAAAGCCAAACATTTGATTTATAAGAAATAGGATAGATTAATACCAACCATTAGCGGCCGGCAGTCAATAGTGGTTCTGGAAGCAAAAATTGGTGGGCTTGGGGACGGCACTAGCTGCAGATTGTGGAGACAGATCAGAGGCACAGTGCTATATGATTCCCACCGCTGGTTTCCAAGAGGATATATTGGAGGACAGAAGTTCTTAGCTGGAGACAGAAAATAAGACAACTTACATCATGAAAATGGACTATTATAAAACAGTGTAAGAATGTCAAGACAAAGTTAATAGAATACCAAAATCTGGGACATGTGAGGCATCATCAGATGTATCCTGCATTGAAGGCTGCACTAAGGTGCACGGAGGACGTGAAAACGTATCCCTGGATTTTATTTCACATGGAGGAAGGCATAAGTTGAACTGTTACCAAGTAAAATATCTGACAGCTGACTTTATAATGATGTAACATGCAAATTCTGTTCTGACACGTATCCCCGACTATGGTCCCAAAACCTTGTTATAAATTCTTTTTTTATAATGTATGTAAAAATAAATAGAATGCTGGAACCAAGTGCGAAGAACATAATATGGAAGCATTAGTAGAAGATGCCGCATAGCATGACATCAACATACATTGCACTAGACCTGAAGCTTCAAGCAGCAAATTTAAGTTGTAAAGAATTGGATGAAGTGCCAAAACATAAATAAGTGCTCTAAAAAAAGTTTCATTCTGGATCAGTAAGAAAAAGATTATCCTACAGTGCTAAGAGAAGGAGAGGACCAAGTTACTAAGAGTATAATAACTCTCAATTATGTGGATCTTCTTTCTTCTCTTTTATTCTGTTTCATACTAATCACCCTACATTTTCTTGGAGTAATAAATGATTCTCAATCAGAAGTATACATCAGATATCATCTTAACATGCCACATGCAGTGCTACATGGATTAACTTGCCTCAAAAAAAATCCACCTATCATAACCCGCGTTAAGTAATTGGCATTTTCCCCATCAGATACACTTGCCTGAAAGAAGAAACTAGAACTTAGTACACTGAACAAAATGGCAACAAAAACATGAGAAATTCAAAACTATTTGATAATGCATGACTTAAGTTGTGTCACCCTAGGAAAATGAAATGAAATTATTAAAAAAGTAGCAGACGAACCCGAGAGAATAATAGTGATTGCATCAGAAGTTCTAGCTGGAATTCTGCAAGTCAAACAAATTGGTCAGACATAAACTTTAACAAATAACTACTTACTTATCAAAAGGAAAATATCAGCTTTCAGCCCTTGCATTGGCGAATAATAACGCGGAGCAGTAAACTTTTCCATCATAAAAATCTACAGATACTAATATAATTGGCAGCAGAAGTACAGAAAATTATGGAATACATATGCAAACCAACTCACCTACATCCTTGATGCAGAGAAAAATATGATCCACAATTATAGAGACTATAGAACGACCAGCAGCTTCTGCAGACCGCTGCCAAGAGAGACTTATTAGAGTGCTCATACAAATCATCTTGTAACACTACCAAATCCTAACAAAAATACTAAAGAAGAAACAGAAATAAATGATACCTGCTGAGAACTTGGATTCACATCTCCTCTATTTAGACAAACATACAATCCCGTAAAGAAACGGAGAAGAGCTCGTAATCCTGTGAACGACATGGAATTAAGTTATTCTAAGTACGAAAAAAAAAAGTTTTGAATTTCTCAACTTTTTTATCAACTTGGGAGGAAGTGTTGAGGGTGAGAATAAACTTATGCCTCAGGAAACTCAACAATCAAATTGTGTGTATTTGCACCTTTAGCCACATTTCTGATCATTTTCAGAGAAACAGAAAAACAATTACTTCTGACACTGACCTGGTTCACTTAAAGCAGGGCAAACAGCTTCTGTAATATGCATTTGAACTTCAAGCCCTAGTGGAGAATTTAGCTCTGTCCTTTGAATTGTAATCTGAAAATCACCAACCAAAATTCAGAGGAAGTAAATATTTCACAGACAACAAATTACTCACAGATATGTTACTTCATAGAAAGAGAGAGAACTTTTTCCTGGTGAATCAGTGAAACAAGACTATCCCCCCAATAAAAGGTAAAATTGTTAAAATCATAAAAGCTAAAGTGCATACAAAGGCCTCTCCTGAGATCCCCTCTACGAACCGCTCCCCACCAAAGAATACTCGCTTTGCACCATCTTCATCTTTCTTGTTCGACGCTTCTTGTAAATTAAAAAAGTTTGCATCTGTAAACATATCTGGATGAGGTAGGAGGTCAACAGACAAGTGTTCCCACTCAAGTTTCTGCAGAGAAGACATAAATGGATCATGTGCACTTCCTGGGATATTCATATATAAGGAACAAGTATTTTAACTAGAAAGGATATTAACTACGATTTCATGGCAAATGCCTAAGCAAAGGTGCTTCAGTTAAGAAGTGAGAAATGAGAAAAATACACATGAGACACTCTTCTGATTTACAGCAGTTATAGCATGCAGATGCATGTAAACAAAAATAAAAAACATAAAAAGATAAGTGGATTTCTTTACTTTGAACACGTATATGAACTTCTTGCCAATCGAAAAGTCCCTCGCTTCCTTAAGATTTACAACCTGTTAACAAGGAGTTGATTTCTATGAGATATTTCTTCTTGCTAGAAATGCACCTCATGTGGGGGGACAAAAACACTTTAAATGTAGATCATAACCTCCCAGTTCTCGTTTGTTGTGCAGAGTAGAAGGTTGCGGATAGTAATTGAAGCCATTGGAGATGCCCTGTTGGATTGAAGATGGTTAATTTCTTCAATTAAAAATCAAAGACTTGATACCCTTGATAGATTTATATATGTTATTGACCATGAAAACGCATATAACTCCCAAGACAAAAATATCTATTTAGCTCTTAAATTCTAAGAACAATAATCCGTGTACAAGTCCTATATAAACAATCAAACAAGTAGGTATGTTCAACTAGCTCTAACAGATGCATGATCAAATCCAGATATTAATGATGATATGAAGTCAAATAATCCATATGATTCATTATGAATCAACAAAACGAAGCACGTACCATCCAACAGAAGATAATTTTCCTTTAACTTTTGTGTTACTTTAGAATTTTGATGTCAATCTCCTAAACAATTTGCTGCCCATTGATAAATAAAAATGTTTATTATTTGGAAGGTGGTAAGATTTACCAGGTTGCTCCTCCTCTATCACGAGCTCCACCATGCGTTTCAAGCAAGAGATTTACAGTACGAACTTGGACAGTCATTCCATCTGCAATCTGATGATGCAGACTAAACATAAGTTCATAAAACTTAGTATACAGGTCATAACTGTTTTAAGGGTCTAAACGTGCTACTCATAGAAATTAACAGGAAAATCCTACTACTCAGAATAGGAATGCAATTATATAATAGGAGATTAACCTTGTCGGCGAATCCATACCCACTACCCTTTCCAGTACTTGATGAGGTTGAAGCACTGCAGCAGGAAAGAGTATAAATGAGATTTCAAGCTTCTAAAGACAACATTTTCGCATCAACTGACAGTAGCAAAAGATCTACATCACCCTATCAGCTTACCTGACTGGGTTACTAGATACATCTACATCATCTTTTTCCTCCAAAACCAGGTCTAGCCTATCAATTTGCACAACGATTGGCTCCACTTGTACGTAGCTCACGGATGGGAGCTTCAAAATTGAAAAACATACAATCAACTTAAAACAGCAGCGCATCATATATAAATTTTGAAGAAGTTCATCAATTCTACTTAAAGTTCAGATTTCAAAAATCATGAATCACAGAAATCATCAAATTCCCAAATTGACAAGAATCCCAATTTACAATTAGTGAATTAGACGAGTGGCGAAGCTACTGACAATAATCTCCAATTTGCCAACTTTGGCGGTGGTGACATTCAGCGCCGGCGGTAATCCCATACTCGCATGTAACGCGTCTCCATTTATATCTACCAAAAAGAATAATACAGATAAAATTTAAATCAAAATTCTAAATGTACACACACTGACAACAAAAAAAGGATCTCAGGAGCAGAAATCTACCTAAATTTGAAAGTTGTACGGTGTGCCCTTGCAATTTGAACTGATCTCTACTGAATGATTTCAACCAATACTTCAGCGTGTACTCCAACGCTCTCGCCAAGATGGACTCCATCTCTGTTCGGAATATTCGAAGGTAAGACGGCAGCGCCGCGACCGTTAATGTGATGTGTCGAGTTGATTGCGATGACTGAGTCGCCGGAGAAACCAGAGATCACCAGATCGGAGAGGGGATCCGATTGGGGACACAGACAGGTAGAAGAGAAGGGAATGAAAGACTGGCACGTGCGGCGGCGTTTACAGATTAGTCGGCACGTGTGGAAGATTCTATGGGTCGATACTTTCCGCGTGGCGCGCAATCATAAGGACTTTGATGGGGGATCGGTGGGAACAAAGAGCGGCGTTGTAGAGGATTATAGCCCGAAATGATGTGGCTGTCAGTAACAGCAATAGTTGGCGGGAGAAGTATCTTTTTGTCGGTTCACATCTTTATTTTAATTGCGCTTTTGGATACTTTTAAGGTAAAAAGAGTAGTAAGAAATTAATATGAAACAGAAAAAGATTATTCGTATGGCATACAGAAGGAAAATACTTTTCTTAAAAAGGGGAAAACAAATTTACTACTATTTCAAATGGACGATGGAAATTAACTTGTATACCAAATAAAAACGTAGATATTAGGACTCAATCTTAAAGTCGAACTATAATTTTTTGACTAGTGATTACAAGACAATTCATTCTATTATTAGGTCGTATATTGCACGGCTAATATTAGTCTATTTTTTGTTTGATATGAGGTCACCTGTCCCCATTTTTCGCTGTCCCAATTGTGTCCCAAGCAAAACGACGTCGTTTTGCTTTTTTTTTCCCTCCCAAATCGAAACGACGTTGTTTTGGTTTTTTTTTTTTTGCCTACCCAATGCGCGAAACGACGTCGTTTTGATTTGTTTTCTCTCTCTTAAAATAGAGATACTTTATCGTTTTGATTCAAGATTCAACCATTATGTGTCCAGAGGGTTCAATCTTGGGGAGCAGTTCTGCAAAAGCCACCTCTTAGGGAGCTCAATCTTCGCTTCTAATTTTCAAAGGGAAAGATTCTGCAGGAAGAGGGTTCATCTTCGAAGGGAAACATTCTTGAAGCAGAGGGTTCGTCGTTTTGATTCAACCATTATGTGTCCAGGTTCTAATTTTTTAATTTTTTTTAGATATTTTCTTTATTTTTTGTGGATAGAAAACATCTATGAATCCCGATTATGTGAAGATATTTGTGATTATGTGAAGATATGCAGTATGTGTCCAGGTTCTAATTTTATTTTTTTTATAAATATTTTGTTTATTTTTTAAAAGATGGAAAACATCTATGAATCCCGATTATGTGAAGATATTTGGTGATTATGTGAAGATATGCAGTATACTACTAGGATAAGTATAATATTAATATGATTACATACTGCATATGAGAACATACTGCATAATATTAAGAATTCATCGTCGGCTGGATTTTGAAGATGAGAACAGTAGCGATGAGGATAAACTTGAGGCTAGTGATTCGAATAAGGAGGAGGATGGTGGCAAATTACCAGTTCCGAGTATTGGCATGGAGTTTGAAACAGAGGAACAAGCTTATCAATATTATTTAGCATATGCCAAAAGAGTGGGATTCGGAGTACGAAGGAGCAAGAGTCACAGTGATAAAGCGGGAAATTTATATAGTAGAATTTTTGTTTGCTCTGCTGAGGGTAAAAGAGAGGAAGATGGGAGAAGAATATATGTGAAAACACCTCGAGCCGAGACAAGATGTGGTTGTATAGCAAGAATGAAAGTTAATAACAAGATGACTGGGAAGTTTCGAGTGATACAATTTGTTGAAGATCACAATCACTATATTACAAGTCCTAGGAAAACACATTTCTTCAGAAGTCATAGAAAAATTTCTCCAGTTGTTGCAATGCAAATTGAAATGGCTAATGATGTTGGAATTCCACCAAAAGCATCCCATGACCTTATGGTGAGGCAAGCAGGAGGAATAGACAATCTTGGTTTCATCCCCGATGATTACAGAAATTATTTAAGAAGCAAAAGAACAAGAGAAATGAAAAAGGGAGACACGGGGGGAGTTTTAGAATATTTGCACAAGATGCAAAATGAGGATCCAAATTTCTTTTATGCAATCCAAGTCAACCAAGAAGATTTGATAACTAACATATTTTGGTCAGATGCAAAGATGAGGAGTGATTACTCAGATTTCGGAGATGTTAGCTTTGATGCTACTTACAAGAAAAATAGTGAAGGTCGACCACTTGCATTGTTTGTAGGCGTAAACCACCACAAACAAACTGTGGTGTTTGGAGTTGCATTATTGTATGACGAGACAACTCCAACATTTGAATGGCTATTTGATACATTGGGCAAAAGCCATGTCCGGAAAGAAGCCTATAACAATTCTTACGGATCGGGACCATGCTATGAGAAAAGCATTAAAGTCTAAGTGGTCTGAGACGCATCATCGACTTTGTATATGGCATATTTTTCAAAATGCAGTCATCCATTTGAGTGGTGTATTCACGAAGTTTAAAACTTTTGCTTGTGATTTCAGTTCATGTGTATATGACTTTGAAGAAGAAGAAGATTTTCTCAATGCTTGGAATGACATGCTACTGAAATATGAACTTCAAGAAAATGATTGGTTGAAGCGTTTGTTTGCTATTAAGGAGCAATGGCCATTGGTTTACGGGCGCCAGATATTTTGTGCTGATATGACAACAACACAAAGAAGTGAGAGCATGAACAGTGTTGTAAAGAGGTACGTCAGCTACAAGCACAACTTCTTACAATTCTTTAGTCACTTCCAAAGGCTGATTGACAATGGTAGATATAGAGAGTTAAGAGCTGATTTTGTAGCCAACACTAGCACTCCATCACTGGTGTCACCTGTTGAAATTTTGAAGCATGCCGCAAGCATCTACACGCCTGAAGTGTTTAAATGTTTTCAAGATCAGTGGAATAGATCTCATGATTGTAGCTTTCAAGTTTGTGAAGAAAAGGATACAATTACAAAGTACGAGATTACTCCTTTTGGCAAACGCTACTCTCATGTTGTCATACAAGATTCATCAAATAACAAGTTCAAGTGTAGTTGTAGCAAGTATGAATTTGCTGGCATCTTGTGCGCACATGTCTTGAAGGTTTTTACCTTCAAATGTGTTTTCAAAATACCAAGTCAATATATTTTGAAGCGGTGAACACGAAAAGCAAAAAAAGGGTATCTTGACAACAAAAGCTTTGATGATAATGAGAGTCAGGATACAGAAGTATCATCAAGAATGAGGTATAGGGACTTGAGTGCATTGACTCTTCGATTGGCCACTAGAGCAGCCGAAAGGAAAGACACTAGTAGAATTGTGAAAGAACATCTTCTTGACTTGTTGGAGAAAATTGACGAAATATTGCAAGATAAAGAGGTGGTGCAATGCACTGAAACGAATATCTTTGCAAATGATAAGGTTAAAGGTGTTAAGTTGAGGAGTAAACCTACATCTGGAAAGAGGTTGAAAGGTGTCTTGGAGAGAATATCAAAGAAAAGAACTTATACTAAGAAAAACAAGAATGCTGCAACTACATTTGGATCACAACCCATGGCCGTTTCAAATACTCAGGTTTCTGTCATTCTCATATGTTTTCTAAAATTATTCTGTTTGTCATTCTCATATATTTTCTAAACATATTTATAGGAACTAGAAGGATGTTCTCAAAGCCATGTCGTACCATATTCTCAAATGCAGCCACTTAGTGTTGCCATCAATCCTACAATGTGTGATATCCCTAGTTTTCCTAGATAGTTTAAGAAGATTATTTAGTTCTTAATATGGATTAGAAGATTCACACCCTGCAGAAAATTCTTTATCAAATAAAATCTAATTTTTGAATTTAAGGGGGGTTGTGGTACAACTTGCTTCACAGACGCATATACTATTATATATATATATATATATGTGTGTGTGTGTGTGTGTGTAAGTATGGCTTGTTCGATCATTATATGATTGGTTAGTAAACAAGTAAATTTGTACAAGTTGAATCGCGTAGTATGACTATAGTAAATTTACTATAAATAGTATGTGTCCGCAATATATATATATATATATATATATATATATATATATATATATATAAGTTAGTGTTCGTATATCATGATACTTGAACACACCTACTATATGCACCTTTATACTAGATGAATATAAATATTATGGTTATTATCTATAGATAAAGAATATATATATAGTGTGTTACGTGGGGATTTGCATGAGCAAGAGAAATTTAGAAACAGAATAAGATAACAAAGGATGAATAACTTTATCACTAAGTTAACTCATATTTATCCAAGCTTCCACGTGTATTAACCTCTTAGTGCATGAAGGAGAATAGGCATAGCTAGTATAGGCTTACAAGGTGGTCTAGTATTATTTTATTAATTAGTATCTTGTTATAAATAGCCCAAAGCTACTCAATTTTCGTTACTGCAACATCACCTTGTTCCGAGAATTCACACCCAAGACGGAGACAAGAGAATTTAAGGTATAAACCTCTTCTAAATATAAAAAAATCATCTTCTCTACAAGGTTAGAACTTCGATAGTTTGTTTGATTTATTAAGAGTATGTATCATGTGTAGTTATCACTAAGCGGACTACTTAATTAGTATTAACCTGAAATTATCATGTTAGGTTGAAACTAAATCCCTATGTCCTATACGGAATTGTTAATAAAGATGGAGTAATTAATTGTAACTCTTGGAATTAAATAATAAATGTATTATGGTCATAAGATTGTTACGCTTAGTATAGGAGTGATAAATACATAATTGGAATCATATTATTTGCTAAATAATTATTATTTTAGTTAAACTAATTTTAAAAGAGGGGTGTTGTGAATTAGGACATCATAGTTATTAGAACTATCACGAAATAAGAATTTAAATTATAGCTAAGCATAGGATTTCTCTTGTAGGGCCTTTTGAAGGAGGGGAATAGTATCATACTATTAAAGAAGCTATTACAATTACAAGTACAACAACAAGGTGGGTTTTACTTTCTCAAAACTATTTTGAGTTATTGAGCTCTATGAAATGTTATGTTTATCCCTGAAAATATTTTTGTGCGTTCTACAAGTTTAATGCTCTGAATTTAATCGATCGAGATTCTTAACTGGCCTGACACGCTAGTTGAGGATTGTGTACACGTTTGTTAGTAGTGCAATGGGGTGATCTCCATTGTGTGCTAACCAAGGGAGAGGACCTATGGGCTTCGGCTTTAAGTCTAACGGTTGGGATCTCTGGGTCAAGACCCGAGATCAGATGTTTATGGGACTCACTGGGTTGTAGCCCAAAGTCCGAGAGCAAGGGGAATAAAGTAAGAGTAACTGTAGAACGTGACAGCGCGCGCACACCAGTAAATGAATATTTGTATGTTTGGAAGTGGCTTTTATTTTTAAACCTTCCAGGTCATATGGTTATGCATGGATAAACTTATTCTGAAAAGTTTATAAACTGTTTCACCCACTGAGTACACTAGTGCTCATTCCCAAATATTTTCAAATGTTTTCAGATTGAGGGGCTAGTGAAGACGGGCAGAGCTGAGGCATGGGTTTTGTTATATATATAACCATAGCTTCCGTTTTAGCTTGTTTTCTTCTGATGAGCATAATGAACCTGGTTCTGTATATAGTTAACGATGTTTTGATGTACCTTTACTCTTTTGCTATCAGTTTGTCATGACCCGATCTGTCTCGAGTCATACTTTGAACTCATAAATACTAGTATGTGAATTATCCTTGTTCAGTTATATTTCATCTTTGTGATGAGGTGTTCTTTTAAATACTCGCCTTTTTCGTAACATATTTCAGTTTATTTATTTTGCCTTTCTTTCATTCTTCTTTTCTCCAACCCCTAATCGCATCCCGGCTTTAATGCGTTCCCTCGGGAATTGGGGTGTGACAAAGTGGTATCAGAGCATAAGTTCTTGGCTCTGTGGCCTAAAGTTGATTGTGTTGAGTCTAGAATAGAATCTCTAGACTTATAAGTGTTTCAGTAACCCTCAGCTTGCCGTCATACTGCCCTCAACAAAAAGGTATGTCTGAAATTTTATTTTAAAGTTATGTATGAAGGTGTGCGCGAATGGTGATTTGCTAGAGGCAATCACGAGATGGGAATGTTGTCGTGTTGGACAAGTCCACTCGACTGAGGAATATGTTTTCATGATGAATTTCTTTGGGATTATGATCATGTTGAAAAGTATTATTGTCAAGTTGGACAAGTCCACTTGACCAGTGTAAATGTTTTTCGTTGAGTTCCTCTAAGCTCAAGTGACGAAAGTTTTGAGAAAAAGTATTTGATACAATGTTATGCATTATTTGAATACAAATGTTATGTTTTGTCCTATTGAGAACTTTTGTGCCAATATGACTTGAAATAGGTAAAGTGGAAGTGAAGGAAAGTATAGTGATACTATGTTATGGTGATGAATGAGAAATTTCGTTGTGTTGGATTTTTAAATCAGTGCAACTAGAAAGATGATGAAATGGGAAAAGAAAATGATGAGATATGTAGTGATAATGTTGTTTTCTTGCAAGGCTTGAGGGCATACAAGTGTTTAATAAGTTGATGACTTATATGGCCTTTATTTGGGACACTTTACTATGAGAATGGTTTAAGTACTCATGCTTAAACATAGAAGTTGTGCCTTCAAATTACTTAGATGCTCTCTTACGTAAGGGATTAGTTCTTATATAACTTTTTCAGAATAGACGGCTTCATTTGGTGCGCCTTCGAAAGGGGGTAGGCGAGCTCATACTTGACAATAATGTGAAGATTGCTTTCACGTATGAGTGTTATGAGGCTTTTGACGCATAATAATCCGATTTATAGGGCTCTACTTTGTTGATTAACGTAAGACTAAAGTAATCGTCACGGACCTTGAAGCACTTCGTTGTTTTATAGAAATAGTATGTTCACAATGGAGAGCAGAAAAACAATGACAAAATAAGCGTTAATCTCGATTCTCGTCGTAGAGAATGTTAACTGATCCAGAGTTGGAGTTTGTTATACCGGAGTAGTCACATACAATTGATAATGATTGAGATGCTATTGACGATACACGTGCAGATAACGACGACCGATGTGCTTGATGAAATGCAAGAATTATGGGTGATATACTATCGTCTCTTAATTTTATACCCACGTATATTCTTTTCGAAGAATTGATATAAAAGGACTTTCAACAACTAAGAGAGGATGATAGAAATATGGATTTTTAGGGGTTGACATTAGATTTTAAATAGACGGTTATGATGATTTATCTTTGTTTATTTTGACTTATTCAGTAAGTTGTCAAGTTTTCCTTTCGACACGAATCTTATAAATATCTTGACAACGAAGTTGGGTCTTGCTTTTCCATAGCCTAGACTCGAATTGATAAACATATCATTTTCTATACATTTTGAAGTCCTTCTCAAAGTAGTCTTGTTGTGCGTAGCAGTCGTCTATTAACATGTTCATCTTTATACTTGGTTATGTGTTGTTTGAATTTTTTCAACAACGCATCTTGATATGCTTGTCTTGAATATGTAATACATTTTTCTTGAGAAGGCGATCAGACTATTATCTTGGAATAATATCGTAGTATTTTGTTTCGGTATAAGATTGAAATATTTTTCTTTTAAATCTAGACTAGAATCTCTAGACTTTTAAACGTTGGTCAACTATTTTTGGGTAGTTCCTACACCGCAAATGTCACTTGTGTTTTCCAACTTTTGTAACAAAGTTTTGTTATGTTTGAGATTATGAGCTCATATAACCATTGTTTTGGAATCATTGTCAGCTTGATTTTCAAACCTTTGGCTCAATTTCAGTAAGAAAAGAAATCAATTTGAGTTTCATAATTCCTAATAAGATAGTGGTATCTAGCGTAAATATGAGAGCGATCATGAATGAACTGTTATATCAGGTGTTGTTGACCTTTATAGCATAGCAAGATTATGCTGAAAAGAGTGTGATTATAGAGAAACACACTAGATCAGGTATGATGTGATTGCAACCTTTACAAGTTAGACTTTCACTCTGAGCACGTTAGAATGAATATGAATGAGAAAACTTATAAAGCTTATAGAAGATAGAGAATTTAGCAAGAATTACCTCGTGTGGTTCGATGATAGATTAAGATCTATATGCTAAATTATGAGAATAATTAACATGCTCGTGAAGCGCGTCGCAAGAATAATCACGTTGAATGAAGTAAGAGGTGGCATTACTAGAAGACATCTCATCATACCCTTTTAAATTGAGTACCTCAACAATGGAGATGACGAACGAACGCTCAAATGCATGATGTACTCACCTATGATTTAGTAACGTATTTATCAATCATCGAACTTCCACTTAAATTGACGTTTCTTCTACGACGGTATTTATACGGATGGTACGATTGATAACTTCGCCGAGCACGAGATTTTTTCGGATACCTCACGCGTTATCCTCTTACTGCTTAAAGTTTCACCTCTTTGTCGAGCAAGATACGACTTTAAGGCACGACCTTTAGGCAATGACTTAATGATTGTACGAGTGGTACCTTTCTAACGATTCTTCAAGAGTATAAGCTCAGCTGGAGTCAACTTTTGCGGACAGCCCCAAGAACTTAGTATAATTGAGACGGTTAGATCAAGATCACACGATGTCAAAGACATGAGTAACACCACCACCGTGTCATGTTATATTAATATATCTTGGAGTATGACGCTTTTAAGACACTCGATCACGAACGATGAAAAAGAGAACCTGATTAAGACTTGAAGTAGTAGACACAAGATTATTTAAAAAGTATATGCCTATCTTGTTATTATATAGTTGGCCATTTATTTCTTATTGGACCATTCCACTTATTTTACTTCAACTAAACAGCTATGCCATTTTGATACTATAATTGCCAGAATCCTTTTGGATAGTTCATCCCAACGGATCATTCTGTGTTTGTTTGAACTCCTTGAAAGTATCATTTGATAAATTTGCGATTACCAATATTATCCAATTCTCTTTGATCCCCTAATTTTGTTTTTGACTCTATAATGAGTTTTTCTTTACATTGGTTATAAAGTGCAGTTTTCTGTCAAACTAACTGGGTGTAGTAATCTGGTCATGACTTTCTCTAGAGATGTATGTCTCAAATCCAACCCAATTGTCGGTTCCACAATATATTATACATGTTCAGGCTCCCAATATTTCAACGATTGTGGTTTCTCGAAGTTTTCTATAGAAGTAGGAAGGTTTCCAAGAAGTTGAAAGTTACTCTCTTTAGTCCTTTATATCCATCAAATATTGAATCTTTGTGGCCTCTAAATTTTTGATCTTAATTAGAAGTGAGATCATTTTAATTGATTTCATCTTGATTAAGATTGGGAATAAAGTTTTCATTTTCTTGTTCCCCTCGAACTTGGAAGACGAACTTCACATTTCGGTTGTTCCATTCCTACACTCTATTTACCAGCCTTCAACAATTGGTCATAGTTCATCTCGAAACTTGATCTCTGATGATTATTCCATATATCTATTTCTCGTTGAAATATTTGTTTGATTCATACATTTATGAATAATATTCTTTTTCCCCTTTGACAGTATAGTCAGACCCATTTCATATTATATTTTCCTAAGATCCATCTTGTTACTTGGTCATCAATACTTATCGTTCCATCTATTCGTTTTAACCTCATTGAACATATCATTTGATTGACAGAAGTATGAAACTTTTCTTTTGAAATATCTCTATTATGTAACCTGATTCTAATAAAGGTTACGCAACACCCGTAATAGCTAAATCTGCTTGAGGACGATAAGTATGAGCGGAAATAAGGGGATGAATTATTTTTTAGAAAAGATAAGTTCCGATCGATATAAGATTTCTCGGACAACAACAAATAACCCTCTTATGTTTGAGAAGGGATTGTGCCAGAAACTCGTAATACTCGATATACGGTCTACACATGAGATACTAAAACACATCTCGGAGTAAAATAGAAGATGATTTCTCCGCATTGATTTCACGATTATACTGATGATTGGTTTATCATTTATTTTTCTATGCGGTAGCGGCATTCCAATCTAATGGCAGGAATGTAACTTGGTTCCAGAGTAGCTGGTTTACTTTTATATAATGCATGTTGATGGAAGCGAGGAGACTTCTTACAAGGAAAGGCAGCGCATAATCAGTCTGACTCTCCACATCTATATTGTAGAACGCGCACGTAATTCGTAACTTCAATAATTATAGTTTCAGAGTATAGCTAGCACACTCACGAAGCAATTCCTTGGTCGGAAGAAAGGAAGAAAGTGGTAATTTTGTTCGTGTAATGATGCTTAATCTTTCATCGTATTAGGTGCTATACAAAGGACTAGATTGTTGCAGCCCTGCGAAATTCCTAAGAAAAGATAAACGTATTGTTATAAGCTTTATCAACAGAATGGAACACTGTTACGTGGGCCAAAGTCAACCTATAGATAAAGTCTATGAGTTTCCTTCAATTCGAGTCACGTTCCGATTGGGTAGATTAGCATAATAGTACCTCAAGAAGATTTTAGAGTACGGGGCGTGCGGTTATCGATCACCTCAGATTGTGATTCCAGATTCATCTCAAAATGCTAGAAGAGTTTATACGAAACGATCAACGAGTAATTGAGTATTGGTTCAGTTCTCGATCCGAGAACTGTATGGAAAGTTGGAGGGAACTATTTAAATTCATGGTAGATTTGGAAATTACTTTTCTCCAAGTGGAATACATCTATTACGAAAGCAATAAGACAATGATTACCGTGGCAGCTTACAAAAGTGTATATTGTCGAGAGATGAAGATACTGGATAATGGTTAGTCCAAGAAAATGCAGGAAATCTATGGCGATAAGGAGATAGTGCGATTACACGGAGTACCTGTATCAATTACATCATATCGTGATACCAGATTTACTTCACAATTCTGGATTAGTTTACAAAATGCGATTGTTACTCAATTAAACTTTAGTACAGCTTACCACCCTCAAATTGATGGACAGGCAGAAAGGACAATACAAGTTCTTGAAGATATGCTACGAGCTGTAATCGTAGATAGAGGTGGAAATTGGGAGGATTTGTTACCTCTTGTTGAGTTCGCTTATAACAATAGTTATTAGGCAACCATTGGGATGTCACCATATGAAGCTTTATATGGCAACAAGTGTAGATCACCACTTTACTGGGATGAAGTTGGTGAGAAAAAAAAAACTTTTGGGTCCAGAACTTGTTCAACTGATGATTGAGAAAGTTGATCAGATAAAGAGACGAATTAAGGAAGCCCAAGATAGACAAAAATCTTATGCTGATAAGCGCCGAACCGAGTTAGAGTTTGATGTTGGCAATCATGTTTTTCTTAAAGTTTCTCCTTCTAAAGGGATTGTACGTTTTGGTAAGAGGGGTAAACTGAATCCTATGTATATAGGACCGTTTGAAATCCTAAAGAAAATAAGCCCAGTAGCCTATAGGTTGGCTTTACCACCGAGTGTTGGCGATACATACAATGCTTTTCATGTTTCTCAGCTGAGAAAATATGTGTTTGATCCTAAACACGTTATTAAATATGACGAACTGGTCATAAGTTCGAATTTCAGTTAGGATGAAAGGTCGGTGAAAATACTTGACCGCAAGGTTCAGATCTTGAGGAACAAGCAAATTCCTCTAGTAAAGGTTATGTGGAATCACCACGACAGACAAGAGGAGGCTACCTAGGAACTAGAAGAAAAGATCAATTCCTAGTATCCTGAATTACCTTATAAAGGTACGTAAATTTCGAGGACGAAATTATTTTTAAGGAGGGGAGGATGTGATATCCCTAGTTTTCCTAGATAGTTTAAGAAGATTATTTAGTTCTTAATATGGATTAGAAGATTCACACCCCGCAGAAAATTCTTTATCAAATAAAATCTAATTTTTGAATTTAAGGGGGGTTGTGGTACAACTTGCTTCACAGACGCATATACTATTTTATATATATATATATATGTGTGTGTGTGAGTGTGTAAGTATGGCTTGTTCGATCATTATATGATTGGTTAGTAAACAAGTAAATTTGTACAAGTTGAATCGCGTAGTATGACTATAGTAAATTTACTATAAATAGTATGTGTCCGCAATATATATATATATATATATATATATATATATATATATATAAGTTAGTGTTCGTATATCATGATACTTGAACACACCTACTATATGCACCTTTATACTAGATGAATATAAATATTATGGTTATTATCTATAGATAAAGAATATATATATAGTGTGTTACGTGGGGATTTGCATGAGCAAGAGAAATTTAGAAACAGAATAAGATAACAAAGGATGAATAACTTTATCACTAAGTTAACTCATATTTATCCAAGCTTCCACGTGTATTAACCTCTTAGTGCATGAAGGAGAATAGGCATAGCTAGTATAGGCTTACAAGGTGGTCTAGTATTATTTTATTAATTAGTATCTTGTTATAAATAGCCCAAAGCTACTCAATTTTAAATTCTTTGCAACATCACCTTGTTCCGAGAATTCACACCCAAGACGGAGACAAGAGAATTTAAGGTATAAACCTCTTCTAAATATAAAAAAATCATCTTCTCTACAAGGTTAGAACTTCGATAGTATGTTTGATTTATTAAGAGTATGTATCATGTGTAGTTATCACTAAGCGGACTACTTAATTAGTATTAACCTGAAATTATCATGTTAGGTTGAAACTAAATCCCTATGTCCTATACGGAATTGTTAATAAAGATGGAGTAATTAATTGTAACTCTTGGAATTAAATAATAAATGTATTATGGTCATAAGATTGTTACGCTTAGTATAGGAGTGATAAATACATAATTGGAATCATATTATTTGCTAAATAATTATTATTTTAGTTAAACTAATTTTAAAAGAGGGGTGTTGTGAATTAGGACATCATAGTTATTAGAACTATCACGAAATAAGAATTTAAATTATAGCTAAGCATAGGATTTCTCTTGTAGGGCCTTTTGAAGGAGGGGAATAGTATCATACTATTAAAGAAGCTATTACAATTACAAGTACAACAACAAGGTGGGTTTTACTTTCTCAAAACTATTTTGAGTTATTGAGCTCTATGAAATGTTATGTTTATCCCTGAAAATATTTTTGTGCGTTCTACAAGTTTAATGCTCTGAATTTAATCGATCGAGATTCTTAACTGGCCTGACACGCTAGTTGAGGATTGTGTACACGTTTGTTAGTAGTGCAATGGGTTGATCTCCATTGTGTGCTAACCAAGGGAGAGGACCTATGGGCTTCGGCTTTAAGTCTAACGGTTGAGATCTCTGGGTCAAGACCCGAGATCAGATGTTTATGGGACTCACTGGGTTGTAGCCCAAAGTCCGAGAGCAAGGGGAATAAAGTAAGAGTAATTGTAGAACGTGACAGCGCGCGCACACCAGTAAATGAATATTTGTATGTTTGGAAGTGGCTTTTATTTTTAAACCTTCCAGGTCATATGGTTATGCATGGATAAACTTATTCTGAAAAGTTTATAAACTGTTTCACCCACTGAGTACACTAGTGCTCATTCCCAAATATTTTCAAATGTTTTCAGATTGAGGGGCTAGTGAAGACGGGCAGAGGTGAGGCATGAGTTTTGTTATATATATAACCATAGCTTCCGTTTTAGCTTGTTTTCTTCTGATGAGCATAATGAACCTGGTTCTGTATATAGTTAACGATGTTTTGATGTACCTTTACTCTTTTGCTATCAGTTTGTCATGACCCGATCTGTCTCGAGTCATACTTTGAACTCATAAATACTAGTATGTGAATTATCCTTGTTCTGTTATATTTCATCTTTGTGATGAGGTGTTCTTTTAAATACTCGCCTTTTTCGTAACATATTTCAGTTTATTTATTTTGCCTTTCTTTCATTCTTCTTTTCTCCAACCCCTAATCGCATCCCGGCTTTAATGCGTTCCCTCGGGAATTGGGGTGTGACACAATGAGCATGACAGATTTACTTATGGTGCATTTAGTATGATTTTTAATTTTTTAATTTTGATTAGTCAGTTATAAATTAATTAACTTGTGGTTATTAATTCCATCTTTTTAGGCACAACAATCTTCTGGTTTGTGATGCGAAGTGCGAAGTGCGAAGTGTGGTTGTCTCTCCAGTTTTTAGTCAATTTTTGCCAACTTCTAGTTATTAATTTAAGGAGTTTTTGTTCTTGTATTGTAAAAGATAATAGCTACACTCTTTGTGATCCATGATATGTGTTTTAGAGGTTTGGTTTTGAGATGGTTCTTATATATGTATTTTTTGATATCATGTGGCAGTCCAAAGAACTTGGAAAAAAATTTTGGTTTTTGTTCTGGTTTGTTATCATGTTGATATCATGATACTCAAGTAGCCGAGCCGAGTAGGAAAAGAAAAAAGAAAAAAAACAAATCAAAACGACGTCGTTTCGCGCATTGGGTAGAAAAAAAAAAAACCAAAACGACGTCGTTTCGATTTGGGAGGGAAAAAAAAAGCAAAACGACGTCGTTTTGCTTGGGACACAATTGGGACAGCGAAAAATGGGGACAGGTGATCTCAAGCCCTTTTTGTCGGTTCACATCTTTATTTTAATTGCGCTTTTGGATACTTTTAAGGTAAAAAGAGTAGTAAGAAATTAATATGAAACAGAAAAAGATTATTCGTATAGCATACAGAAGGAAAATAATTTTCTTAAAAAGGGGAAAACAAATTTACTACTATTTCAAATGAACGATGGAAATTAACTTGTATACCAAATAAAAACGTAGATATTAGGACTCAATCTTAAAGTCAAACTATAATTTTTTGACTAGTGATTACAAGACAATTCATTCTATTATTAGGTCGTATATTGCACAGCTAATATTAGTCTATTTTTTGTTTGGTATGCTGGGATCATGAAATTGAAACAAAACTTATTTCAGAAAATATAAAGAAAATTTGTTTAGGTACATAATTCTTATTATTGTGTTATATACAACTTGGTATTTTCACTCAGAAATGTTTAGATTTGGCCAAACTTGTCACCCGTGTTAATTAAGGAAGAGAAACGACTGCCCGGCGGTGAGAAGTTTTGGACCGTAACATATCTTCATTAATGAATAGTAGAAAATTCGTATGCATTTTAAGAAATGGTTGTGCTATTTGATTCAATTTAAAAGACAAATACATAAAATGGAAACGTTATTGTGCTATTTTAACATTAGTAATTGATGTAATGTTCTGTGATATCAAATAATGTTTATATGGTATAAATAGAATTAAGAAAAATTAATAAATTAAAATTGTGATTCATCAGTGAATTAAGTATGATTTTTAGAATAGTCCAGTTGTGTAAATTTCCAAATGTTTCTTAATATTATAAAATGCTAGTTAATATTTAAATTAATGATTAAAATTAACTAAGATACTAAAATGTTCTTTAACCCCATTGACGAATATAAATAGGATAACAATCGCTTGGAACTATGATGTTATAGAAAGTGTGTAGCTTCTGTTAGGAGTTTGTCTAAAAAAGTTTAATATACTTCTGCATTTTTAATTTCTATGCTAAATTCTTTAGAAAAGTAATGATGCTAAATTCTTTAGAAAAGTATTAGTTAGGGTTTCTCATTCCAAAGAAATGGAGAGTAGAGATATCATGGGAGGTACATGAAATGGAATTGTTGGTGCTAGCAGCTAAAAGAAAAATGGGGAGTCATACGGAGAGATCGACGTTTTTTTATTATTGGTGAGATATTCAAAAAATCAGTTGAAGGTTAGGTGCCTAGTCATTGCTATCTTACTTCTTTTTTACTGAGGATATACTTTCATTCAGTTCTTTATAATCTAAATGTCTGTTTGTAGTTGTCAGCTTACTTTAGATTATTTCTAATCTAATTGCATTTTGCTGCCTGTGTAACCATTATTCAGTGCTTAAGATTTACTATTATACATTCGCATGATAAAATTTTATGGGTATATATTGTATTATATAATCATGTTATAATAATGATTTTGTATAATATCAGTTTGCATAAAGAATAAAAATACAAATAAGTCAATATTAAAGTCTATGAAGTCACACAAACCATAATCAAACGCGTATGTCCCGGCGGCATACACTATTTTTTTAGCTAACCAAGATATGCTCTTGATTGATTGGGAGTTTTCAGGGCTTTTCAACAATCGAAAAAGGTAGGCAGGTGGTGGATTGGCTTTTATACGCAACTTGTACGTTGTGTGCTTACATATAATAAGAGTTATCAGAATTTCTAATTACTTTTCCTTCGAAGGTTATGGGGAGAGACATTTTATTTTTTCTATTGTTTTTATTAATTTAATATTTAAAGCTATAAGATAAATTATAATTGAAATAATAATAATAATAATAAAAATAATATAATAATAATAATTATTATTATTAATATTATTATTATTATTATTGTTGTTGTTGTTGTTATATTAGTTAAAAACATAATTTCATTTAAAATTACAATATAGATTTTCGTAATAAATATAGATTTACACATTATAATTAAAATGTATTGTGGATTAGGATCGGTACTATATGACTCAAACCCGCCCCGACCAATGGAACACGGACGTACAAATCCACCTAAACATACAATACGAATACATTTAATACTTAATATTAAAATGTGTATGAGAGAGGCTGTGATGTAGATAGCGCCTTGGCTCTAGCAGTAAGTTTTGAGTTTTTGGTCAAAATAATATCCTTCAAAAAAACGGAGCGGTTTGTATGTACCACTTTTGCATACTTTTTGTATGTACTACATCACAAGGGTATTGACCCCTTGTGGAGTGATACATACAAAAATATACAAAAGTGATACACACAAATTATTGTATCAAAAAAGTACTGTATTTGTCAAAATAGCATGATTGAAAAAATAATTATCAATATAATACTATTTTGGCACGTGGATAAAAATGTTAAATGAATATTTTCATTGCAACATCGTTTCCTACATTAATTCTTTTATTAGCTTCTTAAACCGCATCAACAATTTAATTAATTAATTTTATTCAAATCGTAGGTATAGAAATTGGTATATCAACACTTACTTCGGCAACAACAAAATGGAGATGGTAAACCGACCAAAATTAACCACCACCACAACGAGTCAGCCTCCAGATACTGCTCCTCCGTCGATTACGCGGAGGAGCAACTGAATAATTGTTTTTTGCTGTAATGACCATAACAGAATGAAAACGTCGTTGACATCTTTGACCAGAGGAAAAAAATGAGGAATATGGCTAGTTTTGAACTCATATTAAAAGAAATTGCAGATCATCGAATCGAAGGTCATAGATGCAGAAAACGATAGTTTTGTCGATGAAATTCGAGAACCAGAGTTAAGGAAGAGGTGTAATCACCTTAATGGGGGCGACAATGACTATGAGATTATAAAAAAAATTATTTGAATGATATTTGAAATTTTAGTTTTGATTCATAACTTATTACTTTATTAGAGTAATTTTGCGAAACGTACAACTAATAATTAAAAAAAAAATGAATATAATGTTTAATGTCCTCCACTTATTGGAAAGTTATAATTTAATATTTTTTAAAAAACTAATAAATTAATTCTATAATGACATGGAAATAGGAAAATGATTTTTTAAAGGTTTTTATCCAAGTGGCAGCATAGTAGACAAAGTAGAATTATTATGCAATTATTTTATATAGAGAGTGTTATACGGACAAATATTTTTCTCTATATTGTTATTTTGATCAAAAGCTCGTAAGTTTTTACCGAGCAAACCTATTTTTAATATTTTGTTGAAAAAATTGAAGTGCGGGCCTGGCCTGGGCCCTGAACCTTTAAACCGGCCCTTGACGGGTCTTTATGTCTTCTAACAAGTATTAGAGTTTCTCATTTTAATGAAATGACGAGTGGAGAGAGTCTTCTCCTATAAGAGAGTGTCTTTTGAGAAGTATTAGGGTTTCTCATTCCAACGAAATGGTGAGCGGAGAGATATAAAAGAAAAATGGAGAGCCGTTTTCCATTATTGGTGAGATATACTTTCATTCGGTTCCTTGTAATCTAATTGTAACTGTCGTCTTACTTTGGGTTCTTTCTAATCTAATTGCATTTTGCTGCCTGTGTAACCATTATTCAGTGCTTAGGATTTACTATTGCATGTTGTTGTTGCATGTGTAACTATTATGAATGATATGTATACATTCAAACATATTTTATGGGTATATATTGTACTCCCTCCGTTCCACTCCATTAGTCCACTTTCTTTCGGCACGGGGATTAAGAAAGTTATTTGTTGTGTGTAAAGTAGTATAAAGTTGTGGGGTCCACTAGAATATATAAGAGTGTTATTTTAAGTTAAAAAAAGAAAGTGGACTAATGAAGTGGAACGATCCGAAAAGGAAAACTGGACTAATGGAGTGGAACGGATAGAGTATTATATAATTGTCTATGTTACAATAATGATTTTGTATAATATCAGTTTGCTTAAAGAATAAAAATACAAATAAGTCAATATTAAAGGGGTGAAGTGCAAATATACTCATTTGTAAATTAGAAAATGCAAGAAAGTCTACTTTCTACCAAAAATGCATTAATACTCATTTGTTCTTTTTTGTCCTAAAAAAGGTAGTCTAGATGATAGCTTGCACCATGCAGGCCTATGGTGTCCCCCTCGTCAGCCCAGCAGTCCATTCAACCCATCTCGTCAGCTCATCTGTCCCGTCCTCAGGTGATGGAGTAATTAATTAAGAAAATTAGTCAAAGCTGAGAAAAGGAGTCAAAATTGACAGACATAAAATTAAATGCAGCGACTTAAAATTACTGAATCAATTCAGCCACAACAGCATGCATGCAGCAACTTGTAATGAATTTTTTTTTCAACGTTTGTCATGTAGTGAGTTTTATTTAATTTTTATTCTACATTATTTGAACCCAATTATATATAAGGAGGTACTCATTCACATCTTCATACATTTGTTCGTAAGTTTAGAGAGAGAAAAAAAATTTATATTCGTATTTTGCGCAAATTTGGATCTCGATCTACATTTTCATCATATTCGCACAAGGTATGTTGTATATAATTTAAAGTGTTACATTGTAAATAGGATTTTATATATATATAAACCCTATCCGTAATTTTCTATGGATTTAAATAGTGTTACATTGTAAATAGGGTTACACTGCATATATTTTTAAAACGTGACATTGTAAATATAGTTAATATTACATTTAATCAAATAGCATGGATTTTACTACGAAATTTGATATAGTTCTCTGTTTGCTATATTGATTTTTTATAATTTCATGATATACGACGTTTATACTGAGATGTAAAACATATTTCTTCGTTTAAAATTGTATTTCATGAATTATCACATTTACAGGACAAAAATGTATTTTAGTTCTTCGTATTTCAAATATATTTACATTATTACGTAGATATACAGTAATTTTCCTGAGAACTAAGATGTTTTATATTTCAAAATATGGTTAGATGGCAGAATGGATACGAATAACAGTCAAGTACGGAGGAATATTCGAGGGTTCCAATAGTACTCTTTCAGTTTAAATTGACTGAAAGTTGTTTTAATAGTACTCTTTCAGTTTAAATTGACAGAAAGTTGTTTTAATAGTACTCTCTACAAATGGATTTATAGTACTCTATATTCGTTACCTTCTATATATGAAAAATGTGCAATGTTATATACAGAAATATTATATCATAGCTAAAAGATAAATATGCATTTATAGTTCTTCGTAATATATATATATATATATATATATATATATATCTCCATATAAATAATATTCAGATAATTTATGCATTATAATATTAAATATAAAATATGTATGGAGAACTATGCTCTTACACGTTTTGTCAATAATGTATAAAGTATATTACGTCATAGATCGCATAATACTATTTATAAATGCCCGTAAACCGTTATACAATTCGTTATACAAACCGTTATACAAATCTTCCATTAATTGTTTTACGTTGTTTTATGCAAGTTGAGAAAATTGAGAGAAAGATTAAGAAAATATTTGAAAGATTGCGAGAAAGATTCAAAAATTGCGAGAAATTGAGAGAAAGATTAAAAAAATTGAGAGAAATTGAGAGAAAGATTCAAAAATTGAGAGAAAGTTGTTTTACGTTGTTTTATGCAACAGGGAGTGAAAGTTGCATTTATTTTACGTTGTTTTATGAAAGTTGAGAAAAAATTGAGAGAAATATTGAGATATATATAGATTTATAGTAGTCTCTCAATTTAAATTGATGAAATTGAGAGAAAAACTATCTTCGTCAGTTTAAATAGTACTCTTTCAGTTTAAATTGATTGAAAGTTGTTTTAATAGTACTCTTTCAGTTTAAATTGACTGAAAGTTGTTTTAATAGTAATCTCTCCAAATGGATTTATAGTACTCTATATTCGTTGCCTTCTATATATGGAAAATGTGCAATGTTATATACAGAAATATTATATCATAGCTAAAAGATAAATATGCATTTATAGTTCTCCGTAAAATATATATATATATATATATATATATATATATATATATCTCCATATAAATAATATTCAGATAATTTATGCATTATAATATAAAATATGTATGGAGAACTATGCTCTTACACATTTTGTCATTAACGTATAAAGTATATTACGTCATAGATCGCAGAATACTATTTATAAATTCTCGTAAACCGTTATACAATCCGTTATACAAACCGTTATACAAATCTTTCATTAATTGTTTTACGTTGTTTTATGCAAGTTGAGAAAATTGAGAGAAAGATTAAGAAAATATTTGAAAGATTGCGAGAAAGATTCAAAAATTGCGAGAAATTGAGAGAAAGATTCAAAAATAGCGAGAAATTGAGAGAAAGATTAAAAAAATTGAGAGAAAGATTCAAAAATTGAGAGAAAGTTGTTTTACGTTGTTTTATGCAACAGGGAGTGAAATTTGCATTTACTTTACGTTGTTTTATGAAAGTTGAGAAAAAATTGAGAGAAAAATTGAGATATATATAGATTTATAGTAGTCTCTCAATTTAAATTGATAAAATTGAGAGAAAAACTATATTCGTCAGTTTAAATAGTACTCTTTCAGTTTAAATTGACTGAAAGTTGTTTTAATAGTACTCTTTCAGTTTAAATTGACTGAAAGTTGTTTTAATAGTACTCTCTCCGAATGAATTTATAGTACTCTATATTCGTTACCTTCTATATATGGAAAATGTGCAATGTTATACACGGAAATATTATATCCTAGGTAAAAGATAAATATGCATTTATAGTTCTCCGTAAAATATATATATATCTCTATATAAATAATATTCAGATAATTTATGCATTATAATATTAAATAGAAAATATGTATGGAGAACTATGCTATTTTACGTTTCTACATTAATGTATAAAGTACACATCATCATAGATCTCAGAAGATTACTTATAAATATCCGTAAAATTTCAATGTTATATACGGAAATATTATATTATAGGTAAAAGATAAATATACGGAGCATAATAAATGAATATATCCGAATATAAATACCATAAAATGTCTTACATAATCATAAATAGCTTAAATGTCTTACTAATCATCAACCGGTTTTACCACGACGCACATAAACCAAATTCGCATCCCCATAATATGCCGGATACTCCAAATGTCGAGCTCATTCTGGACGAGTTCTGTCCTCGGCATGCCATTGATTAACCGATGCACGGATAATAGGGCATATACACCGCAATAGACTTGGTCTCTTTGTACGAACTGTGCTCGTTCGAAGACCTCCAAATGCATATCACGCCAAACTTCTTGACGTGGTTGTCCGTACACCCATTCGAAGTACATGTTGTAATCGAACAATCTGTACATCATCCGTGTAATCGGTTGTATGCTCTCTCTCCGCACCTGCCGATATGATTCGTCGGAAATCACCCACAACGAGTCGTACAACTCGACAGTCCATGCAAGCAGACGGATGCGCACGGTGACCCAGTGAGCTACGGTGACAAAGCAAACAAGTATGAGCTATAGCAAT
The DNA here is from genome assembly GCA_028984105.1 of Lavandula angustifolia. Classification (NCBI taxonomy): domain Eukaryota; kingdom Viridiplantae; phylum Streptophyta; class Magnoliopsida; order Lamiales; family Lamiaceae; genus Lavandula; species Lavandula angustifolia. The sequence goes on along the minus strand of CM054815.1, from coordinate 21,253,473 downwards.
CCGTAAAAGAACATTAGTTCACTGCATTACACTAATATATCACTGCATTTTAATTAAATTCGAAGATATAACTTACGTATTGCAGCCCCGGTGCCCATTCTCTCGCAGCTTCTTGAAGTGCCTCGGCAGGCTCCCATGCATCCACGTTCATCCCGTTGTTCGCCCAAGAATATTGCATTTGAGACTAATACAATACATATTGTTAGCATTTTAAGAAACAATTTTATATAAAACATTACCTACTTACCCAAAACTGTACGGGAAGAATGAGAGTTGTGCCGCTCCGCACACCATGAAGTAGACCGTCTCCTCTCGCCAATTGCCTCCTCAGGGTACCCAAATAGCATTCGATCATGTCATGGGTAAGCATCTTGGAAACATCTTCGAGGATATCAAACCACGAGTTCGTCAAATGATATCTCGTGGCTGTGTAGACGTGGTCACCAAATTCATTGTGTGCGCAACGCCACGCCCGATATTCCTTGAAGCCAAGGACAGACCAATCGCCGAGGTAACGAGCGAGATTCCTCTTCGGGGCAACATACGGCGACGTAATTGCATGAGAGGGTCTTTTCGTGCGCATTCCACGTCCACGTGGGCTACTCGGATCTTCTTCCACGGGGGCCTTCTCTTTTCCCTTTCCTCCTCTCCGGCTGATACCAGTATCTTCCGCCGGCACCACTTTCAACGGTTCAACTTGTATCGGGGACACAATAAGTGCCCATGATGCGGAGAAATCATCACCGTATTGGGAGTGATCTTTATCGGGTTCCTATATAAGAAATGTTTACGTTAAATTTATGTATATATCTCCATAAAAAGTACAAAAGTCTCAATAAAACTAGTAATAGCCTACCTCTGACACTGGACTGGGAGAAGCAGAAGGCTGCGCGGGCTCATGGTATGGAAGCAGCAACGGCTGGGTGGACACGGGTCGATTATGAAACTTCTTCGTGCGTGCCTCGAATGCGACCGACGAGTCGCTGCTGTCAGTCACGGCATCAACAACTGGGTCGACCCAACCAGATGATGCATGCGGAGTTGCTCCGCGAGTACAAGATATTGAATGTCGACCGGAGATGCCGCGACTCTCGGAATGTCGATCGGAGATACCGTGACTATCGGAGATGCCACAACTATGTGAAACTGAGTGTCGACGACCCTCCTCGACATGACTATCCGGGCGGTACGACCGTCCTCCCTCATCCGCTGACTTCTGCTCCGACTTATTTTTGGAGAAAAAGTTATTGATCTTCTTCCAAAACTTTTTCTCTCGAGGAGTCATGTCTTGAGTATCAAGACTGCTAGACCCCTCCGAACTCGCCGGAGCCCGATTTCGTTCGGATCGTCTTTGCATGCCCGGTGGGGATGCAGGCGGAGAGTGGGGTGCTGCAGGGCCGCGTGGACGAGGAATGCCCATCGCTCTAGCTCGCTCAGATCCAAACTGGACAACAACCGGCTCTCTATACGGCACGCCAAGTGCCTCGCCGGGCATCGTGCTCGCATAATAATCAGTGAAGAGCTCTGCTTCCTCCTCAACCATCGTAACACATTCCAACTATGTATAAAACAAGCAATGTTACATAATCAGAATATAAAACAGCGAAATATATAATTTAAATAGAGATATATTATTTTATATGGTTTCTTATGACCTATAAATATGTATAAGATTATAGTTCTCCATAGTATAAATATATTTTACCATATTTGTGTTTGGAGTGAACAAACATAGTTCTTTACCTCATCGTCGAAGAATCCAGCGAAGGTCCCTCTCACTCTCGGGAAATTCCACCTCAACAGACGTGGAACCGCATGTCGGTCCACCAAGTTCGCACAAGCCCTCCCGAATTCGGGGATGCAATCGTAAGCCCATGCTTGTAAGGCCCAAACGGGCCTGCTGAACACATAAGACACTTTACATCCCGCAAGAGTGTTGGGGATGAATTGCTTGTAGTGAAGCAATGCTCGGTATGCATACGCTCCCCACGGGAATTCCTTCCATGCGTTCAGGTTGTCCACTAGCACCCAAATGAAGTCATCGATTAGTCTCGGCCTCGGAACACCCAAGATTAGTAGGTGCAGCATCAACACATTTGTCGCTTTCACATAGTCGGCTGTCGATGCGCCGTTCATCGCGTGTTCTCTGAAAATATCCTCCAACTCGGATATTTTCAATCTCCTATTGCCATAAAATACGGCCCTTGCATGAACCGTGGAAGCATCATGCTCTATTGTTGGGTCAAATGTGGATGACCCGAACATCAACCCCGAGACCGGGCGAATTCCAGCGGACCAAACTTCAATTGACGATCCGTTATTAGAAACCAAATGTTGTTGGATACAACGTCGCCCAAGGAAATTTCACGGCACATGAGCTGGTGGAGAGCTTTGCTCGCACTTACACTCCCCTCCCAATCCATCAAACGGCCGAAAGGGCTAGTTTCACAGAATTGTGCATACAGGGTGTCACCGCCGACGGCCGTCAGTTTGTCTCGGATAAGTGGGATCACATCCCACTTGTAATGAATCATTATTTGAGGTTTAGCCGACCTGGCTACGTACCTCAGAAAATACCATTGACTCTGCATGAACGAAAAATAACAAATTAGTTCACCATAATTTAGTAGTATAGCTCTGTAATTCACGTAAACAAATATTTAACGGCGAATAATAATGGTCTGAGAGACATATACTAATTAAAACATCTAAATAAATTATATTTATTCATAATAATTCCAATATCTCCGTTTAAAAGACATATTTCACGGCGAAATATAATTATCTACGAGACAGACTAATTACAACATATAAAAAAATTATATCGTTTAAAAACACATATTAATATGTAAATTCCGTATTATCTATAAAATATATTAATATGTAAATTTCGTGGTATAAAATATATTAAAATACATAAAATATTTATATATAAATTCGTAGTGATACGTAAAATGTATTAATATATAAATTCCATAGTGAGACGTAAAATGTATTTATATATAAATTCCGTATTAATAGTGAAATACGTAAAATAAAATTCGTATTATATCTATTCCGTATTACATTAATACATTATATATTAATACATTAAAATATATTTAAATACGTAAAATACATTAAAATATATTCCGTATTATATTAAAATATATATTCCGTATTATATTAAAATACGTAAAATAAATTCACTATTATATGTATTAATACTTAATTAAAATATATTAAAATATGCAAAATATTTATATAAATGCTAAATTATATATATTAATATCTAAAATCTGTAGTGATATATTTAAAATTGACATTTATTATATATTTAATATAATTAAATATATAATAATTTAATATATAAACATATATAAAATACATTAATTTTTAAATATTTAAGGATAATATTATTTATACTAGTAAATCTTAAAACGTAATTCGTTCTCCGTTTAAATGTAGTATATCTCTGTATTATTTATATATTCTATACCAGACATTTTATTTGGAGATCTAAAACTTTTAAAGGCTCAAATACGGATATTATAATTGATTTTGTTCATAAAATGTGAATTATCACTAACAATATTTACAATAATTACAAACCCTAATTTCATAAACAAATCTACAATAATTACAAACCCTAATTTTATAAACATCTCTACAATAAATACAAACCCTAAATACAAACTACAGAAGTTTGAGATAAGCATATCTAAGAGCACCGTTCATTTACAAAACATCGGAAGTTTGAGCAACAATGATCCTATGTCTACTAACCTGCTCTCTTGCATTATTGTCAGCCATGTCGATCAACCTTCAGAATATCTTCACAAGATAGAGGTTTTTTGATATAGAGCCGTGTAGTGGTGTGTGGCGAGCTTCACAAGAATACTGCTTCACAAGATATATATGGCTTCAAACTAAAATAAAACGCTGGGAGAAGCAAGATATATATAGCTTCAAACGAAAATAAAACGCTGGGAGAAGCAAGGGAAAATAAAACGCTTGCAGTGGTGGTTGAAACGAAAATAAATGTTGAGGGAAGTGGTGTTAGTGGTGTTAGTGGTGTGACAATTTGTCTTCAATGTAGCCGTACGGGAAGCAAGTATTTATTCGGTTCAAATCCCTTATTTTAAGGGATCTATTTCGTTCCAAAATTAATATAGATATGCATTCTAAAATATATTATTAAATTTTAGAATAAGGAATATTATATATATAATGTATGAAATATATCTAAAATAATATTGTATCCATAAAATCATAACCTATGTTTATTTCTTTTTATTTAGGGATAAATATCCACAAAAGACGAAAAGATATGTGGGAGCTGAGAATATTTAAAATCCGTATCATTTTTATATTTAAGAACAATCGCTATTTAAGCATTATGAAATTTATATGGTGAAAAAAAAAAACCGAATTATTTTACAATCTCATAAATGAAAAAAAAACCTAATCATTTTTATATTTAAGCATTATGAAATTTAAAACAACTTTAAATAAATGAAAAAAAATGAATTATGAAAGTTGGTGAAATGCATGGCAGGAAATGCATGGCGTGGGAAATGCGCTGGTAAGTCAAAAGCCATTCATTGCATGGCAGGAAATGACTGAAAGGCGTGGGAATCTGGGATTGTTTTTCATGGCCGGGAAATGCGCTGGGAAAAAGACTGTGGCTGGTGTTGTAGGCTTGTAGCTTCATGTGGCTTGCGCAGCAGAATATGTCGGACAGCTCATCACCGCAGCGTTTGTCGGCCAGCTCAGCCTCCTTCCCGCAGCTTTTGTCATTCACAGCACCTTTCAACCCATCAATGTCAGTCAATGCCAGAATAGGAGCAAAATTGACCCTGTGGGTATCTGTGCAATTTTATTTTAGAAGTGGCAGATGCTGCAATAATAATTTAGAAGTGGGTATTCTTGTCATATTCCCATATTAAAGTCTCTAAAGTCACCACAACCAAGATATCCTCCTTATAGTTGATTGATTGAGAGTTCTTAGGGGTGACTTTTCAACAATCGAAAAAGGTAGACACGTGGTGGGTCGACTTTTATACGCAATGTTATGTGTAAAATAGGGTTACATATAATAAGAGTCACCATAATTTCTAATTACTTTTCGTGATTTGATTTGGGTGTTGGTTATGGAGAGAAATTATATTTATTATATTGTTTTTATTGATTTAATATTTAAATCTATTAATATAAAGATAAATTATAATTGAAATTATTATTATTATTATTATTATTATTATTATTATTATTATTATTATTATTATTATTATTATTATTATTATTATTATTATTATTATTATTATTATTATTATAATTTCATCTAAATTTACAATATAGATTTTGGTCAAAGAGAAATGGGGAGCCATACGGACATATCGACGTTTTCCACTGTTGTCGATATTTTCGAAAAATCAGTTGCAGGTTAGGTGCCTAGTCATTGCTATCTTACTTCTTCTACGAACCTATGAACTATGGATATACTTTCATTCGGTTCTTTGTAATCTAATTGTCTGTTTATAGTTGTCATCTTACTTTAGGTTCTTTCTAATCTAATTGCATGTTGCTGCATGTATAACCATTATTCAGTGTGTTGTTGTTGCTCGTGTAACTATTATTTAGTCCTTGGGATTTACTATGTAATTTGTATGTTGTGTTTAGGCTTTTTTTATGAATTTGTATTTGTATTTTTAGTCTTATTATATGGTGCATTCAAGGAGTGGGAAGTGTAGGAGGGAATTTGTATGATATGTTTGCTTTTCTTATGAATTTGTGTGATTTGTTTTTAGTCTTATTATATGGTGTATTCAAATAGTGGGAAGTGTAGGATTTGTATGATATGTTTTTAGGATTTTTTTTGTGAATTTGTATGATTTGCTTTGAGTCTTAATATATTGTGCATTCAAGCATGATGTGTTTTTAGTCTTATTATATGGTGCATTCAAGCAGTGGGAAGTGTAGGAGAAGCTACTAATTTACTATGTAATTGTATGATGTGTTTAGGCTTTCCTATGGAATTTGGAATTTGTATGATGTGTTGCTTACCCATTACTTTTCTTACTATTCCCATATGTTCTTTCTAATCTAATTGCTAGTGCTTAGGATTTACTATGTAATTTGTATGCTATGTTTTGAGACATATTATATGGTGCATTCAAGCAGTGAAAGTATAGGAGAAGCTGATGTGTTGGTAATTTGTATGATCTGTTTTTAGCCTTTTATATATATATATATTATATATATATATATAGAAGAGGGATAAAAAGAGAACACCCTCTTATTGAGAGAAAGGAGAACAAGATCCATCCATCTATTTTCGTGATGTGTGGCTCGGATTGAAGGAGAAAAAAAAAAGATTTTTTAACTTAAAAAACTTTCATTAAGGGTATGAAAGTAATTTGTTTGTGTTATGTTTTGCATTGTCCTTACTCATCCGAAAATTTCAACCGAGAGAGAGGACGCCCATGAATCTTGAATGATTCCTTCTGATTTCTGCAGATTAGTGAATCGAGAGTCGAGAGTCGAGAATCTCGAATTCGATAAGTAATCGACTTGAAGTTCCTGTAAAACGATTCCCAGCCATTTTGTATCTTTCATTTCTGGCAAATCTTCTGCGCCAATAACCATGGGTAAGTTCAGTAATCGATTTCCCCTTCTTATTTCGTGAATTTATGTATTCTGATAGCGTGAATTCTGTATTTGTGATGTCGGAAATTCGTGATATCCCCTCATTATACCTTAATTTTGATAATGATGTTTTTTAGGGTTTTTTGATTTTGTTGTTATATTTGTGTTTTGATGCGATTTAGGGTTTCTGAATAGTAATTTATTGATATCTCAGTCTAATTTGTATTATTTGAAGCATAATTTGATTCGGTTTTCCTTTCTTTGGAAGATGGCGATATTGAGGTCGAAAGAAGTTTTGACGATTCTTTTATCGAAAAAACGTCTATGTTGTATAGCCCCGTGTATCCTGTAGAGTTAACACCGTTTGTTGGCCAAAAGTTTTTGAATTTGGAGGATGGTGTTCGATTTTACCAAATATACGCTGGGATTTGTGGTTTTGATGTCCGTTTGAGTACCGTTCGTGTTACCGATCTCATTATCAAGCATAGGTACGTTCTATGCAATCGGGAGGGTCAGGGAATTGGTCAATTCTCTAATGTAGTTGAATCGAGTGAGGCTTCTAGTAGTAAGAAAAAGAGAAAGACTCGGTCATCGAAAGCTGGATGTAAAGCACGAGTCATTTTTAAATTGTGTGGGTTGGAAGGTTACGAAATAACTAATTTCATTGAAGCACATTCACATCCTCTTTTGCAAGATGGTCAGAAACAATTTATGAAGCTTAATAGGAAAATGGATTATACCCACCAAAGTTTTGTTATGAATTGTAAGAGAGCAAACATTAGTCCGATTAGATCTTTTAAATTATTTAAGGAGTTAGTAGGTAGTTTTGATAAGATTGGTTGTAGTAGTGTGGACTTTAAGAATTTCTCCCAAAAAGTGCGTTCTTCTGTCGTTGGGTTGGACACCCAAGTTGTGCTGGATAATTTGGAAAGTCGAAAGGATTCAAGCCCAGGATTCACCTTTTCTTACGAGGTGAATGATGAGAAAAAATTGGCGCGCCTATTTTGGGCTGATATTATATCAATCAACAACTACAAGCGATTTGGTGAGGCTGTTTCGTTCGATGCCACATATTCGACCAACAAGTAAGATTCCTTCATATATTGTTCTATTACTAATTTATAGTTTATGTGCATACTATCTATTCTGTATGTGCATACTCAGCATACTGAATCTGCATACTCATCTTGCTTTTATTGGCTCAATAAGTACTATTATAGTAAAATGTGCATACTATACTATGACGATGTGCATAATCTGTACGTTAAATGTGCATAATCAGGTATAACCTCATTTTTGCTCCTTTCACGGGTAAGGATAACCATGGTAAGTGTGTTACTTTCGGTGTCGGTTTGTTGTCCAGAGAGGATGAGTATTCTTATAGTTGGCTTCTCCAAAGGTTTGTCAATGCCATGGATAATGTTTACCCCAAGATGTTGATAACCGACCAAGATCCGGCTTTGATAAAGGCGGTTGGAGCTAAATTACCGGACACACGCCACAGATTTTGTATGTGGCACATCATGTGTAGAAGAAATAAAAATTATGTGCATATCTATTAACAACTGTACAGATATACAATGATTCAAATACAAGTTCGTGTGCATATGAAAAATAGATAATGTGCATATAAAAACTGCATAAAATTATTACTGAATGTGCATATGAAATACGCATCATGTGCAGGTACACTTACGGTGCATACGAATTACATGTTGTCCTAATACCCCTTAGTGTGCATACGAATTACATGTAATGTGCAGAAGAAATAAAAATTATGTGCATATCAATTAACAACTGTACAGATATACAATGATTCAAATACAAGTTTGTGTGCATATGAAAAATAGATAATGTACATATAAAAACTCACGATTCTGCATATGAAATACCCATGGAAAAATTAGAGTCATCAACCCCAAATTCGAAACCCTAATTTCCTATCGCTCCAAACCAAAAAACAACAAAATACAGTATAAACCCTATAATGTTCTATTACAGATTGTAAGACCAAATATAGCAAAATACCTTCGGGCAAATTTCCTGATTCAAGGTGGATTTTCCTCGAAGAATCGCCCAAATTGTAAGTCCTCGAAGAATCGCCCAAATTTCCTGATTCAAGGTGGATTTTCTGGCAGTCCGTCGCCCAAATTTATATCGGAATGGGTTATAAGATTCGACGCTTCGCTTCGATTACGAAGTGTAGGAGGGAGTACCTACGAATCTAAGATTCACGTCGATTAATTGAGGAAGGGAGAGAAGAATTGCTATTTCACATCGATTCATGCGTCGATTTCAGAGAGAATTGAAGAAAGGAGAGAAGAATTGCTATTATGCGTCGAATGGAGGGAACGTCTGAAATGAAATGTTGTTTCCAAATTTTTGAATGAAAGAATGCTAACAAAATGACCACTTTACCCTTTTTTCCTATTTTGTTATTAAACAAATTGTTAAAATGGAATAAATTTTCTTCAAGCCTACCAATCCATTTCACTAGATCAATGGTTATAAGATATTCTCTATTCTCTCACTAAGGGGTTGTTCTTGATATAAGGCCCATATATATATATATATATATATATATATATATATATATATATATATATATATATATATATATATATATGTGTGTGTGTGTGTGTGTGTGCGTGTGTGTGTGTGTGTGTGTGTGTGTGTGTGTGTGTGTGGTATGTTGAACTAGTACGTTAGTACTCAATTAGTAATTTTTTTTATGAAATATGCAATAAATTCAATCTCTCGCGAGGCTTAAACTTCCATGTAAGTCAAAGTATATTGGAGACACAGGTGGAAAGAGGAAGCTCCTCTAGTGTTGGATCTGCCAGCAATCAAGTTGCACCAGCTCCACCTTCTGTCACACCCACACCTCTTGTACCCCCACCACCTCATGTAAGTACCTCTCCAACAACAACGCCTTCCTCTGAAGTAGAAGGTCCTCCACCCAAAGATCGTTCTGCAAAAGCTAATTCACCTCCGGCAAGAAGTGAAGATCTTACACCCCTTCCACTTTATGCCACACCCACACCTCTTGTACCCCCACCACCTCCTATAAGTACTTCTCGAGCAGCGCCTTCATTTGAAGTAGAAGGTCCTCCTCCTAAAGATAGTTTTGCAAAAGTTAATTCACCTCCTGCTAGAAGCGTAGATCTTACACCCCCTCCACCTTCTACCACACCCACCCCTCTTGTACCGCTACCACCTCCTGTGAGTACCTCTCTAACAACGCTTTCCTCTGAAGTAGAAGGTCCTCCACCCAAAGATAGTTCTGCAAGAGCTAATTCACCTCCTGCTAGAAGTGAAGATCTTACACCCCCTCCTATAGAAGCAGATACTATGTATTAGAACCTTTTAGTTTGTTTAATTTTGGATGTCGTGGAGCAAGTCAGAAGCTTGGACCTAATTCAAGGTTTTGTTCAGGAAGCTTGTGCCAGAGGACTGCCCAAGCTTGAATAAAGCTCAGATCGAAAAGATGTTCAAGAGCAGCAAAATTGAAGATCAGCCTGACAAAACTCTTATAGATGAAGTGACGCGTCTCTATATTTTGGAAGCATTAATGCAGTCAAACGGAGTTGCTGCTTTCGTTAAGGTTAGGTATGATGATATTTTGTTAGGCTTCGTCGTAGTTGAAGAGAGAGAGAGAGAGAGAGAGTGAGAGTGGAGGAAAGTAATTATAAAGCTAAGAGAGATGAAATAATGCACACTAGATTTACACTAGAAATGAACAAGAAGTCTAAGCTTTACATTTAAACTTTGAAAAGAACTATCGGTGCTTTCTTGCAAGAGGAGCACCTCTTATTTATATACCAATCTTTGGTGGTGTCATGACTGGCTTCTCCTTAGGGGTGATATGACTTCCCCCTTTAACTTCCTACTGTCTTTCTCATCTCCCAACGGGTGTACACCTTCTATCCCGCCAGAGGATCTTCTGGCCCAAAAAATGGTGGCCCCTTCGGTGGCCCACCAATCACGCCCCGCCACGCGTGCATTGGTGGACCACCTTTTTTAAAATCAATTATTAATTTAATTGAGTGGGCCCACCAATGCATGAGTGGCGGGGCGTGATTGGTGGGCCACCGAGTGTTCTTCCCATTTTGGGACAGAAGATCCGCTTTGTTCTATCCCCCCTTGTGTCCCCCCGTGGCTGTGTTCCCATGTTTCTTAATTTTCCCCGTTGTAGCGACGAGGGTGGCCTCCCATAGACTATTTTGAAAGGCGTTATGCGGGTGGCCCCATGGTATGAGATATAGTAACAATTTTCGACCCAACTTTACCATCCTACCCACTTTTTAATTAGGTTGTGTGGACGTGAAGCAGTAGAGGTAAGTTTCGAGAGCGCGGTTGAGGACCTCGCTCTGGCCATCCATTTTGGGGTGGTATGCGGTATTGAACTTGAGCATGGTCCCCTGGGATTTAAATAGCTCCTGCCAAAAGTTGCTGACGTTTGATTATCTGGGAAATGAATTGTTTGGGTACCCATCGCGCTGTTAGTGGAGAATGGAGGGGTAGGAAATATCCTTATTTGGACATGCGGTCAACCACAACCAGAATACATATGAAACCCATAGATTGGGGTAGGCGCACTATGAAATTCATGGAAATATTGTCTCAGATTTTGTCATGAACCGAACAGTCCAGCTGCATTCTGGATCTCATATTTTGATTTCTGACACGTCAGACACTGGAGGACGTAATTCCGAATATCCCGCAACATCCCCCTCCAATGGACACTAGCGGCTAGGCGCCTATAGGTGTCCAGGGCCCCCGCATGTATGCCGGTAGGAGTGTCATGGAACTCGTGAAGGAGTTTGGGGATCCATTGGGAGTTTGATGCTAGCATGAGGCGCCCTTTGTAAAAGAGCTTACTGTTTGTCCCCCCTTGTGTCCCCCTATGGTTGTGTTCCCACTTTTTACTTTCCCTTGAGTGGGTGCTGAGTTTATATCATATTCCTATTCTAGTTTTATATTTTACTAACTCCCTGAATGTTAACTTTGCTCTACAGGCAAAACTTTTGCAAGAGAACTCATTTTGTTTATCTTGGAGGAGCTCGCTCAAGGAAATAATGTGGAAAATGTATTTGACATCTTTTATAATTATTTTTTCCATAATAAGCATATATTGACATCCTACATGACTGACACGTATACGTGATAAAATAAAATAAAATAAAAGCTCTAAGATGGTTCAAACACTTCGGGGCTAAAAACGCCATGCTTATGTTTCTTTTAGTGCACAAAGGTTTAGGTGTACCACAATTGTGTACCTTTGTATGTACCACACTATATGAGTGTCGACATGTGGCATATGTGACCCACTATTTTGAATGAAAAGCGCCACATGCACAATTATGGTACACACAAGCCGCTCTGCTTTTAGTGTGGTTGTTTCGTCTATTTCATATTTGGGAATGAGAACTTGTATTGAATGTGCAGGGGCGAATCTAAGATTACGAGGGGGCAAAATACCAAAAAAATCAAAAATTACACATGAAAAATTGAGTTTCGACATGAATTGCGGGGAGGGACAGTCGTTGGGCCCCCCCTTATCCGTCCCTGTGAATGTGGATAGTGTTCCCTCGTCTTACTTCAAAATTCGTTTAACGCATCATCTAAAGAAAAATTGTATACTTTGGTGAATCAAAAGTTGACATATAAGGCATCTTTATTTCTATAATATTGTGTCTCCACAATTGAGTATTGTTGAAATTAGTAGTAGACGCTACTCTCATGTGCCGGGAATAGTAGAAATTATAAGTGTAACTATTAGAACTGAACAACATTACCCATTTAAACATTAATTATGTTAGTTTTCATGTCATATGTCCTGCATCTTACCATAAGTCCAATAAGGTTGCTATTGTGTATGAGTCTCTTGTTTAAATCTTGTCATTCTCACCACGTGAAACCAAATGGAGACAAGGAGGCGTGGTGAATGGTATGGACAACGTGTTTGAACTCTAGATAAAGAGTTGGATGGAGTAAAGTTTAAAAAAAAAAAAAGACAACATTTGTAGTAATTAGTAAATCATATGCTTAGCTCAAATGTCACTATCTTGAACTAATACATGCCATTTTTAATGACGGAGGAAACTGGCATCCGCTACCCGACAATTGCTCCGATTTTATTACTATAAATTAGACGAAACATTTCCAAGACACATCTTAAATACTTTGTCACAATCTATGCACCAAACTACATATAACACTCCCTCATAATCTACGTTGATATTATATAAATAAACTAAAAGAAACACAATCTTTGCCAACCTCCCTTCTTGTATACTAAGCCAACTTCGGAAAAAAAATAAAACATGGCAAATTCTCAGTCTGCAGTCATTTTCCCTCAAACAACCTAACATCTCTTCTTCTCTCTCAAGACTTAGCACATTTCCACACAAATAAAAGAACTAACCTCTATCCTAAGCAAGTTTAGGTGGTCGATAGCAACTCCAAACACCCTTCTAAACTTTCCCTTTTCAGTTTTTTCTTCCACCTCACATTTTCAGAATTCTGTTTCTTGGTTGTGGCTCTCTGCTTCTGTTTTTGGGAGGATCGAATACGAGGGAGCCGGAAATGCAGCTTCATATATCGCCTAGCTTGAGGCATATCTCCTTGCATCCTGCAAAAGGCTTCAGGGAATTCATCAAAGTGAAGATTGGATCAAGAAGGCTATCATACCGCATGGTTTTTTACTCCCTTTTGTTCCTCACCTTTCTTCTTCGCTTCGTGTTCGTGCTCACTGCCGTTGATGCCATTGATGGAGAGACTAAATGCTCTTCTATAGGTATTATACATCAACTGTATAACTAAAAATGCTTTCTTTATCAGCCTTAAAATTGTATCAATATTAGTTATGAAACACGAGATAAAGTTATGTTAGTTTCTACATGGGTTTTGATTTTATTAGAGGCCCAAGTTGTTAATCACTGACATAATCATGTGTACTGATTGAAATGCAGTTTGCTTAGGGAAAAGATTAGGCCCAAGAATTCTGGGAAGAAAGTATGGACCGAATGTAATTTCTTGAGCTCTATTCTCTCTGTGTTCATACATACAAGATTGAACGTAATGTAGCTTGATTCTTGATCAGGTTCCTGAAGTAATCTATGATGTTCTCGAAGAACCAGCAAATCCTAATGAAACACAATCAGAAACTCCAGAAACATTAGAAGATTTTGTTGCCGAAATGAAAATGAAAAGACCAGATGCCAAGATCTTTGCCATCAAGCTCAAATCTATGGTAATTTCATGTATAAACAGAATAGGCTTCAAGATTTCATTACATTATTAAACTTAGTCTAACGCAGTGGCCTAATGACTAATAATGAAGGTGACATTTCTTGAAGAAAGGATGAGAACTGGAAAGATACAAGAGTTTCTATACCGTCATGTAGCCTCAAGTAGCATACCTAAACAGCTGCACTGCCTCACCCTCCGGCTAGCCAACGAGCACTCGACTAACGCGGATGCTCGGCTGCAGCTCCCCTCAGCAGAGTCCGTCCCTTCCCTTGTCGACAACTCGTTCCTCCACTTTGTCCTCGCCTCAGACAACATCCTTGCTGCCTCCGTAGTTGCAAAATCACTCGTTCACAACGCGTTGCACCCTGAAAAGGTCGTTCTCCATGTTGTAACGGATAGGAAGACGTACGCTCCAATGCAGGCGTGGTTTTCGCTCCACCCCTTAACACCTGCAATCGGAGAAGTTAAAGCGCTCCACCATTTCGATTGGTTTGCAAAGGGGAAGGTACCAGTTTTGGAAGCCATGGAGAAGGATCAGAAAGTACGAGCGCAGTTTAGGGGAGGGTCGTCTGCAATCGTGGCTAATAAAACCGAAAAACCTAAGGTTATCGCTGCAAAGTTGCAGGCTTTGAGCCCGAAATATAACTCACTCATGAACCATATTCGTATAAATCTACCAGAGGTCAGTATCATGTTTCCATAGTCATAGTAACTAACACATTCTTGAAGAAATTCAAAACTCTAAATTGGCTTTCTTGCAGATGTTTCCTAGTCTTAACAAAGTGGTGTTCTTGGATGATGACATTGTGGTTCAAACCGATCTTTCGCCTCTGTGGGAGATCGATATGAACGGAATGGTGAATGGGGCAGTGGAGACATGTAGAGGGGAGGATAAATATGTGATGTCAAAGAGATTCAAAAGCTATTTAAACTTCTCTCACCCTCTAATTGCAGAGAATTTTGATCCTAATGAATGTGCATGGGCTTATGGGATGAACATATTTGATCTAGAGGCATGGAGGAAGACAAATATCAGCCAAACCTACCACTACTGGATAGAAGAGGTAAGCCACATTAAAACTTCAACATATATTTCACAAACTAAACACACAAAGAGAGATAAAATAACTCCAATCATGCCTTTTTTTTTCTTGCAGAATTTGAAATCAGACTTGAGTTTATGGCAGCTGGGGACTCTGCCTCCCGGGCTAATAGCTTTCCGCGGGCATGTCCACGCGATCAATCCGTTCTGGCACATGCTGGGACTTGGGTACCAAGATAACACCACCATTGCTGAGGCTGAAACAGCAGGGGTAGTCCACTTCAATGGCCGAGCAAAGCCGTGGCTCGACTTATCATTCCCTCAGCTCCGGCCTCTGTGGACCAAGTATCTTGACTTCTCTGATAGATTCATTAAGGGTTGTCACATAACAGCATCTTAGAGAGAATTAACATTTGAAAGTCTTAAAAGAATTTCCTTTTTGCACCTGTAAATCAGACTGAATATACATGGAGAGTTCTTCAATTTTTCCACAACTCTTCCTTGAGTTCTTCAACATATATCATATATCAAGTTTAACCATTGTGATATCTTATATAAGACAATATGCACACATAAGCATAACTATTCAGATATAGAGAATGTTTACTAAACAGCATGAACTTTCACTAAGAGAGAGAAAGTTTGACAAATCACAAACGGTTCTCTAATCCGACAATATCCAAGTTAGACATTTCAACAAAAATTGAGAGTCAAGCACGGGGGAAAAGATCAACAATCAAACTACAATAAGCATGCCATCAGGGGGTGGTTTTGGCTGTGCTTCTAGGCAACTGGTGGGCGTAGCACATGATCCTGAGATGTATCAACGGCTGCTGGAGGCATGAACTGCCACATGGCGACACCAGGGTAGCTGATGATGGGCACCAACTTGTTTCCAGCAGCTTGGCTTTGGGCAGCAAATGCAGCTGGCATGGTTGGAGGAGCTGGTAAGAAGCCCGGTTGGGGAGCACTCATCGTCTTTAGCTGCTGCTCCAGCTTCTCCTTCTCCGCCTTTAACCTCTGCTTTTCATCACGAAGCTCGTTCTTCTCACCCTACAAACATTTTCAACAATCAGCTACTGAAATAGGAAGGAATTAGAAATTCAAACAAAAAGAAGAAATCTTACTTTCAGCTCCTTAATCTTCTCCTGCAGATTCGAATTTGAGTCTTTCAGCTTCTGATTGTCGGTTCTTAGCTGAGTTACCATTCTGATAGCATCAACCAAGATGGCAGCTTTATCTGTTTTGAGAGGCCTCCCGGGCTCAAGAAGAGCACCTAATTCTATGAATCTGCGGAATAGTCCGATATCAGTTTCCGGAGATTACAAGCCAAAGAGAAAAGCAGTGTGATGAAAAAAGTATAGAGGAGAATTACTTGTCATTTAGCCTGTCCCTTCGCTGTTTCTCCCTGCATGCTTTGGAGCTTGATGGAGTACATGACTCAGTTCTAACTCTGGAAAGTATATATTGTGAGATGATGTAGAGTTTGCACAAAATCGAGACGCTGATCTAGTTAATAAATGTTTGCATGTTAAGAACAGAACGACCATTAATCTTCCCATTCTCTTCTAGGGGAAAAAGTTTGTCTCGAACAATAGAGTTATGAACTTCAACAGTTAGAAGCAAAACCTTGGCAAAAATGCATTCCAATTGATGACACAGTCGAAGAAAAATGTTTCATACCGTTTTTTGGACCCAGTTTCCTTTTGCGCTTCTGAATCTCCAAATGATCCATCAATTTCAGCACTATCAAGCACATAAAACCCCACAAAAATCAGTAAAAAATGAGTCAAACATGTTCTCACACAACGGTAAAAGGATAAAGAGATAGAGATACATTCACAGACACAAAGAAAAAAGAAATCTCCCTAGCAATAACAGAAACAGATCTACAGCAGACCATTTTCGGTCTAAATGCTTATCAAACTCTAAGTTGCATCCTTTCAGCAAATATACTTTTCACAATCAATTCTTTCGGTTTCGCTGTTTTTTTCATGTGATCTGAAGAAACGAAGGAAGACAGGAATTACTTCTCTTCCACTGAACTGTCTCAAATTATTCAAACCCCATTTATTACGTTTCAGTACAGACATGAACCATAAACTAGTTGACTCTTACAACATCAAACTATAAGATAATTCCTTGAAGCTGGCAGAAACAATGCTACCGACCTTAGATTTCAGCCTATTCGTTTTCGGTTTTTTGTAAGAGAGATGATTCATGGTGGAGACGGCTAAGTGGTTTTTTCGCTAATAGTTTATGAACTAGCTTAAATATGAAGAATATAAGAAAAGCAAGCAAGCAAGAAAGAAAACCAGAAATATACATTATCCCAACAAACTACAGAAGCCAACAAAACACTACCAACAAAAAAAAAATCATAAATTTGATCTGAGAAACAAGAAAACTACTTTAAACTAATAAAATCACATATTGATTAATTGCAGAAAAGCACCAGAAAAAAACAGCCAAAAACAGAACTTCGTAAACTTGAGAAGATTCCAGAAATTTACAGAATTACAAGAATACTTTCATCTCCACGAGCACGAAATTCACACTAAATCAGAAATTGAAAACAGCACCTGGCATTCGACGAGCCATTCAGGGCTTGAACGGGCCAAGAAAACCCGGGATTAGGAGCTGAGAAATCCCCATCGGCAACAGCGATATCCTCGAACCCGTAATCGTACAGCCAATTCGTGTTCTCAGGCGAAACCATCTCAGATCAGAAGCCGGAAAGTCGGAAACGGTTTTTCCGGCGTTATGGCAAAAAGTTGATCAAATTCAACCGGGTAGAAGGAGTCCGTCAATTTAGACGAAACTTTGGAACGAAGAAAAAACAGGAAATTAACGTGAGTTGAAAGCGGAAAGGAGGAATCTGATGGTCATTTTCTTATTATTTGTCTTCAGTTATTCGGATTGCAATTATGGATTTTGATGCAAATGGATTTGGGCGTAAGCGTGAAAAAAAATACTAAAATTAAAACAATAAAAAAAGAGGTGAAAAAAGAAAGATTCTCCGCACAAACACGCGACTGTACTGTGTGACGCACTATTATCGGCAGCCATCAAAACTGGCTCGGCCACTCTCCGCCCCCACAACTTTTTGAAAGTCAAGAGCGTGTTCTAACCCAGTTCACAGATTGGCCCTTTCTCTCAAATCCAAATCTGTTTATTTCATTGTAAATAAACAATCAAATATACTTTCGTCCCACCATTATTGTCTTAGTTGTGTTTCATACGGAGTTTTAGAAAATGAGTGGACATATATTAAAGTGGGTGGAAAGTGTGTGTTAAAGTTGTGGATCTACTCTTTAGATTAATTATCATAAGTTATTTTTTTTTCGGACGAAGACAAGAATAACGGAATAATCAAAAAAGAAAACTAAGACAAGAGGACAGAAGGAGTACTATTATTTTTAAATTTATATAATGTTATTGAGTAAGAAAAAATCAATTTTGGTCTATTATAACTTCTATCCCATATACAAATGCGATTATTATTGGTTTTGTAATTTTTAAAAACGTTTGTTTTTTGTTCTCGGCAGAGAGTGTATTTAAATGCACCCATTTTTCGTCGCTTAATTTACAAGTATTTTATTTTTGTTGCTGGTAGCATAAAGTTTAGATTCATAATGTTAAGGTGATTAAAAAAGGGATGTGTGAGTATACTCTTTCGGGAACTAAAAAAGGACAAATGTTCACATTATTAAACAAGAAATGGAAACAATTACACTACAAGATTAAAAACAAATAAAATCATATTATATGACTAAAATCAAAATTTAGGTTTAATTATTTTGTTTCTCAAATCGAAATCAGTTTCACTTTTTCTAGATGCGATCGAGTTTAATATAGAGCAAATTGAGCTTATCATCAACTTTATTCTCAATTCATTTTAGAAGTGATTTCAAAAAGTAGGAATAATAATAATTAGATGATGTTGGAGATTTTAGTTCGGGCTCAAGAATTGAGTGGAGCATCCAACCAATCCCTCCGCACACCACCCCAAGAAACCAACCATTTCATTTTTCTAAACTTTATAAAAGAAAGAGAATAAAAATATTGATATCTTGAAAAATTGAATAATAGAATATCTCCGTCTCATTATTATTAATGTCTTATTTATCTTTTTAAAACTCTCCAATTATTTATGTTTCATACTAAATAAGGAATTAAATGAATGATCCACAATCAATTGAAATAAGTGAATTCAACCATTTTATACATTTATACCACATTTTATTCATTTATATTCACTTTCTTAATCTCCATACCTAATCTCAATAGAATATACTCTTTCCGTTCCACTAAACTTGTCTTACTTTTCATTTTTAGTTGTCCAGTTAAACTTTAATGAAACGGAGGGAGTATATAATAGAACGGAGGAGTATTAAGAATGGTCTAAAAGGTTTCATCTTTTTCCACCCCAATATATATATTATATTATGAGCTCAAAACCTATGAGGATATCGATGTTGCTAGGAGGCTGAAATGTCGAATTTTCATTGGTCAATAATGATTAATAAATGAGCACTAAGATTGAAAATGAGCGGTACACAAATCTGTAAGAAGACGCCACGTGCTTACTTTTACAGTTCAAGTCCCACATCGAATATTCACGGCAAAATCCATGTAATAAACTTTTTTTAATCTTATATTACATGGTTTTTATATTACAAGTTCAGGTAATATAATTTATACTGCTAGCGTATGCATATTCGTTTTGTTTTCGTCACAATATTCCTTTTCTCGGGTGTCTCAATCTTAGCCTTCTCTTTGGATTTTTTTCTCTTCAAGAATTGAAGTTGATTTATTGAAAAAGTAAAAACATAAGCATCAACAAAGTCAGTTATTCGTTCAGGTTGCACGACCGGACATGATAAATGGACATAGAATTTTCTAGAAAATTTAGGACGCGACAGACCTTTGGACATGAAAATTGGAAAGAAAAATTAATTAATTATATATTTTCTTTACTAGAAGGTGTGATATGTATTAAATCATCTTGAATACAACAATTAAAGTATCATCTCATGAAGTATTCGATACGTATCCAACACATACATTAAGATTTTCGAAATGTCGGTGCTTAATTTCTACTCATTGGTCTTATTCTGCACTAGCAATAGTGCAATTCAACAAACAAGAAGGGACGAAAGGATTAGTTGGAACAAAGCATCCACTTTGCATGCTTAGTCAGAATCTCTACTAATTATTTGTTAACCTCCACTATGTAAGGCTAATTGCAAAAGCCAAACCCTCATTCTTCCAACTAAAATGCCTTTCCAACACAAGTGGCTGATGCCGTCTTTCACTATTAGAGATAGATAGATAGATAGAGAGAGAGAGAGAGAGAGAGAGAGAGATATAGAGAGAGACCAAACACGAACATCTTGATAAATACAAATCAATGGGAAAGAATTATTTATCTGTTCTGTTTCATAGACACTCTCTTTACTGTACAAAAATTACATGCAGATGTTAGATTTCGGCCATTTGTTACAAGTATAAAAACAAATGCCAGTAAACACACACTCCTAAATCTAAAACGGTGTCATCCCATACTAAAGAACTCAACCAATGCTCAACCGAGAGTCCGAAGATCTTAGATTGGTTTGGCGTCTGGGGATGCCAATCTCGCAAGCATTTACCCTTGCAGCAAACCGTAGTGAACAGAGCGATTCACCAACGGATGAGGGATCCGGTGAAACATTAACGAACATCAGTGTCTTCGAATCTCCACCTAAGCAAGGCTGTATCAACACACACACATACAGAAAAACAAAGTTACTTCTATAACTAAGCAATCTCCGCCTAAGCATGTGCTTTTCGAAGGATAATGCACACATAGAGTGAAGTTAGTTAACTACCTGGAGAAGATACGTGAGCTTGGAGTTCCTAAACGGGACGTGTTCCTCTTTCTTCGCCAAGGCAAATATGACATCACTTAGTGATGATAAACTTTTATTGATGGCCTGATTGGTTGTTGATTATAAGGTAATTAGTAAGACAAATATGAGATAATTGAAAGAAAAAGTTTAAGGGAACTCTGCTTTTGATACCTGAGTTTCTTTCAGCCGATCTCCCGTAGACCCGCTCTTGGAGAGACGCTCACTACCAGCAAGGTCGATTAGATTCAACACACCTTGCACTTGTTGATCAGTGCTCTAATGACATTCATGAAACATAGTAATATGTATTAGCAAGTTGCAAATCGTGAAACGGAGTTGCAAAAAAGACAAACTTGGACAAGATGGTAATACCTCATTAAAACCTATTATTCTTAGGGTGAACACAAAGTGGCTCCTTGAGGATTGTTCATTCATTTGGGTCTTGCCGACAGATCTAAAGAAATAAGTTCAAAAACTATGAAGATCAACAATTTGCAAGTACGAAGCAAGTGAATAACTATAGTAATAAAGGCTTTAGTTGGATCAAAACAAAATGGGTGTAAAAAACATTCAGTGTAAGTACCTGCTGTTTGCTGCACGCTCAAGGAGATAGGAAACTTCTCTGCTACTGCGAACGTCCACAATTGTAAGATCAGAGACGTACGTGTTGCCATTTACATCATGCTTGATAGCATATTGCTTTCCATTTGCATCAAAGTTTGATTTGTTTGGTGCTAGCAGGTCGCGTATTGCTTCATTGTATATTTCAAGCATCGACACCTGAAAAATGCATAGGTTGAGCCCTTTTTCAAGAACGATAAACGAAAGACCACAATTTGGTGTCACACCTGCATCTCATACTTCCAACCTTGTGCTTCAAGCAATTGTTTAGTCTGAAACACCTGCTCTAGCGATCGTGGAATTAAACCTTTCTGGTCTAGTAGTCCTGGTCTTCCCATCATTGTATATGTCTTACCGGAGCCTGTTTGCCCATAGGCAAATATGCAGACCTGATCAAATGCAGTCAGATTAATATAGTTCGTGAATGAGCAATAATACTATGTGACTTCCATCAATCTAGGCCAATGAAGTTCAGTAATAGAAGCATAGTTTCTAAAATGACACATGATTAAAAACAAACCAATTTGGCAACCTTATAAATTCGACTAGATGATTGACTAATCATCACTTAATAAAAGTTGGTAGAATTTTTTTTTAATCAGTCATGACTGTAATTTTGATCAGCCAGACAACCACAACTTCTTTAGCAAGAATTTTAGGAACTCCAAATTTAAGACAATGATTCTGAAGTTTAGTAAAAAGAAATAACCTTATATCCATCAAGCGCACTTTGAACAAGCTGTGATATCTCCACAAAGACATCTTCTTGCGAGTTATCGGGAACAAACACTTTGTCAAAAGTGAAAGAGTGCTTTTGCCCTTGTAGAGAAACAAGAAATAGTAAATTCAGAATAGAGCACTGACATGAGAACATATGACACATTAAGGACATATTAGTGAGCTCTAGAAAAAGAGGACTTACCATTTTGGCTCAAATCAATACCCCGACCCTGCATTTCCATTGATGTTGGGAATGAAACAACTTTTGTATCATTTCCAATTACGTCATCAGAAAGCAGAGGTCTCACTCTACAAAATACACGAATATTCCCTTTCAACTCCTGTATTAACAATGAATCTTATTAGAATGAAGGAATTAGCAAAAAATATTGTTTCGTTCTGAAATTTTTAAATCTTCAAGAGTAGTAGTTATATTTGAAGAATCGAAATCAAACAGTTTTGATTGTAAAACTAGGTACCAGGATAGTGTTATGCAATTTCTTGCGAAGGTTTTCCCCCTCTACAATCTTTACATC
Organism: Lavandula angustifolia; assembly: GCA_028984105.1. Taxonomy (NCBI): domain Eukaryota; kingdom Viridiplantae; phylum Streptophyta; class Magnoliopsida; order Lamiales; family Lamiaceae; genus Lavandula; species Lavandula angustifolia. The sequence goes on along the minus strand of CM054815.1, from coordinate 21,230,779 downwards.
TGCATCAGCTAGACGACTTCGTAGCTCAAGAATCAATGTCTTGTTCTCTTCAAATTCAGACCTCGTTTCCAAGACTGATAGATCAGAAAGCTGAAAGGGGGGAATGAAAGCTTAAACAAGACATATATTTCTAGAAAACTTGCGTTATGACTATTTTAAAAAGGTTTTTGTATAAATAATAATTTAATGGCCAAACCACCAACCTGCAACTTCTTTTCTGCAGAAGTGAGTTGTTCCTTTAATCTTCTTATTTCCTCACTTTGAGATAAACATGTTGACTGAAAAAATAAAATAAACCCATTGAAGAAAACATTTCAAGCCTTATAAGGAACATATAACCGAATAACAAACCTCCAGTTCCACAGTTTTAGTGTTCAGAGTCTCTAAAGCTGATGTGTACTTTAAAGTACATTCATTGTATTTTGCAACTTCAGCTTGTAAATCTTGAACTAGTGTTGATTGTCTACTGCGGTCTTCTCTCACTTGTTGCAGATCAACTCTCAAGCCTGCAACTTCACTGCCTAGTGCTTCCTTCTGCTTGATTGCCTCATCTTGAGATGCCTTTGAAGATCAAGTATGAAATGGTATATGCATGAAAATACAATTAGTTTTGGTACTTAACAACAGACAATGATTCTTTAAGAATAAAAACAATAACTCAAAAGTTAACCAATCAATCCAAATAATCCTAATTCCTATATATGTGAAGTTGGATCTATTTGAAATACTCTCGCAAAAAGTACTCTCAAGCAACAGTTCACCCACACGAGTATCTACGCATATGGCATTCTCACAGGTGAGGCTGAAGGCAACAATCTAAATTAGACACAGAAAGGCCATCATGAGCATTAAAAACAAATTCTCACTACCTAAGAATCTATCATAAAGAGTTATTCTTCAGCTCATCCAAAACCAATTAGTTTATATGTCAAACATACAATAGTCTGCTAACAGGCAACCATTTTTCGGAAAATGAAGAATTACTTTGCATGCCATGCAGGATCAAAGTAAGAGATCTCTATGAAACAGAGTCCAAAAGAAACTTACTCGTGACACAGTAAGCTGTTCTTGCAGAGAAGTGTGGTGACCCCTCAAAGTACTTAGGTTCTCCACAATGGCTGCCTTTTCTTCCTGAACACGCTTGAGTGTTTTATTTGTCGTTTCAAGATCTGATTGAAGCCTAGTGTTCCACTGATGCAAACTCGTGTTGAACTCTTGCAACCGCCTGTATGTATCATTAAGTGACTGAATCTGCAAAAGGCAGTTACCATGATGACCATTTTCAGTGATGCACCCGATAAACTTCATCCAAATCCATACTTTCTATTTACAAGCATTCACTGCTTACCTTCTGGTTGGCACTAGTATTATCTAGTTGAGTTCGTCTGAGATCATCAGAGAGGGAAGCTTGCAACTTCTCTGCAGCTAATCTCATGTCTTTCTCTCTAGCCAAAGAATCCAATGCTTCCTAGTAATTCATTTAACAGATTACTTCATGCCAATACAAGAACACAGGAACAAATCAAATTTTAATGCATCTAAAGCCTCATACCAATCTATCTACTTCCTCCTTGGCAAACTTTGCCTGCAATGCCTCCAGATTTTTCCTCAATTCCATAATAATAGAATTCAATTCATCTTCCTTGGCCTTCATCATCAACTCTAGAAAAGAACCAATTTTCGACTTCCAGAATAAGTTATAAAGCAAAAACAAAAAACTACCAATGAGTTGAATAAACAGATTACCTGTATCAGTGCACTTCTTGTCTGCCAATTCCAAAAGCTTTTTAAATTTTTCTTGATCTGCAACATAGTTTGCTTCAAGCTGTAGGAACCACTTGATGCATTGCTTAAGCCTTTTAATGAGATCGATCATTTTGTCGTTCTTTTCCTGCAGAAACATTAACCCAAAAACAAAGAATCCCATCACAATCCAAAGAATCACACTTATCTACAGTATAACTCATTGTCAAAGCACTTAACCCCAAATCAAATGCTTTCCATAATTCACTTTGGAAATGAAATCAAATGCTTTCCATTACGTACCCTGAAGGTTAAATTTTTTCTCAACTTCTCGTTGAGTAATGTCTCGATATCATCTTTGCTGAACTCAATTGCACTGCAATCTGAACCGGAGTTGCTCGGCGGCCCACTAAGCGGCGGCAGATCTTGGCCGCCATTTACAACTGATAACGCGTGACGATTTTGCCCTTTTGGTACAGTGTTAGGTTGCATTTTTGTGCTTGCAATCCGTCTCTTATCTATGGAAACATCATCGATGCTACATTTCTGTGCACATCAGCAGCACCCAAAAATAACATTTAAACGAAAATTCACTAATTTATGACCCCAGAAAAAGATAATTTAGGAAGTGAAAAGTAAACAACAAGAATTGAACGAAACAACAGACCTAGGAATTTAATCTACAAGAAATACATGCGAAAAGGCAGAACTGCGAGACATTAAGCAGCAAAATAGGTAGAATTTGAAATTTTAAAAAGAGATAAATTATAGAAAAACTCACTTGTGAAGGACTGGAAGGAGCCTTATTCTGGTTCTTGGAAGACATTGAATGAAGAGCGTATGTATTTAGTGGTTGAGAGAGAGAGAGAGAGAAGAGTTAGAAGATAATGAGAGGCCGACGGTTTCAAATCTGTTGGTGGGACCGTGGTTTATTGCAATGGAAGCTAAGGCGATATATGTTTATTATTGCTTTCAATTGCAGGGATAAGAAAAGTAACAAAAATATAATCAAACACAAAAAGATGAATATATGAGTATGGAATCACAAGTTACAGACCGTGAAAGTTCTTGATTTCTTCTATGAGCCCTAATTTTATAAGAAATTGTAATAATGGGTAAACTTATTTTCCTATTTGCAGATCGTGGAATGAAGAAATTGAACGGTAATTAAAGCTTTATTCTCCTTGGTTCCTTATTAATGATGATGTATGCTGGTAAGCTTAGCGAGATAAGGTTGACTGAGAAAACTGGAGATCCGGCACGAGAGAGAGAGAGAGAGAGAGAGAGAGAGAGAGAGAGGGTGAGCGTGCGTGAGTTTGAAATTTTGTGGAATTGAATATAGCGGTATTTTCCGAGAGATCCGTTGCAATCTAAGTTGACCAATATGTCCCTGCGCTTTACATTAATGAATAATGCCATTTCTAGCTCCTATTCTTGCATTTAATTTTCGTTTCTCTTTTAATACTTTTCTCTTATTATATTATTTTTATTTACTGTAATTAGTCAATGGGAAAATAGAAGAGAAATATATTTTTGAATAAAAGAAACAGAAATATATTTATGAACTTTTAATTTTTGTGGGTTTTGTTAGGTAATACATTATGTTTGTTGATTAATGACTCGAGGGCAATCAAAGATGTGGATGATGCATGACTATAATTTCATAAGAAAAATGAATTGTCATATTCAAAGTTTTTAATAATATTTTATATTTTATTACCATCAAGTAATGTCTTTGTTTTGGTATTAACATGCTAGCTTGCTGGCAAAGTATTAATTTCCGAGCTTTATTATTTATTTAATTTTTTGTTATGAAAGAAGAATTTACTAGTTGTGATGTGAGCACATAATAGTCTTATAGTAGAAGATATAAACATAGATTATATAGTACTGCAAGTTATATTATATAGGGGAGAAATAAAATGAAAATTATACTCTTGTATGAGAATTATGAACGAATTTGTACTATTCATCTTATTCATTAGATGATCAAATCTGAATCTGGTCCTTAATACATATTTCTTTTATTTTTATGCATAAGGTAAAAAGGGTATGCACTATTCCTAATTCTCATATAAAGCTGGCATTGTATAAATACTATTATATAAATACTATCATGTATGAGCATGTCACATATGGTTAGTTTAGGGTGGTTGAACCATTTTGTATTATTTGCAGACTAGAACACATGAGTGGGACTTACCCAGTACGCACTTCGGTAGCGGCTGCGGATTGCCCTCGTCATCCAAAAAAATACTATCTGTAATAATCGAATAATATAATTATACATGTTGTGAGTACTCATTTTATTCCCACTTGCATGGAGCCTGGCAAACCCTTTTTCCCCTTGCGTCAAGAGAGTGGCAAGAATTTCCACTTTTACCTTTTCAACCAAGGGAAACTTATGTCTCACACATAGAACAAATAATAAGGTCCATTTTCACATGATTTCATTATGAGTGGAATGTCTTATTTCAAAAGTTTATAAATCCGAATCTTATTCACGTTTTTAGCTAGATCGAGTTTGTCGTATATAATTAACATATCACGATTCATTTTTTACTATATAGGAAAATGTTCACATTTCAGACATGCCTATTAGTTGTTGATCAATCTATTTCCTTTGGTGGTGTTGTTTATGACATTTTTAAAAAAAAAAACTTTAAATAGCTTATGATGCATCATTTTCAGTTTGTGCATAACTTTCATGGAAATTGAGACATTAATGTTTTATTACTTCACAACTCACAACCAAGTGACCTCTTTCCTTTCGATATAAGTTTTCACAAATCTAATAGTGGAGCAAATTGTTGTAGCTTACGTGGCTCGTTTGGACTATAAATATAGTTTACAAGTTAAGGAAAATTAAATTAAGAGCAGTGAGATTAGAATGGTACAAATGGCTGAAGCTTTGTTTTTTTTGTGAAATTTTATTGTCCGAATTGAGCCGGATATTTAGTTTATTGATTACATAGATTAATTGTTAGTTGGCTCCATCGAGTTCTGGATAAAATCGCCCAAGCATTGTTTATATAGTATGTGAAGGCCTGCAATATTTTTTGGAAATAAAAAAACCTTAATTTAGGACGAAAACATGAAAAAATTTAGAATGAGAGAGTTTGATAAAATAATAATAATAATAATAATAATAATAATAATAATAATAATAATAATAATAATAATAATAGAACCGGTATTTGTAAATTGAGACGGAAATATATTTTTCATGATCATGCGATTCTCGTGACTGTTTATCGAAGTATAATAAATAGTATTGGTAGGATCCGAATCGTCAATTTCGGTGTATTGTAGTGAGAAAGATGAGGTATTAAGTAGGAGACAAATCAAGAATTTGTATTTAGATTGAAAATTATGCGGAATAATTATTAACTAGAAAATTAGAGGTTAATAATTTTATTTATGAAACAATCAATTCTGATTAATAAACATTATCCAACAGCAGATTGTGATTAGGTGACTAGTCTAAGGTAACTATTAGGGGTAAAATTGATAATATACCCGCTGTAAGTTGTAACTAACGTCAACAAATAAATTTCTAATGATTACATTATAATAACAAAATCATTTTATCCCCTTGACAAAAATTAAAGCAGTCAATTTAATAATTGTATTAAAAGTAATTTAAGTAAATTTTGAGTATGATTTCTTATTGGGCTTTCTCTTGAATGGGTTTTTATAAAAGAACCTATGTATGTATGGGCTTTAAGTAAAAAAGGAAAATAAATATGGAGATGCGTAAAATATGTAATTGGGCTTTCAAGTAAAAATGAAAATAAATATGGAGATGCGGGGTATCGATCCCCGTACCTCTCGCATGCTAAGCGAGCGCTCTACCATCTGAGCTACATCCCCAGTATATTATTTAAATTAAAGCTTTCATTATTTATTAAGATAATAGCAGTCGACTTTCATGAAGTAAGGCCTAGTTTTCGAACTCTGTGGCTCTGATGGGAGGTTTTTAACCAAACTCTTAAATTTGCAAATAATTCTCTTTAAACATTAATTATTGGAACAAAATTTAAAAAGTTGGAAAAATTATGTGGAATTGTACAATCCTACACAAAACCACTATAAGAAGTACAAAACTACCCATTTTGTTAAAAACTATGTAGGAAATACCCAACTTTACTAAACTACCCTCACTTTTTCAATTTTTTAACCTGAAACTTGTCAGATTCGAAAAATGCACTGATTTTAACACATCATGCCGATCGATCGGCACAAATCAAGAAAGGGCCGATCGATCGAACTTAAAAAAAAATTGTGCCGATCGATCGGCACTGCCCGATCGATCGGACTTAGAAAAAAAAATTGTGTAGATCGATCGGGCATAAAATAAATCTTTATACTGTAGGGGGCCGAAATCATCTTCCTCACCCAATCGATCGGCACACTCAAATCGGACAGAAAATTGATCTATCGGCACGGAAGCTCGGCACGCTCATCGGCACGCCCATAGGACACTATATCTTCTTCCAAACCGGTCGGAAACAATGGAAGAGGTTAGTATTTATTTGAAATCTTAGTTTGTAAATTAGTTTGTAGATGTTGAAATTAATGTATGATTGCATGTTTAAAAGTGGTTTTTATGAAATATATATGTTGGGTTTAGTGAGTATAACATAGATCTGGTTGGATGGAAATCGCCGAAAAATGAGGTAGAAATCGCCATTGTTGCCGGCAATTGAGCTTCAATGTCGACCGGTCGGGCCGGTCTGAACTGGTCCAAACGATCGGCACGTAATTTTTTTTTTACGCGATTTTTTTCTTTAATTAATGTTATTTATTAAATATTATAACTGTAATAATTATAATTTTATTAAATATTAATTGTAATATATAGGTCAATTTTAAACGGTTAGCACTACGAGACGTTTCCCCGAGGATCACAACATATTATAAGCATACTTTAGGGACATTGATTAGAGAGAAATTATCTAGTCAGGGTGGTATGGAACTAGTCCATCGATTTATTTGTGGTCAGTTCGGGGGCATAGTGGGTTGGCCAGATGGTAAGAATACTATGCGGGCTCTTCACCAGCTATTATGCTATGAGATTTCGGTACGACCTTCGGAGGTTTGGTTTAATTATATTGGTCAGAACATCCGTTTCTCTCATTCGGAGTTCGTCTATGCTCTATTCTTGGTGTTTAGAAGGTGAATGATTGATGAAAGAAGTCGATGGATAAGTAGGTTAAAAGAAAAGGAAAGGAGGTGTTTATCAATTTCAATTTATGAGGTGTAAAGTTACTTCTAGAAACACCTTCTTACATTCCCACTTAAATTCGACCTATTGACATATTTTACACCATCTACACACTATATTCATACCTATTAAACATTATTTAAACACAATTTAATCTCATACTTTACTTAAAGTTCGATTCTTTATTCAAACTACTACGCGTTTCTTCTATTTCGAAATTCTATTTAAATTGTCAAACAAACTTAATCAAGTAATTAAAATTCAATAACCCCTCATGCACTTCTATATGATAATGAAATATCAAAGTTCATGTATGATGCTCATGAATGAATAATTATGCATGAGATGTTGGGTTGTGACAATTCTTCCCCCCTTAAAAAATTTCGTCCTCGAAATTTATACCTGTATCAGTAAATAACTACGAATACTGCTTTTTCATATGCTCTTCTGTTTCATAGGTTGCTTCTTTGCTAGAATAATTTTTCCACAACACCTTTACCAATGGAATTTTCCTATTTCTGAGTTGTTTTTCCTTGTAGCCCACAATTTCTATAGGTTCTTCTACCTAACTCAAATTATCAGCAATTTCAACCCGCTCCTCTCATAAAACATGCGATGGATCAAATCTGTATCGGCGTAGCATGCTAACATGAAACACATTATGAATCTGTGATAGCTTTGGTGGTAAGGCAAGTCGATATGCTAACGGTCCCACTCTTTCAATAATTTCATAAGGGCCAATGTAACGGGTACACAGTTTACCCTTCGTACCGAACCTGAGAATACCCCTCCATGGAGAAACACAAAGGAAAACATTTTCACCCACATTGTATTCCATTTCCCGACTGTGTTGATCAACATAACTCTTTTGTCTATCTTGTGCAGCTTTTAATCGACTTTTGACTATTTTTAACTTTTCCACCTTATCTTGGATTAAATCAGGTCCTTCTAATAAGCGCATTCCTTCTTCATCACAACATATTGGGCTTCTACATTTTCTACCATATAAAGCTTCATAAGGCGCCATGCCTATACTCCTATGATATTGGTTATTGTACGCAAATTCCATTAAGGCAATGCATTCATCCGAAGAGCCTTTAAATTCTAGTACACATGCCCTAAGCATATTTTCCAAATTCTGGATTGTTCTCTCTGATTGTCCATCTGTATGTGGATGAAATTGTACGATTGCATGAGATTCATTTGTTTATTATTTCATATCGCGATCCTCGCTAAACATCAAGATTTTGGGGTAGTCTACAAGAAGCTTTGGGTACTATCCATATAAAAGTTGGTTTAATAAATACTACTCTTTCGGTTTTGCAATTATTGTTCTGCTATCAGGGTCGGTCCTGAGAAAAAATGGGCCCGGGGCAAGCGTTAAAAAATGAGACCCTCTCTATAAAGTAATATTTATAAACTGTATTTTCATCGTCTTCTATTTTAGTATGTATCTTAAAAAAACAACTGACCTCCATTTTTGTGACTTGGTCGTGTTCAAAATAATTTGGTATACAAAGAAATTGGGAAAAAAAAGAAAAATAGAGATGAATAGTAATAGAAGCGTACAGATATGATGAAGAATTGAGAATAGTATTTCTCTTTTTATTACCTATTCAATTATTTTAATTATTTGAATTCTATATTACTATATTAGATTAGATATAATATTTTTTTTTTTTAAAATTTGGGTAAGATTTATTATAGTAACTAAAGAAATTTATTGGACCCTTTCTTTAACTAAAAAGAATGAATAAATATGTCAATTTTTAAGTAGAAAACTTATTTATTAGTACAAAGAAATTTTAAAATGAAAAAAACAAAATGTGCCCCAAAAAATTTGGGCCCGTGAGCAGCCAAATTGGAAATGGGCCCCTCATTATTCACCGCACATTTTTATACTCTCTTTTTTAAAATCTTTAATTTAGATGATTTCGCTCCACTCTGAACTTAAAAATATTTGATTTTTAACTTTTTAGAAACTTTATATTACTTCTTCAATTACAACACATACAAAACAGTAAAAAAAAAACCAATTGCATCAACTATGACTTGTAAAAATTCGGATCAATTTTCATATCTTCCCTCCAACCATTCATAAAAAACTATATCAATTTCTTAATATAATTAAAACTCATAAAATACATACTTAAACATAATTTCTTAATCTTCATGTGATTCCTAATAAAAGAACGAAAGTAGGGACAAGCATCCATATGAAAAGAAAGTATATGATCGGAGACATGTAGGGCTGCTTAAACGGGTATGGGTATTCGGTTAATACCCGTACCCGTACCCATACCATGCAGGTATCGGATACCCGATTAACCGATTTTCGGTTAATCGGGTATGTATCGGGTATCAGTTTTTGGAAAACATTGGGTACGGGTAAATAATCGATACTCGTTCGGTTAACCCGATACATACCCGATTCAATTTAAATCACTAATTAATTTTTTATTTTTATTAATTTTTTATTTCACACTTATTTCTCCTAAATCCTTAATTAATTAATTAGATTCCTTAATTTAATTCCTAAGTGACTACTGACTAAGTCTCCTAATTGAATATGAGAATCGTGTTCGACTGTTTGTGATTTGTGAAGTCGTGAGTCTCGTCTCTCACTCTTTACAGAGTACAGAGAGAGTACAGACAACATACAACTACTACTGAACTGTGAACTACTGAACTCCATGACTCGTGAGTGAGCGAGCGAGAGCAAGCGAGCGAGAGCAAGCGAGAGTGAGTCTGGGTTCGTTCAATCCTTCTTCTTCAATCGTGAGTCTGGGTTCGTTCAATCGTGACTCGTGAGAGAGCAAGCGAGAGCGTCTGGGTTCGTTCAATCCTTCTTCAATCTTCAATTTCGAGTCCGACTTCGAGCCCTAATTTGATTGAAGGTATTAATTTAAATTTCTACTTCTAATTTGATTGAAGATTTGAAGGTATTGATTTTAAATTTATAACTTCAAAGTTCTAAGCCCTAATTTGAAATTGAAGGTCGTATTTGACTACGACTCTACAATTCTACAATTGTACTTCCACTTCGATTTACGAATGCATTGCAGCCTTGCCGGCTTTATTCCCGTTGCGTTTTCTATGTTCAATTGTTTAATTACTCGTCGCATTTGCAGCCTTGCTGGCTTGTTTTATGACTTTAGCCTAGTGAATAATTGAAGCCTTGTCGGCTCTGTTTGTTGCATATAGTATAATGTCTACTCCCCAAAGTCAAGAAGAAGATAGTAATGTTAATCAGAACCAGTCTCTTGGTGAAGAGTCTGAAGATATTAGGTTGATTCGAGATGTCGAGATCGAAGAAATAACTCGAGAGGAAGCAAGTGATAGACAATCTACAAAAAGTTTGATATATTACAGTGGTGGATGAAGAACAGTCCGCGTTTTCCAATTTTGGCTGAGATGGCGAGGGATATCTTGGCGATTCCCATATCAAGTGTCGCTTCAGAGAGTGCATTTAGCTCAGGAGGTCGGGTTCTTTCCCCTTTTAGGAGCTCTCTAGCACCCAAGATGGTTGAGGCTCTTGTGTGCGCAGAAGATTGGTTGAAGTCTAGTTCTATTGACATACTCTACAAGGATGAAGAAGATGTTCGGAAGAGGTTATGGAGCAAGAATGTGAATCGAGTGAGTGCTTAATAATTTAAATAAAACTCTTACATTATACACCAACTAATCTTTTTCTTTGTTCTTTCTTGCAGTATCAATTCAATTTGGGGAAAGTGGAGGCGTGACGGGGACAAGTACCCAAAGCGGCCAAACAAACCAAAGTAAAAGGTATTATCTTTGGAATTGCTATTTGCTAGTGATTAATTGATTGCATTTGAACATTGAAATCTTCATATTTATTAACATTTGAATCTTCATATTTATTATCTTTGAATTGCTAGTGATTAATTGATTCGGACGGGAAATTGGAGAGTGAAGACTGAAGATTGAAAGTGGATTTCTTTTTTTTTTGTTGTCTGCTTTGTTGTTGATGGGCTTGTATTGTTGTATTTCGTTTGACTCTTGCATTCTAGATTTCGTGGGTATTTTGGATTGAGAAACGTGTATTCTGGATTCTGGATTTTGTTTGTTGTGTGTGTGTCAGTATCTATTTCGTGTGTATCTCAGCCTGGAGATTCATCAGACATGGTTGCCCTGCCCCTGTTCTGTTCCTCTATTTGTAAGTTGTAACTTACTAGTGGGTTCTAATTGTTAGACTACTGAAGATGCTTTAAATGAGTTTCACATGTTATCTTTCTAGCTACACAAGAAACAGGTCGAGAGTCTAATGGCAAGAACAGCTCTCAAAGCTAAAATATGCAGTCTAAAGGGCAAGAGAAGCCACCTTTAGTTAAGATTGTTATCAAAATTGATAAAAAAAAAAACTTTATAATTGCATAGATTTTACAGTAGATTTCATTAACCATCCTACATGACACAAGCATCGTGTTATGCTTTCAATTTACGGACCTTTTTAGCTCTATCAATAGCTTGATCAGCCTCATCCATCATGTGGTTTCCATTATCAAATAGCTGCTGATTTGTCATAATTAAGGTTAATTACGGTTAACTTTATAACCGACCCGATCGGGTATCGGGTTAACCGATAACCGATCGGGTATGGGTACGGGTATAGAGATTTTGGGGTTTTTCGGGTACGGGTAACCGATTTTCGGTTACGGTTAACCCGTACCCGAACCGACTAACAGCCCTAGACATGACGACTAAGAAGTTTGGCTTTTTTGGTTCACCATTGAAGGCAAAATCACTATTCTTTCAAAACCAAATTCAAAATATAGTCAGATAGTTTTTTGAACTTAAGGCAATGGCTACTCGAACTTAAAATGAATTGACTAAAGCTTTAAAATCTTGAAATTCTTGAAACTTTCTGATTATTAAGCCACAAAAGTTGAAACAAAGTATATATCCTGATTCCTGATTCTGTAATTATAGGAAGAGTTGAGTAAGAAGAATATCAGCCGAGCACAAACAAAATGGTCTCATATTCACACAGATATTTCATGAAGATATAACAGAAGTATAATCAATAATCATGCGTTGCCTCACAACCATTAGCAGTTCTGGGGATTCTGATCTCCAACACTGCATCATTCTTGACGGAAGCTTCAGATTTCCTCCAATCGGTTTGGTCAGGCAGCTCAATCCTCCTCACGCAGCCATGCTCCCACCACTGGCTGTTCTTCCAGTTCCTTTTCCTGCTCTCCTTCTGCTGCCCACTTATCTCCAAAATCTTCCCATTTTCTACCGAAACTTGAACACTGCTGTGACCTAATCAAACATCTATCGTTGAGAAAGTAGGAAAACTCAGCATAATCACCATCTCAATTTCGCTAGATTTTCAATTTCAGAAGTTGATCGTTGAATTGAAAAAGGTAAATGACATGTCTCCAAAATCTTCCCATTTTCTACTGAGAGTTGAGTACTGCTATGACCTAATCAGACAGCTATTGTTGAGAAATACTCAGCAAAATTACGTCTCAATTCGCTAGGTTTTCAAATTGGGAAGTTGATCGTTGCAACGGAAAAGGTAATGATTTTCTCGGATTATTCGAATTAAAAGGTAAATAGTCACCGGAAACTCACCAGATAGATCTGCTTTGAGGAGAAATTCATTATCGGTTTGTTGCCAATCGACGCCGCGGTGGGCGGAGGTGTGGGAATTGGGCAGCAGTTCATCCGAATCGAACTCCCAGAGGGGGAAGGCGTCGGATGGATCGAAGAATTTTCCGAACAACAGAGGACTGAAGAGCGATCCTGCTTTATGTAAGGCCGAGCTTTCTCTGTTCGTCAAGCTCGCGAACACGTCTTCTTTGAGAGGCTGGCACCATTTCTGCGGGGTTGGATCTTCGAATTGGATCTCGAGTTGTTTGCTACTCATCTAGGGTTTGAATTGGGAGTGCAAACAGAGTGGCTGCAGATTGGTGTGAGTGGAGCAAATTGAAGGGTTCAGGCCATTTGGTATTTAAAGCAAGGAATCGATTCTGTCAAAAAGTGTGTAAAGAAGAAGGAATTGTTTTCTTTTATGGCAGTCCGTTTCGAAATTGAATTCAAGAAAAGTTGCAGATGGTTGAGACTTGTAAGGAAGTGAAAGAAAGAGCATCTTGTTCTTGCTGGCAAGCACAGAGTGTGAAGGGAATTATGAAGAGAATAAATTCCCAGACATGAAGCAGCAATTTGGCCATAATTTTCTTGAATCAAAATGCACTAATAAAGGGGGATTGATATGGATCGCAGTTGGCTTCTGCATATCCATTGGCTCAAAAGGCAAGGCAAGATTAGTATCAGTGGTACAACTTGGAATCCCATTGTGCGGAATATATGAGTGATGCTAAAGCTACTTTAATTGGAAAAAAGAGGGGGCTCATGTGCTTCCGTCTTCTTAATTAATCTCGTTTCAATACCATTGAATTTTATGTTGAGTTTGTGGAGTCTCACCTAGGACCCATTATATGTGGGGGAGTTTGAAGGCATTAGCGCTTCGAGGGAGATATCGCTACAATGATAATCAAAGTGTTATTCATCCTGCAAGAACCCGGTGTTCATCGGTAACGCCACATTGTCATTGAAGAAGATCTTTAGGTTAAAGTAACTAGGCTGGGACAATTCATGTGCAAACCATGAATCGTTTTTTAATAGTTCAAATTCGGTTCAAACTTTTGAATCGAACTACAGTTATGGTGGTACCGGATTGCCTGAGTATAGGAGGGTCCTTGGATCAAATATTGAGCTACTCATTGGCTAATTGTTCATGTGAACAACCTCCTAGTAGTAGATTGTTCATATGACAGAGCGGCATGGGTGTACCATGCCACATGATTTTACCAAATTGAGCCATGATTCCTATGTGTGTGGGAGTGAAAGCGTGAATCGGAAAGAAATTCTAATGAACCACATAAATCTATGTCTCGTTTCGATTCTTGTTTTGCCATCTTTTTAATTCTATTTGCTCGTATGTGCGATTCAATTCCTAAAATGGTTATTTATTCATAAATTCATGATATTTATTCCCTTTTTTTTTTAAAGGACTAAGACCCTTTTATATTGACATGAATGCATGTTGGTGTTACAAATATAATGCATGTACACCTTTAGCATAAGGTCGCCGAGGAGTCCAAAAACAGCAAATTAAAAATAGACAAAAATGAAAAAAATATTGAACCACCAGAAACTCGGAAACAAGATTGCCTCAGCTAACATACCCTCAAAATTTGTCAGATTTGGTCTGACGCCTTTCTACGCGGAGACGAGGGAAAGTATCCATCACGATTTCTTTTCCTAAAAATCTGATTTTCTTGATCAACTCAATCACTTCGTAAATGTTGATGCTCCAATCCCATCAGGTGGATCACGGTAAAGAACCCCCAGCTCACGAAGATAATCCGCTCGTTGATTCACCTTCGCGGGATTCAAGAATTTGTTTATTTATATTTTTGTCATCTCCTTCGTATAAACTCGAATGTAACTCCGACATTTCGCTCGGAATTATCGTTGGTTGATTTCGAGTTTTTTGCAATTTTTTGTTGGGATTTTCACATGTGCAACTTGAACACATTCCCCGCATTTCGCTTGGAATTATTGGGTCAAATCAATATTGTTGGTTTTTGCCGTTTTCCGGCCATTTATGGTGGAATTGTTGAGGTGGGCAAGCCAGAATCGTTGGTTAAGAGAATCCAAAAGCCCTTCTTGAGGAATGTAGTAAACGGACATGGTGTAATGCGATGAGAAAGAAGCATTTTGCAGGATTGGGAAGATGAGGTTTCAAAAGATAATCACAAGAGGAGGTTTTATATATCTAGCATTCGTGTTCATGCTTTCGGTTACACCGGTCCTCTCTCCGGAGAGCAAGGAGGAGGAGCAGGAACAAGAAACTTTACTTGCTTACTTGATGGATGCAGGGGAAATCAATCATGAAATGGTAAAACACCTCATTACTCTTTGCAAGAGCTTTATGTTAATCACTTATCTGTTTTCTATTTTTTGACTGCATAAGCAGTTTTTAAATGTTTTCAAAACCTTCTCTAAAATTAAGCATCTAAACTGCTCTTTTAAGCTCCTATTGAAATGTTTTTTGTGCTTAAAGCACTATAATTTTCTAATTTAACAAAAATATCTATTTTTTAATATCAATTCCAATAACTCCATGATTTTGCTTTAAAACAATAATTTTCAATTTTAAGCAAAAGCAAATAAAAAGTACTTATAATAAGCGGTTGCAGACACATCCTTAGTTACCAGATTATTCATTTTGCTGCTTATCTGCAGGCTGAATCACTAAGGAGCGGCTGCAAGAAAGAGCTCACAGATGCCAAGAAACTCTTGAATGATCTCGAATCATGTCACACGAAGGAGAGGCCTACTCTTCGCGACGATGCATTCAATGTCTTGTGGCCGGAGGTCAAGCAAATCCTTGTAGACTGTTTACAGAGTAAAAGCCTTGTGCTTCCGAATACCGGAGAGAAGAAGGATTTAGATTGGTACTCGAAATACTTGGGATCTCTATACTACTCTTCTTCTTCTTCTTCCAAACGCCGCGTCTTGGCTGAGGGACAACAATCTGATCCAATGCCAACCATTATCATGGCTGTTGGTGTGACTGCAACTCTCACCTTTGTTGTTTCTATTTTGGTGTTCTACTTATGCTGTGCTGGTGGAGCAGGTCAGAAGGATGAGAGGCCTCTCCTTAGCCTAAGCTTAACTGACAACTCAGTTGGTATGTCATCTTTGTCTTAAAAACTCGAGAACAGATCTATTGTCCCAAAAACGTCAATGTTACAATCATGTCTCAATTAAAACTATATAGTTTTGATAGAAGGGAAAGGGTAAAAGAACACCTGCATTGCTATCAAACGGGACATTGACTTTTGGGGACAACAAATTTGTTCTCTAAAAACTCATCCTTGTCCTAATTTATTGATCTTGTATTCTAATTCCTAACCTGCTTGTTTCATCAATGGTGTTAGCCTCTTCACAGAGAGGGATATCAACAAATGAAGAGAGTCTTGGTACTCAGTCTCTCAACAACAGCTTGGACCAGAATGGGAACATACTGTTGGAGTCAAGATCTTTGAACAATCCCAGCCACAGCAGAAGCAGCAGCAACTTATACGTGCAGCCGGATTCGACGCAGTCGCACTCCCTAAACGATGCACATTTCGTCACCAATCCACCATCTCTCACCACTTCAAACACAGAGCAAGCTTTTGTATCCACCGCCACTGCAGAAGATGGTGTCAAACCTCTTGAACCTCCAGCTCAAGTGGTGGCCGGAGTAGCCGCAGCCACGCCGGTTTTTCCGCCTCTAAAACCGCCTCCCGGAAGGAAAATACCTCCTACTCCTCCTCCAGTTGTTAGTTCACAACCTCCTCCACCGCCACAGTCAGCTCCCTCAGCCCCCACACCTCCACCACCACCGGCACCCGGAGCACCAGGGGCGCCTCTAGCTCCGGCCGCACCAACGCCCCCAGCTCCGAGAGCTCCACCGCCTCCACCAGCTCCCTCGAACAGTCCCATACCACCGCCACCCCCTCCAGGGAGAGGTGGTGCCGGTCCTCGTCCGCCGGGCCCACCACCGCCGCCCAGTGGACGAGGTGGTCCTCGTCCACCGGGACCACCACCACCCGGAGGCCCACGGCCTCCAGGTGTGAAGCCTCCTAGGGGCCACCATGCACCGAGCTCGTCCATGGGAGATATTGAGTGCTCTAACAAGACTAAGCTTAAACCATTCTTCTGGGACAAGGTGAATGCCAGTGCTGATGATACAATGGTGTGGAATCAGATCAAGGCCGGATCTTTCCAGTTTAATGAAGAGGTTATGGAGACTCTATTTGGATACACCCCAACTACTAAAAACAAGCTTCCTTCAAAGAAAGATGCTGGACAAGAAGCTCCCAAGTTTATCCAAATCATAGAAGCCAAGAAAGCACAGAATTTATCCATTCTCCTCAAAGCATTAAGCGTCACTACACAAGAAGTTGGAGATGCACTTGAAGAAGGTCACTTTTCCTCTCTTGCATCTTAAATGGAGAAAACATAATATAGCAATTACCATCATTTCTCATCACTTACTTGCTTTTCAAATTGTTTAGGTAATGAGCTTCCTCCTGAACTTATTCAAACTCTATTAAAGATGGCACCTACTCAAGAAGAAGAACTGAAGCTCCGTCTCTTCACCGGCGAATTAACCCAGCTCGGCCCTGCAGAACGCTTCCTAAAAGTGGTGGTCGATATCCCATTCGCGTTCAAGAGACTAGAGTGTATATACTTCATGGGCATCCTCGAAGAGGAGTCGTCAACTCTCAAAGATTCTTTCATAATCTTGGAGGCCGCGTGCAAAGAACTGCGGAAGAGCAGATTGTTCCTCAAACTCCTGGAAGCAGTGCTAAAAACCGGTAACCGAATGAACAGCGGAACGTTCAGAGGCGGTGCACAAGCGTTTAAGCTAGACACACTTCTAAAGCTATCAGATGTGAAGGGTGTAGATGGGAAAACCACATTACTCCACTTTGTGGTCCAAGAAATAATCCGAGGGGAAGGGATCCGAGCTGCTCGATCAGCTCGGGAGCTGAGAAGCATGTCGAGCATCATGTCCGACGATCTGCTCAACGATTCAGTCCTAGACTCGGACGAGAATTTAAGGAGCCTAGGGCTACAAGTGGTGTCGGGTGTGGGGCGTGATCTCGAGAATGTTAAGAGAGCTGCAGCTTTGGATATCGATAGCATAACGGGTTCGGTTGCTAAGCTCGGGCATGCGCTCATGAAGGCTAAGGATTTCCTTAACAATGAGATGAAGAGTGTGGAGGAGGATAAAGGGTTTAGGGAGACGTTGGGGAGTTTTGTGGAGAGTGCTGAGGTGGATGTGAGGTGGTTGCTGGAGGAGGAGAAGAGGATATCAGCTTTAATAAAGAGTACGGCGGATTACTTCCATGGGAATACTGGGAAGGAGGAGGGGTTGAGATTGTTTACAATTGTTAGAGATTTTCTTCTGATATTGGATAAAGTGTGCCTTGAAGTGAAGAACATGCCTGCAAAGCCCAAAGAGGATAATAAGCCTAAAGAGGATGCATCAGCTAAAAAAGAAGAGAAACCTAAAGAGGATAAGACAGATACATCCAGTAAGGAAGCAGAAAAGCCTAAAGAGGATAAGCCAGATACATCAAACAGGGAAGAAGAGAAGCCTAAAGAGAATAAGTCAGATGCATCAACTACAGAAGAAGAGATGCCTAAAGAGGATAAACCTAATGCATCAAGTACGGAAGAAGAGAAGCCTAAAGAGAAGCCGGATACATCAACTACAGAAGAAGAGAAGCCTAAAGAGGCAATACCTGCTACATCACCCACCAAAGAAGAGAAGTCTAGTAGTCCGACTAAGGTAGAAGGCAAGCCGAGTAGTTCGACTACAAGAGAAGAGAAGCCAAGCAGTCCGACTACAAGAGAAGAGAAGCCGAGCAGTGAGACTATGAAAGAGGATAATCCTAGTACAGCAACAAAAGAGGAACCAGTTGATACACCTTCAGATTCGCAAAAAGCAACTCCAGCAGGTGGTGCTTCATTGCACCTGCACTCAGCCATAGCTAATAGGCGTTTAGATAGTTCAGATGAATCAAGCGAGGAAGATGACTGATGCTAGTTAAAATCATCTTAATTGACATGGTGTTTCTTGATCTTCTTTTCCCATTTATGTTTTATAGATAGTTTATAATTCTTACTTCTGCTAAGATCATTCACTATTACATGTAAATTATGAGTTTGCAGGTTTACTTGGACAGACTAACTCAATTCAAATCCTCAATTATCTTGTACAGTACTTCATATTTTCTGATCGAGGGATATAAATTATTGACTAATATAATGTCACATAAACACACTTCTGTTTCAATACTTCACATAAACTCGAACAATGGCGTTCAAGATACAGAGGAGCAAAACTAGAAAGAGAGCTTTATGTAAAAATGAGAACTTTGATTACTTGAATAACATGAAGTCGCTCTTCCGCAGTTACAAACCATTTATGCACAAATATCTAACATACCAAACTACTATAACAACCAGGAGAAAGAACCTAGTTCCCAGGAACCCTAAAATTGTAATGCTAAAAGGTAATCGAAAGTAAGTACCAACACTCTAATCCTCATCAACGGAGGGCTTTGAAGATCCAGTCTTCTTGGGCAGAAGAAGGTTGTGGATGTTGGGCATCACACCACCGTTTGCGATAGTCACATCGCCCAATAATTTGCTCAACTCCTCGTCATTTCGGACAGCCAGTTGAATGTGACGAGGCACAATCCTAGTCTTCTTGTTGTCTCTTGCGGCATTACCAGCCAATTCCAATACCTGCATTCCAAATTGAAAGATAATTGAAAGATTAGCATCATTAATCGATGTGGAATATAGGGTTTATACAACGTTAATGTTGCAAAGGCCAGTTCAAAATAACAGGCAAATAGTTTCGGATAACTTAAATGGACATCAATTCATCCGATTCA
The DNA here is from genome assembly GCA_028984105.1 of Lavandula angustifolia. Classification (NCBI taxonomy): domain Eukaryota; kingdom Viridiplantae; phylum Streptophyta; class Magnoliopsida; order Lamiales; family Lamiaceae; genus Lavandula; species Lavandula angustifolia. Next base: position 21,211,309 of record CM054815.1, on the reverse strand, counting down.
AAAGAAAATCCGACTAATTCCAAAGGAGATTTAAATAGGAACTTTTACATCACTGAGAAAACCCGTAATAATGAGAAACCAAACAGAAACCCTAGATTTGAGAAACATAGTGTTAAGAATTTGCAATCGGACAGATGAATTCATACGAACAGAAAAATTACCTCAGCAGCCAAGTACTCGAGAACTGCAGCCAGATACACCGGAGCTCCGGCGCCGACACGCTCGGCATACTTCCCGGCCTTGAGAAATCGGGCTATCCTACCAACCGGAAATTGAAGGCCAGCTTTGCTGCTTCTTGTCGTAGCTTTCTTGGCTGCTCCGGATCCAAGCGTCTTACCACGTCCTGCCATTTTGATAACGAAAAGTGGGGAAGAATTTGGGAGGTAGAATTACTGGTTTTTGGAAAAGGTGACAGAGGAAGTGAATGACGAATATATCGATTAGAAATGAGAAGAGGTGCGTATATATAGTAATGGTCCCTGATTCTGAACCAATGGTTTTGAACTGTTCGGATCGTGGCCCTCAGCCGTCGATAATAGGATATCTGACGGTCAGGATCTGTCATTATTTACAACTAACTTGACCATTCTAACCCCGCGTTTCATTAACTCGAAATCTATTACTATGAGATTGAGAGCATCTCCAACAAAGGTGATATTGTAGCGTTAAATTGGTTTTTACCGTGAAAGAACACTCCAACAATATGCGGCAACTGACGGAATATAGGCGTTGTAGGAAATCAACACGGTAGGAATATCGTGACCCTATTCACACACGGTAGTCTTACCATTTTTTTTTCCTTTTATTTTTTGTTTTCTTTTTATAAAATAATGATATATTTAATTAATATAATTTATGTTTTAATTTGTTTTTTCCTTAATTTGTTTTTAATTACTTTTTTCTTTTACTTTTTTTTGTTTTTTTTTCAATTAATCTTTATTACACTAAAATAAAAATATAATAATGTAAAAATATAAAATTTAAACACAAGTTGTTACATAAATTAAACAATAATATTAAAATTACACTACCATAAAAACACCAGACATATCTTTCTGATTTTTTCTTTTATTTTTTATTTTTTTAACATTATCTAGACGTTGTGATGGTCCAGAACCACTGCCACTACCATCACTAAACATATTAAATTAATAAATAAAAGAATCAAAATAGAATATTTCATTATAGAGTTAAATGTAGATTTGACGATTGGAGATGAATTTGGAAAAACTGTACATTCAACTCTACAATAGTGTGGAGGGAACTCTTTGGAGATGCTCTGAGAAATATCATAAATAAAAAAAATCAACAAGAAGACGAAATCCAACTGCTAAACAGTTTCAGAGTGTTTTGCAACTTCTTAAATTATTTAATTTATATCTCTACAACCAAATTTATACTACAATTTATAGCGGGACGGATGTAGTATTAAATTATTTCTTATTTTTTTTATTTGTCTCTCATATTTTATCATTTACTTTATCACAAACTAATTCATATTTTCTCTCTTACTTTTATCATTTGCCATCTCTCATACTTTATTATTAACTTTCTTAATTCTCACACCGAAAAGAAACATTGCATGTTAAAAGGGGAGAAGGAAGTAGTATTTTTCAAATGATTGTTAAAAATAAAACATGTATTATCATTCTATTGGTCGAACATTAAATGAGAAATGAAAAATGAAATATAGTCATTTCAATACTCATCTTATAATGAAATAACCTCGTGATATTCGGATAATGGGATTAATATGACATTTGTTTGTAAAACTAGAATTTGTACCCAAATATGGATAAATTATTGCACAAAATCTCATCTAGCATTTATCTAAACCATGTATGTATTTGGTTAAGTAGTGCACTATGCACCAGTTTGGTGCAAGACTACTAAGAAAACAGAATGCATGAATACCATCAATTACAGAGAAAAAAACCCTGATATTCATTGAGAATCCATCAAAATTTACCAATTTGATCATAGTATGTCCAAGTCAAACGATATAGAAGAAAGGACTACAAATTCCAGATCTTGGATTGTTATAATACTGGGGATACTTAGCACCTGGTCTCCTACTATGCAGCAACAACTTCTGCTACTTTCTCCTTCTATCACTCTCTTCCCGTTCTCACCACTGTTGATGATTTCACCAGTCTTAATTTGGTAACGAACGCGTTTATTTGAATAAAGCATAACATTAGAGCTGTGAATAGGAGGGGCTTCAGTCTGAGAATAGATAAAACTTGATTTGTAAATAAGTGGGAATGACTAAACTCAAACTTAACTGCATTACCTTGATTATCTGGCCTGGTTCATCTTTCACCCTTGCTCTTCTTAACATGCTTGGCCTTCAAGTTAACATCTTTAATTACTATGGTACTGTTATGCCTATTAACAATTGATTAGGTTTATATGTTTCTTTTTAATTGCTAATAAACAGTAGGTTTCAGCATTGGAATTAAAATCAGATCAAGCCAAGCTATTTCACAAGGGGACAATAAACCTATTTTGTTTAATTGTCTTATGGAGGCTTGGATAATCCCAGTAAAGAAACAAAAGAGGAACAGTTGATACAACGACTGATAATAGTTCTATACATCTTAAGTCACATTATGTTTCTTGATATTCTTTACCTATTTATGTCTATCGATAGTTTTTAATTCTTACTAAAGCTAAAGACATGTAATTATAAGTTTGAAGGTTTTTTTGGATAGTACTGATTCAATTCAAATCGTTGAATGTTTATCTTTATGAAAAGGGATATGAATTAAAGAGTAATATAATGACACATATACAGAGGAACAAATTAGAAGAAAGAGAGATTTATGTAAAAATGAGAATTTTGATTACTTGAATAACATGAAGTCGCTCTTCCGCAGTTACAAACCATTTATGCACAAATCTCTAACATACCAAACTACTATAACAACCAGGAGAAAGAACCTAATTCCCAGGAACCCTCCCTAAAATTTTAATGCTAAAAGGTAATCGAAAGTTGGGTACCAACACTCTAATCCTCATCAGCGGAAGGCTTTGAAGATCCAGTCTTCTTGGGCAGCAGAAGGTTGTGGATGTTGGGCATCACACCACCATTTGCGATAGTCACATCGCCCAATAGTTTGCTCAATTCCTCGTCATTCCGGACAGCCAGTTGAATGTGGCGAGGCACAATCCTAGTCTTCTTGTTGTCTCTTGCGGCATTACCAGCCAATTCCAATACCTGCATTCCCAATTGCAAAAGATTGGCATCATTAATCGATGTGGAAAATAGGGTTTATACAACGTTAATGTTCCAAAGGTCAGTTCAAAATAACAGGCAAACAGAGACAATAGCAAAAGTTTAGCACCATAAGGCGATATGGAATATAGGGTTTATACAGCGTTAATGTTCCGAAGGCCAATTCAAAAGAAACGGTGAACAGAATAGGAAAAACTTATACAGCATTAATCTGAATCCAGGGTATGGACATCAATTCATCCGATTCAAAAGAAAATCCGACTAATTTTAAAGAAGATTTAAATAGGAACTTTTACATCACCAAGAAAAAACGTAATGATGAGAAACCAAATCGAAAACCCTAGATTTGAGAAACCTAAGTATTAAGGATTTGTAATCAGAGAGAGGAATTCATACGAACAGAAAAATTACCTCAGCAGCCAAGTACTCGAGAACTGCAGCCAGATAAACCGGAGCTCCGGCGCCGACACGCTCGGCATACTTCCCGGCCTTGAGAAATCGGGCTATCCTACCCACCGGGAATTGAAGGCCAGCTTTGCTGCTTCGTGTAGTAGCTTTCTTGGCCGCTCCGGACCCAAGCGTCTTACCACGTCCTGCCATTTTAATCTCAAAAAGTAGAGATGAGTTTGAGATGTAGAATTACTGCTTTCTGGAAAAGGTGACGAGAGGAACTGAATTTCGAAGATATGGTTAATTACCGAGAACAGGTGAGTATATATAGTAGTGGTCCCTGATTCTGAACCAATAGTTTTGAAATGTGCGGATCGCGGCTCTGAGCCATTGATAATCTGAAATCCGACGGTCAGATCATGTCATGATTTCCAACTACTTTGACCATTCTAACCCCGCGTTTCATTAGTAATTCTCAAAATCTATCAGTATGATATCGAGAAATATATTAAAAATAAAAATTAATAATCGAAGCCCAAAATCTACTTACTAATCAAAAAACTTTTTTCTTTGAGCAACTATGCACATTTCTTTTTCTTATTTTCTTTCTATAGTTGCAAAATTAGTTAATACTCCCTATGTCCTATGTCTCAATTATAATGTTCAATTTTTCATTTCTGATCATCCCAAATATTATGTCAAATTCTCTTTTTAGTAAATTATTTTATAAAAAAAATTTATAAGACTCACACCTTTACGCGTTTCTAATCATAACTAATAATTTTCTTTAAAAATCGTGCAAAAAACAAAATGAATATTATAATTGGGATGGAGGAAATGTATAGAATAAATAATTTGTGAGAGTTTACTGCCCAATTTAGAAAGTGTACAAGACTTCTAAGATACCGATCAAAAGGCGAGAATTGTAACTTGGAAAAAGGTTGGAGAAAGGTTGGAGAAAGGTTGTTAAGGCGGTTAGAGTAACTCTAGTTATGGGATTTAAAAGCGGTTAGAGTAACTAAGTTGTTATTTTGTTGTAGTAATATTATTGTAACACTCAGACTGTCATCTGAGTGGTGGTAGTATTATTGTAAAGAAGTTGGTAGGTCATTGCAGTAGCATTATTGCAGCACCAGACTGTCATCTATATGCGTATTTTCATATTCACAAACATACTTAGAGAAAATGTGTAATCTTTCGAGTGAGGATGAATATAGACAAATGTGGAGAGATTTAATTATAGAATCGGCGGAAGATGATATTGGCATAAAGATGATTGCCCTTTCTGATGTAAAAGAGATAGTTGGATCATCCCACAGAAGAAGAGGTTCACGTCGAAGATATGTGAATCGAGAGCGTGAAAGCAGTCATGATCATCTCGTTCGTGATTATTTCGCTAATGTTACAATATTTGGCGAACATTTATTTCGTTATCGTTTTCGGATGCACCGACAATTATTCTTATACATTGTCGATGTATTGAGCAACCACTCAACTCATTTCCAACAGAGACAAGACGCATGCGATCAGAATGGGCTATTACCCCTTTAGAAATGTATCGTAGCTATCTATCAAGTGGCGTATGCAGCTTTTGGTGATTCGCTCGATGAATACATGCAAATGGGCGATAGTACTGCTTTGCAATGTCCCTATAAATTTTGCCAAGGCATTGTCGAAGTTTTTGGTTTTCGATAATTAAATTTAAGGATGCCAACCAATGAAGATATTCTACGGTTGCTTCAAATGCACGAAGAAAGACATAGCTTCCCCGGAATATTGGGGAGCCTCGACTGTATGCATTGGACATGGAGGAATTGTCCCGTCGCTTGGAAATACATGTTCACAAGAGGCGATCACAGTGTTCCCACAATAGTTTTAGAAGCGGTGATATCTCAACACTTATGGATATGACATGTTTTTTTCGGTGTTGCTGGATCTAGTAATAATATCAACATTCTTCACGGATCACCATTATTTAATTATGTTCTATATGGATTCGTACCAATTGGATCAATCTAACGACTGTAAACGGTTCATATTTCCTATTATAATCCATGTTTGCACCGGATCCTAATCCTACATATATATTCATCTATATAGATATAGTTGTGTGTATATTTTAGTGTGACCCAATTAAAAATTAATTTTATAGGTATATAGTTGGAGAAAAAAATATTTAAATGTTTGTGGGATTAAAAGTTGACGTGACGAGTAAAAAGTTGGTTTTATGGCTCTTGATCGGAAGGACAAAATCTCGCCAACACATACTTTCTCTAACGGCAGCTCAGTGAAGGAGAGAGCGTGGGAATTCATTCTTGTAACACAACTCAGTGAAGGAGAGAGAGAGAGAGAGATTCATAGAGATCTAGGAGAGGAGAAAAAGGTATCCATCTCCCACTATGAAAGTCAAAAGAATACAAAAAAGGACTACAAATTGCAGATCTTGGATTGTTATAATGCTTGGATATTTAGCACCTGGTCTCCTACTATGCAGCAGCAACTTCTGCTACTTTCTCCTTCTTTTCTTTTATCACTCTCTTCCAGTTCTCTGCACTGTCGATGATTTCGCCAGTCTTTATCAGGTAACGAACACGTTTACCATTATCAAGGGTTTTATGACCAACCCTGCTCACCATATTTTTCTCTTTTGAATAAAGCATAACATTAGAGCTGTGAATAGGGGCTTCAATCTGAGAATAGATCAAACTTGATTAGTAAATAAGTGGGAATGACTAAACTCAAACTTAACTGCATCTATGCATTATATAGAACCTTGATTATCTGGCCTGGTTCTTCTTCTCCCTTGCTCTTAACATGCTTGGTCTTCAAGTTAACATCTTTAATTACTATGCTACTGTTATGCGTAATAACCATGCCAACCTCACCGATTTTACCCTTGTCCTTTCCAGAAATGACTTTTACAGTATCTCCAGCTTTTACATGCATCTTGTGTAGCACTGGTAGACTGTTCGGTTTGCACTCTTTCCGCTCCCATCGTTTAAGCTGCCAATATCATTGATTAGCAACTAATATGTGACTTTTTCACAACGCTTCTAACTTTTGGAATACTTACTGCGAATTTCAGAAGCAGTGAGCAGAGTTTAAGTGCAAGTTATGTGATGCAGGAAACAATACCATAATAAATCAAATGAAAAGCTTCTCTAAGGTGTACAACTGGAAAAGTGACTTGAGAAAGCATTATTCAATCAATCGAAATTAGTTTCTTCAGGTTATGATAAATATGTATGATGTGTACGGCGAGACTGAATAAAGATATCTTAAAATAGCGCAAGAGAAAACGTATAGAGATGCTCATTTGATTGTATATCCAGGGAACAAATGAAGAGGCAACAAAGCAGGGTTAGTTTGCATGATTTCATGCTAGGAGCAGAAGATATGAAACCATTAATGAAATCGAACCAACCTTTGCGACAATTGAACATGGCTGCTCTGTTAGCTTAACCTGCAGATATAAGCGCGAGTTATTAGAAAAGATCCCTTATTGCAGCAACAACTCCCTAATTTTCACAAAATATGCTATCTATCTGCACTGGCATATCAGCCTACTCAGTTCTACTATTTTAGAGCAATCCTTGAAAAATCTCAGAATTTATGCTAAGATATTACATTAAGTATTCAAATAGAATTGTACTACAATGTAATACCTCAATTTAGCTCCTTCAACATTCATCTCTTTACCCTCACCATTGATTCGGAGTAGTAATTGCTCATAAGCAGTAGATTTCATTATTGGAATTAAACTATACCAACATAAGCCATCTCAAAAAGGGGGACAATACACCTTATTTCATTAGCACTTCAAATTCGTCATCAGGGGTTTACAAAAATTGCTCATAGAGAATATAATAACTCTGTATTCAGTTATTCTTCCTTTTTTATACACATTCAATCATGAATTTTAAGCTTTTTATTGAAGTTCTCAGCGAAATGTTGATAATAAAGAGGAATTTTGTAAATGAAATTGCTTACAAGCGGCGGGAAGAGAGAGGGAGTGAGGCTCTGTCCGAGGAACGAATTGGTGCCGATATTTAGCGACGTAAACGAGCTCTGCAGAGCTGCCATTGTTGAAGGATTGCGATTTCTCTCAGTACAAAGTGACTCGGAGAGTGGGAGGAGAGAGAGAGGAGGGAAACGACTAACGAGATAATGTTCGAGAATTGCCCCCCTATGACTCTATCCGGTGCTTCCAGTCCGGTTTCTACAGTTTCAACAGCCGTGGGCCACGAGTACTGTCCCAGTCCCACTGTCTTTTATTCTTATTATTTTTTTTTTCATTTTTTTTCATTTTAATTTTAATTTATTCTTTTTGTTCGTCCTCTTAAACTATATTCCTCAAATATTTTAGAAACACTCTTAATAGCTTGTGCCTTTCTTCACAAAAAACTGCAAAATTGTGAAGTTCAAATTACACATGTAAAATGACCTCTCTTATCTTCACAAGGACTGGCATCATTTTTATCTAAGTTCCAGTTCATATACAAAATTGGAGGGATTAAAGAAGGAAAAAATAAAAAAGACATGATCTAAACCCTAAGACCCCCTATCTGAAGCAGCTAGCCTCTGCCGGAAGGGTAGGTTGTGTTTCTACATCCTACAAAGCTAAAGATTGTGTTGTAATCAAAAACCAAAATTCAAAGAAGAACATACAAAAGAATATTACAAAACCATGTGTAGTTTATACATCAAGGGAGTCAGCCATGCTGTCTGCAGATTCTACTCTTCTGTGTTCATTAATTGGGCTGGGGCGTTCTAATGCTTCCATGTTGACAATGACCGAATCCGCTCCGGGAGTCGAAGAGCCGGGATGATGCCGCCTTGTGTGCCTTGGTTTTTGAATCTTTGTGAGCTCCTGAACGACGTCCCTCATGGTTGGTCTCTTCTTAGCTACATTGTTGACACATCTGTGTGCCAGGGAGGCCACTTCATTGAGTTCTTCAACATCAACTTTCCCATCAAGACGAGGATCGACAATTTCTTCCCATCCATCTTTTTCATCAGTGTTCATGGCTGCCTGTGATCATAAAAGTGTCAAATTACTAGGGAATCATACAAATCGAATAAAAGCAGAAAAAGAAACTTTAATGCAGGCAGAGGAACAAGAAAAAGAGGAGGAAAAAACCGTTTCTCTCAGAACCCGGAAACAGAATGTAGAATGTTCGGTTAGATACAAGTTAAGATGTTAATAGGTATATAACTGAAGGAGCATACACTTTTCCCTAATATATTCAACTACTTAATGTTGCAGCTCCAGTCCAAAGAAAGCCAGGACTCACTAATGTAAGAATATGGACAAGAGATCATTACTGGTTAATAGTATAGTTTTATCGAAGTTCCCCGGCAATAAAAAGATGTAAACATAGCTTGCAGATGAAAAGAGTCTACGCAATTATAAAAAAAATCTCTCTATGGAACATCGATTGAAAAAAGTTTTTCTCATGCACATTAGAGGTAGTATAAACCATCTTTTTATTGCTGCTCCAGAAGGTGTCATGTCTCAATGCATCATATTTTAACAGGAATACCTGAAAACAGTGGATTCATGCTTCGTGATTAAACATGCCAACGTCTTATGCCATGCATTGAACTGAACGGTATCAAACTTTAAGCTTTATACAGTTCAGGCATAGAAATTCTTAATGAATAACATATCGACGTGTATGACTGATTCCTTTGTGTGCAAAGCAAAAAGAAACGGTCGGTGAATATGCACAAACTGGGTATACTCACTAGACTGATATAAGTATATAACGGAAACAACTTACTAGCTCAACATGCTCCATAAGACCCTGGAGGGGATTTCTTGCTGCGATAAGTTCAAAAAGCAACACACCGTAGCTGTAAACATCACTTTTTTTGGTAAATGACCGGGTTGATATATATTCAGGATCAAGATATCCAAAAGTCCCTCGGATATTGGAGACTTTCTTGCTAACCATCTCTTCTCTTGAAAGTCCAAAATCTGCCACCTGCATAATAGCCCATGGAACATCTTATAAAACATACATAGAAGAATTTAAGAGTTCTGCACAGCCTTTCAGAAGAATGAGGAGGATACTGACAGAGAATTACCCTCGCTCTCATGGACTGATCCAACAAAATATTCGAAGATTTGATGTCGCGATGTGTCACTGACGGAACTGCCTGTAAGCAATTGCAAAAGCATCCAAAAAAGAAACAAGATGAGTATGAGGCTGTAATAGGGGTTTAAAGACAGCCAAGTCAGCCAGCAACTGTAATAATATTGTCCGCATGTGCATAAGAATAAGTTATGCAACTTACTCCGTCATGAAGATACTCCAAGCCTCTCGCCACATCGAGGGCTATTTGAATCCTTAATTCCCAACTCAATGGTTCAAGTTTCTCATCTAAAACAGATGCAAAGAAAAGGTAATGAAATTAAAGTAGTAACATAAGCTTCAAAGGGTAATAAACCCATAACGACATTTTCAAACTTAGACAATGCATACTGAAGGTTCAATGGTTTCCAGAATACTTAAAAGTACAAGATATGAGAGAGATAGATTAGCCTTAAAAGCCAAATATGTGTACAAGAATAAGTATAGCAAATAATAGTTGATTGAGCCAAAAGACGGTTAAAGCTATATAATAAATACTGTATAAACTATAAACCTTATGACATCTGGATAAAAATTCTAGAAGCATTTTTTTTATTAGGCAAGGGGTGGAAAATTTAACTGCCTATGTTACAATTATCTTCTTCAATATTAAAAAATAAAAAATAAAAAAATAAAAATAAAAACCTAGGCATGGCCATGTACAAAAAATAATGTGGAGGTATAGGCTTAAGGAGCGAACACAAAATTGAGTGCAGTATTGAGTCAAAAAAAACTCCTTTTTTATTAAAAGCTGCACACTGGAAACTTACTGTACAAATGAGAAGCCAAACTTCCTCGGCTCATATAAACGTAAATAAGCATGTGTTGGTTTTTCTCTGCACAGTATCCAACCAAATTCACAAGGTTCCTGTGATGTAACCTTCCTAATAGCATAACCTGAGCACAGAAGCAGAGAGAATAAATTTTTTGATTAATTCACAAAATTTATTAGTAATGCATTAACAGCTTTGCATAACCTTCTATTTGGAAAAGTACACGAGGAAATAGTATTCCTTTTAATCAAAGCAGGACAGGTCTTTCTTCTCACAAAAGGTTTCTCATTCCTCGGTCAACCAATTGAATACATATTGCTTCCAGATATTTCACAATGTTCTCTCTTATCCCAATTCCCAAGCCATACTCTAGATGCTTATAACTCTTATGTGATGTAGGGAACTTTCAAGCAGTGGCGTAGCCAGGTTTTCCGCTCAGTGGGGGCTAACTATCGAAGAGTTTGTAAAAGTTTATCATTTGTGAAAGACTACCTCAACAATAATTTTTAATATTGCTAATTTTTTTTGGTACAATTTTACATATTAGAAAATGTAAAATAAAAAAAGTAACTTTTATATTATATTAGAAAATTGTTAAAATGCCAAAAAACAATAGGATTTAGAATAACACAAACCAAGAAAATTAAAATTTCCTAAACTCACACTTAAATTTTACTAATCTCATGACCAAAATATATTTTTCTTATATTGTCAGCTAAGAAAAAATAAAATGAGAATTTGTAGAGATCAAGGATTGAACCTTTGACCTCCCCACTACACAAGATGTTAAAAAACGGCCTATTACCACTCTACCATTTCTTCACAAGATAAATAAAAGTAGTGCGAATTATATTTGAAATTTCAGTGGGGGCAGTGGGGGCAGTGGCCCCCACTGCCCCCTAGCTAGCTACGCCACTGCTTTCAAGTATGTAAGCTAGGTTAGATGTCGATAAATTATTTGAGCAGAAACATAAATCAAAGGTTAACGGCAAAACCTTCTATACCACAATATTTACATTCAATTGCCTCCAAAATTAGGTGATATTTGGCCATGCAACACGAGGAAGAGTGTGTTAGAGAGCCTAAGAGTGTTAGGAACTTGAAAGAAAGCATTGCTAGTCCAGTTAAAAGACTATTAGTCTATTCTGTCGATTTAAATGAATAAAGCACAAACATTTTGACAACCAAATATGATAGCGGGAGATAGAAGTACCTCTGTTTGGAACTCTTTCTCACCCTGCTTTGAATCAGTTGCTAGCATTTTAACAGCAACTGTCTCTCCAGTAGACATCTGAGCTTTGTAAACCGGACCAAACGCCCCTTGACCAATTAAAGTTGTAAAATTATGGGTTGCTTTCTGAAGGTCCCTGAGCGTGTATCAACAAAATGAATACCAGAACGAAATAATCTAAACAATTGCATGCACCTACTTGAAAACATTTTGCATGTACAGACCTGTCGAATATGAAGTATCACCAAATGTACAAATCTAGTCACCACGTACCCTATTTCTGATCCAAAATTTCTTAGAAGTCACCCTACACACTCATATTGAATGGAAACAAAACTTCCCTCTAAGAGCCCTATGTTTAGCAATCTTGAAAAACATAATTGGAAAAGGTTTTCATCAAGTAGAAAATGATACCAAACTGAACTCCTATGTCCTTTTCTAATAAATTAAATGATTCCAGACACATCATTTTTTCACTATAAGACATAAGTTTTCCACTTCCAGTTGCTCTATTATTCACAATATGTCCCATAAGATCATACAGCAAGTGAATTCAGCATTATAGCAGTTCAATAAAAGAACACTTACTTGTAGGGGTATTGCATTATTCCTGATGCAGAAACTAAATTAACCTTCTTAATCCCCCTAATCCACAACGGCAAATCAGTCTGTATCACGGACTTTGGCGATTCAGTGCCGAGCGATGAATCCGATAATATCGTACAAGAATCAGCCCCATTTGTACGGATAGGGATCATTGAACTCCTTCTAGAACTATTATTTCCTGTCTGAGAAACCTTCACATGACGCTTGAAGCAAAAAAATGCTGCTATAGCCAAAGCCACTCCCATCACCACTCCAGTCGACAGCCCAATAATTAAACCCGCTGATTGCCCTTCCATCTCTTTCTTTACAATTCCCAAATTATCTACTTCCACAATTCGTCCATGTAACACAAATGAGTCCAAACCAGAAGCAAGAATTCTTATAACTCCTGTAAATCCTATAATCTTCAGATTAAATTCAACACCAAATAAACATAGTAGTATCTTTTTTTATTATATATGAATATGATGCCTATGAAACTGAGCTACAGATTTTACCAGAAAACAATCGACAAAAGTTTACGCGACTTATGATTTTGGCGTCTGAAGCGTTGAAACGCAAAATAAAATGTAGAAACAACGACTAGACAAAAATCAAAAAACAACAGCGAAACGCATAGACCGGGAGATTTATGCGTTCTCATCTAAAAATTCTCATTTAGTTTCCAAAACAGAAAAAGTCAAATCTAATCCAACGACTTTGTCAACCAGAAACCACAACAACAAAAATCAACGCTGAGTTATCAAATAAAGTAAATAACAAAACAAGCAGAAATACAGAACAAAGCAACCTAAAAAACTGAGATAAAAAAAACGTCGAAAAAGCAGCAAATGAACATATCAAAAACAGAGAAAGGCAAAAAGGAAAAAAGGAAAGTACCTCGCTGGAAAATGTTGACTGAGTAATGGTTCTTCTTCTTCTGCAAACTCTCTCTGAGAAGAAGTAGAAGAGAATTGTGTGTCGGAAAAACTGAGCGATGAGAGGAGAGAGAAAAGTTGGGAGGACGTGCGGAGGAGGAAGGAATTTGGTGCGAGAGTGAAGGCGAAGAGTATTTTAGGGGCGAAAAACAAAGAGACTGAACGGCAACTGGTCAATAAAAGAGCACGATTACTTGTTTTTATTCTTTGCATATTCAAATTGGTTTGGATGCCACCGGGCAACCGGGAAATTCTACTCTACATTGGCAACACGCGTGCCAATGGTTTCTTTTATGCTAGGAGTGGGACTAGTGCACCTCCCACCCCAGATTTTGAGAAGTGTCGAACTTTCTCTGTTATCAATGTTTTGTCCAATTTCATTTCGTCACTTGAAACATAAAACGGCATTTAATGTCGGTATTTTTTGGTGATTTTTAGGTACCAGAATTATAACATGGTACGTAAATATTCAAATTTTCGAAGATCGTACACTAATTTATTACAAGTTAAAGATCGGGATTAAAATTTTAAAAGTTGCCGTTGTGGGATACATCAAAAATGTTTTTTTTTCTTTAATTCAAGTAATAAACAATTATACATTCATTATAAGTTGATTGAAGTTTTATGAGCAAAACATTGTCCATTTTTATTTGAAGAAGAAACCGTACCAAAAATGGAAAATCATAAATACAATTTTGTCAATTTAAAGATTGTTGTAATAGAATGCACTGAATACTGATTATGAATGATTGAAACACATATATATATTACTCAAATTAAATTATTGATTCTATTTTTTTATTATTTCTTGATAATCCTGATTTTCCAATTATATTGCATTATTAGCTCTCTCTAATTGTTGACTAGGGAAACCAACAATCACTATTTGTAGTAGTTATCGCGTAAATTTCGTCTTCTGTAGGTTGCATATTATATAGAATTTGCAGACTGTAATAAATAAAAGTATACATAGTATAAATATTGGTGAAATTCGAACTTGTAATATTTGATTATAAAATAATTTAAGGAAAAATGAAAGAAACTAATAACTTTGATTTCAAATGAAAAACAATTGGAAGGAAAACGTTAATTGATGAGTATATTTTATTGTTAAATTAGGCAAGACTATGTAATGTAAAATTGGAAGTTTTCAACTGCTAACCTAAATTGAACTTGTGTTAGATATGAAAGTTGTCACACAAAGAGACTTTGTCAAGACCAAGTACAAACTGAAAATATCCACTTGAATAATATATAAATAAATACATCATCATTCTTACTTACATACCCACGTAACTAATGTTTACTAGTGATATTTATATTTGTTATTTTTATTCAAATTTTATCCGTCACATAAATTGACCATGATTTATTTTAAATAAATCTGGCGTGAAGAAATAAATCAGATTGACGTAACTCTGGCAGCAATTGATTACGTGTAAAATAAATAATTGAGCAAGTTGAGTATTACTCCCTTCAGATCATATTAACTTTGAATAGAATACAGTGATCAGATTTTCTGATAAATGGTAAATAAGTAATATCATTTTTTTAGAAAGTCATTTATAGGTTCATTGAATTCAGACAATCATGTTATTAACTGAAAATCAGGTGCAATTATTAATATTATTTTCGATTGTTAGTTTTTTTTAATACCGAAAAACTTGCAATTGTTACTATTGGTGCGCACATGGTAAACTTACACATAGTAACTTTAATGAATTTCAATATGTGAAATTTGGCCAAAAGGTGGTTGGTGGGTGCGACCGCCCGCCGAACTTTCGTATATTAGTATATTACTGCAATTACTCCTCTATTTTTAACAATTTTTATGTTTGCTACACTTTGATTTTTGAGTTCTCCCTTTCCCCTCCCCACAATTTTTTTGAATTTGTCACTCTGCCCTAAAGTTAATATTAAAAATTAGTGTGAATATGGCAACAAACTTTGAATTTTTTAAAAAAATAAATACACTAATTTTAGTAGAGGTCTAGAACTTGGAGTAGATACATCAATTTTGATAGAGTTGCATATGTAATTTAACATAAATTTTATGCTATTCATATACTATTATGTTTGTAGTTTTTTTCTTTTCCAAATACTTGATTGATCATTTGAATAAAATTTTGAATCTTCTACAATTACATTTGGAGCGCCATCAAAATAGGGTGTTGTACTATAATACTTTCAAGTAAATTACAAGAAATATAAAGGTTATTCATAGAAGAACATAATATCCCTAAATAAGTACTAAAATATAATTAGTTTCAAATAGAAACGAATGCCCCCCCCAAAAAAAAAGCAACAGGGAAGACCATTCATTCCCTTTATATCTAACCCCTAACTAAAAATTCTAAATCTACTTCTACCTTTGTTCACAGACTTAACACTTTAACCGTTATATTATCCCATGGAGATAGGTGTAATTATATTTTAATTTCGTGTTTGCAGACTCATAATTTAAGTACTTATGCAGTTTGAGCTAATGTTCACATTTAGACTCATAATTTAAGTAGACTGTTGGGATTGAGGTGTTTAGATAAGTATATTGAAATATCAATATTTTAAAATCAAAGTTAAAAACTTCCATGCGATTCTCAAAACTTTAGTAATTGAAAGAGTTTGTTCAAAACTCGTATTTAATTACTATGCGAAATTTTAAGTAATAAATCAAGCAAATCTAGTTTTAAGCTGCGAACAAACCAGCTATAAAAGAAAAACAAACATTCCGCATGTTGAAACCCGAAAGAGGAGGGAAAAAAAGAAGTGGGTGCGGTTTTGCTTTAGATCTGATAAAGATAAAATAATCATTAAAATGCAATGATACGAGTCTTTATTATTATATTTCATGTTCATGTGGTGTATGAATATCTGATTATATAATAAAAACCAAATATATTATTTTATACGTGGATGAAGATCGTGACATTATCTACTTGTTTCATTTTTTTTAATCTACTTATCATATTAAAACTAAGGAAATATTTGCAAATACTAATTATAAATATATTTTTATTTGTTTTTGCTTAAAATTGAAACTAATTATTTTTAAGTAAAAATTGAGAATTTTTTAAATTAATAATAAAATATGAATATATTTAATAATTTCAAAAATTATATCACCTTAAGCTTTAAAAGTATATTAATTGATGCTTAAGAAAAATTATTTAAAATAGTTTAACTGTTCAATTTTATAGAAACTAGCATAAATATAACGAGCCAGGTATATATTCAAATAGAGTATATTTTGTAAAATAGCATTAAATGATTTCCAATATTATAGAAAATCCGAACATAAAATATTATCGATAACATCACATAAAACATTATAATAATAAAGTAAATAATAAAGTTGACTGTTGATTTGTACTCCCTCTGTACCATTTTATTGGTTCAATTTCTTTTCGGTACGAAAATTAAAAAAATTCTTTTTGTGTGTAAAATAAGATAAAGTTGTGGGGTTAATTGAATATGTTAGATCAGTATTTTAATTGAAAAATAAAATTGGACTAATAGAGTGTGACAAAAAATAAAATAAAAATAGAACCAATGGAATAAGAGAGAATAGTTAATATTCATATAAAGGGTAGATTCGGAATCCTGAAAGAATTAGTGGGAGAGAGGAAAGCAAAATGTTGGGCACCGGAATTATCGCCAAAGCACTCAATCTCAGCCCTGCTTCCGAAAAAGGCGACCAACTGCGTGAATCCCCAGCTCTATTATTGCCTTACGCTTTAGCCGCATTCTCTAATTAAGTGCAAGACTACCAATTTGTGTCCCATATTCCTCCTAAACTTTCTAACTAGTGACTATTATCCGAAAAAAATTAATGTTAGAAGAGGACCACGACTCAGGTTACCCTAAAATTAGGGATGCCAATTAGAATCGGACATGATAGACTTGGCCCGCTCACTCCGCAGTGGGACGGATAATATCTGCTTCGTAGAAGATTCGCCCCGCACGGGTGTGGGGTTTGGGTCTCATCTTGTACCCACCCGGTCCCGCCTCACAAATGATCTGCAATTTTATTTTTGTTAATTTATATTTTAAATTAATCAATTATGATTTACACATTTAAGATTTAAATCCTTTATCTTCATAATCGTTATCTTCGTTTCTCTCATTTCCTTTGCCACTCTATTACCATCGCTCTACATCACTAAAACATAAAGTAAGTCCTCATTTAGAAAAAATAATTTATTTAAAAATACATATGTAGCGACCGTTTGAATTAACTTTCTATTGAATAACCGCAAGAACTCATGTTACTCTTTAGGAGATATAATCAGATTCATTTTTTTTTTTTTGAACAAATTGCATTAGATGAATCTATGGGGCCGGGTTCTTTTAAATCAGCCCCACGCGGGTTCTGGGTTCAAAATTTTGCATCCGTACATGTCTGACTCCATATATTCAATGGATGGAACGGATCTGAATTCTATAATACCCGATCCCGACCCGCAAAATTAACATCCATACCTAAACTATCTAAATATCACTTACCTAAAGAAATCACAAGTCGGGTCTATGTCCCAAATTGATAATTAATGTCCGCTAAATTGAAAGGAAAGGGGAAAACCCACGGACTTAATTTTGTGGGACCAAATTGTTAAATAACTTATTACTAAAAAGTAGTCAAATATGAATTAATAACTTACTCAATCTGGCTCGGCCTATGCTATATATATACCGTAATGCTATAGAATAATTTGAAAACGAAAAACTAAAGGGAAATGGAGGCAAATGTAGAGGCGGCCTTTGGAGCTCATTCTAATTTTCAATTCAAGTTCTTATCTTTTTCCTTCCACTTCAATGTTCCTTTTATAACAAACAATTTGTTTGGTTTATTTTTTGAACAAACTTTGTTCTGCTTGGCGATAATCCTGCCATTATTTCTTTAAATTGAATATGTCATACATGATTAATTTTTAAGGCTTAATAAAATATAATTAAATAATTATTACAGATTTTCTTCGTACTACAAGAAAAACAAAAGAATTATTATTAATATTAAATGGAGCCGGTTTTTGACTTGGTGGCGAAGATTTGGGCATGTAAATATGTAATGTGAAAGATGAGGAATCCTCACGTGGATGCACGTGTTTTGTACTCCATTCATGATTCAAACACAGCCTACGACAACGTGCAAAAATGTTAAATGACTTTTTCCAGCTTGGCCGAAACTCCACTTTGAGGATACTTGTAGAGATATATAAGACAACCATCTATTAAGCCTTCGAAAGTAGTTGCTTCAACTTCAGCCACTCGAATTTTCGATATTCCTTTTTATTTCTGACAAAAATCCAAGGCCGGACAGCTTCTTATGTTTTTGCTAGGATTAAGGTGGTCCTCAATGAAGTTGTAATCATATTTGGTTTTAATTTTGTGTGGGCTTTACTCTGGCGAAGTCCAGTTCAAACTCATGAGTTTGTATCCTTAATCGTATAAATTTTACAAAAACAATCCTAACGAGCTATATTGGACAAACTACGTGTAAATCGAAAGATTGGCACAAGTTGCAATCTGGAGTTGGAATCACGCTTATTCATAAACCTGCATTTTTTACGAAAGTGTGTATTAAATAAACTCTGTTCTTGTGTAATAACATGCAAGAGAAATCATTTTAGACTAATTATAAATAATGTTAGCCATCATGCACAGAATGTGGGTGCGCAAAGGCCTAGGCCCCAAATTTGAGTTCGCCCCAAATTTTTAGAGCCGATTATGTCGAAGTAATAAAAAAAAATCAACCCAAAATTTTATAGCACATTAATAATATACAATAAGTGCTACAAATGTGTTTGCCTTCAGAAATAAAGAGAATTGATGAAGTTCTTGAGTTTGTTAAAACTTTAGTTTGTTTTCCTAATGTTATATGACATATAAAATATTGTTAACTACACCTGTTACTATGGCTTAGAAAGAAGTTTTTCAAAACTAAATTGATAAAATCATATTTTCGTTCTACTATGTCTCAAGAAAGGTTAAATGAACTAGCAAATTTATGCATTGAAAATGATGCATTAAAAAAACTTGATCATGATGATGTTATTGATGATATTGCTTCTCAAAATGATAAAAAATCTAAATTATTTCAATAATCATTTGATCTTTATTTTTTTAGTTTGTTGCACTTTGCGGTTTTTACTTTTAAACTTATGTAGGCACACATAGCACTGAAGACCATTATGTGTTATCTTTAGCTGACAACATGATTCACGCGAAGCTTCAATAAGGGGGTCTTCTTTTTGCTTTTCGTCTAGGACTTCCAAAATGTCAGAATCGGCCCTGACCATAGGTAAGAGACTCTACATAGAAATAATGATAATTTTCAAATCTATGACCTTCGATCATAAGATAAACACCTCAAGCGTTTTATTTTATACTAGATGCATGATTTGTATTATTTCCAAGATTATTATTTATTCCTATAATCTTATTGGGCCCAACTAATGTCCAGGTTCGTGAACAATTACACGCTCACGCTTCCAATAGTTTCTAATTGGAACACTTTTACCAGCTGGAATCTTTTGTTAGGTCGGATTTCTTAATAAAGAACGGTTAATTACGACATGAAATTAAATGTCATGAATCATGAAACTTAGAAACTAAAATACACGAGAACCTTCTTTTTCAAATGACTTTTCAGTGATCCAAGTCACAATTTTAAAAAAAGAACATACTCCATCCGTCTCTATTTCATGTATCCGTTTGCTTTTTCAAATGAATTAATAAAGAATTTAATAATTTAAAAATTAAATAAATATAGGCATTGGAATTTGAGTAAATGAAGTAAATTAATAAAAAGTTAATGGCATGATGATGTATGCTATTATAAAAATTGGATAAAATAGTCTTTTTCTATAATATCATATTAATTAGACTTATTAAAATTAGTGAAACATTTGGTTATGCACAAAAAACTAGCTAATAGGCATATAAATTTGGGACATACGAAAAAATAAAGGAGGCATATATATTTGAGACTGAGGGAGTAAAATATTAACGAATGTTAAACGTAATTAGCTATTTATACCGAAATAGACACAAAGTATAATTAATTTCAAGTGGCATTTGTTTTGATATGTGTTAAAGAGTGAGATATCTTTATCACTCAAAATAATTTAAATAAGTGCTTTTGAAATAAGTGCATAAAATATTTAAATTAAATAAGATGTTTGTAATTGTATGCATTTTTTTATATATAAGTACTTAATAGATCAAAAAATAAAATATAGGTATTTGATATGAGGATCTATTTTTATAAGTTGTTTTTAATTTATTTTCATAAGTTATTACTATCAGCTGATTAAAATACGCCAAAATAATTTATTTTTTGAATAAACTATTTTTATAAGCTCTTCCAAACACGCTCATAACTGCTTATTTTTTAGAATAAACTCAAATAAGTTGGTAATAAGCTCTAACAAAGATAGCCTAAGACCCCATTTGGAAAAATAATTTAAATAAGTGTTTATGATATAAGTGCTTATATGATAAGCAGTTAAATTGAATAAGATATATGCGTTTGGATATATTTATATATAAGTATTTAATTACAGAAAAAAAAATCAAAACATAGTTAAAAAAAATGTTCTCAGGGTACATATTTGTTATGAGGATAAAAAAACAAATATTAGCGCCCGCCGCCGCTTCACAGCGGCGATCCCCAACGCAATTTCTGTTTCGACAGAAGACCCATTTCCATTTGACGATAAAAGTTAAATTCAACTGAGCTCTCCAAAGCATAACCCAATTTTCTATTTTTCTTTTAAAGAATGGTGAAGTGTAAAAACCTAGACCTTAAGGCACCAACGCGAATCTTCTGGCCCATTTATGAAGGACCACTCGATGGCCCATCAATCACGCGGCGCCACACGTGCATTGGTGGGCCACCCTTGTATTTAAAAAATATTTGAATTATAAAGGGTGGTCCACCAATGCACGCGTGGCGCCGCGTGATTGGTGGCCACCAAGTGGTCCACCCATTATGGGCCAGATGATCTTCTGGCTTAAGGCACATAGCTATGAACTACATTTTTTCAGTACGTTAACGGTATATTATTAGCCTCAAAATACATTTTAGACAAAATGAATTTCTACCCACCTTTGTACGTTAACGGTATATTATTAGTCTCAAAATACATAAAGTTTAGACAAAATGAATTTCTACCCACCTTTAAAACATTTTTCAAAATATATCATTTTTTAATTTGTAAAAAATTGCACACGATCCAAAAAAAAATCAAATTAAATATGACATGGACATCGAAAATTCCAATATATTCAAATCGAACTGCTATTAAAACTCCGTAGTTCCTTGAGTTTTTAATAAATAACATCATTTCAATTTTGAAGCATTTATAAATAATTTAATAATAACTATCGTTTGAATGTCATGTCCAAAATCAAAGAATTTTCAAACTTCCTGTATTTATAGGTGATAAATATTACAAAGTTTCCTACATCAATGAATCTCTCCGCCATTTAAGTCGTCAAAAATGCCACATCGTTCACTCCCTTAGATTCAATTTTGATGGAATTTTTTGCCAGTTTGTAATTGTTTACGAATGAAAAAGTCATGTATTCCTTTAAATAAAGATTAGAAACGTAATTTGACGGAAAAATTAAGAAAGTGAAGGAGTTATATTTGAAATACAACAAATTCTGTTTAAAGGGCAGGTGCTTTTGCCTTTTGATTGTGCGATTATTATTCCTATTGGGGCCAGGTAATGTCCAGGTTCATGAACTCGAACAATTAAATTATACTCTCACGCATTTAGTAGCTTCTGATTTCAACACTTTTACCTGGAATCTTTTGTTAGGTCGAATTCATATTAAGAACGCTTAATTACGACATGAAATTAAATCTCATGAATCATGACAACTTATTAAAATAATAATACCCAGAAAACCTTCTTTTTGTTTCTTTTTCAAATGACTGTTTAGCGATCCAAATGGCAGTTTTGTAAAGAAGAACATAAAATATTAACGAATGTTAAACGTGATTAACTACTTCTATTGACGAGTACAAATTATAATTAATTTCAAGTGGTATTTGTTTTGATATGTAATAAATAACCAAATAAGTATAGATTGCTTAAAAATCTAACTTTTAATTATAAATCTTAATTTAAAATTAATGAGTATTTTGTTCCTAATTAATAAAGTGAATAATTCTTTATTTTTTTTTAATAAAAGTTTATTGCTATTTTTTTCCCCAATTTGAGCTGGTTAGTTTCCCGGTAAACGTGTCAGCTTCTTAACGACACAGGCCAAAGGAAGGTCGGAACATTCTGCGTATGGTCAAACGGACGTGTGGTCGCCCTGGTGGAGGAGACCCATCGCTAACGCCGTCAACAGTCCCACACCACTCACCACTCCCAGCTACTACTCGTCTCTCTCTCTCTCTCTCTCTCTCTCTCTCGATATATATATATATATATATATATATATATATATATATATATATATGGATTCTCCACACTCATTCGCACGCTCTTCAGTCTTCTTACAACTCATCTTCATCACTTCCATCTCTCTCTCAGAAAGAGAAAAATTAACTTCATCACTTCCAAACATCAACGGATCACAATTCACACAGGTCACAGGTACTTCACTTTATTTCGATTCTTAATTTCTCTATTTATACCGGATTTCCCTATTTGATCGTGATCCCCAGCTTTTCCAGTTTTTACATGCTCTGTTGCATTCATTTTTCTCTCTTTCTACATTTTCTTGTCTTTTCGAAGTGAGGTTTCAGTAGCAAGCCTTGATTTAGGGTTTGATTCGCTCAAATTTGAAGTTATTCTTAACTAGGCCGTCTTTGAATTTCCAATTGTGCGCGGAGAGAGAAAGAGGATTTAGGGTTTAGGGTTTAAAATGTCTCGAATTATTTCTTATTATTTATTAAATTATGCAGTCTGAGAGATTTATTGTTGTTCGTAATCTGTCTCAGCTATTCACTCTGATAATTTTTCTCATATGCAGGTTGATTACTGCTTGAATTAAATGGAATCTCAGTGTTTCTCCTACGGAATAAGTGGTGCAGACTTATCATACTCTCCATATTACTCTGCTTCTTCCTTCCCTACTACAACGATCGGATCATCCGGATTCGATTCGAGAAACTCGCCCATTTGCCACTTCCACAACCATTACGATACTCAGACACACTCCGAATCCGCCTTTTCTTCCAATTCCTCACTCGATTTCACCACTTACTTCCCCTCTACCTTTCGCGTTCAAGATAATTTACTATTCAATCCTAATGAGCCATTGATTATAGATAGCAATAATCATCACATAAGGCATGCTCTGCAGGAGCTGGAGACTGCTCTCATGGCCGCGGATGATGAAGAGGAAGTCATCACATCACTGCCCTTTTTAAGGGAACCTCATTCACCTACTGATCTCAAGCAGCTACTCATCGCGTGTGCAGCGGCTCTCCACGACAACAAGCTAGATAAATTCGACGAACTTGTCCGCCTTGCTCGTGGTTCAGTATCCATAAGTGGAGAGCCGGTTCAACGCCTGGGCACATACTTACTCGAAGGCCTAATCGCAAGGAAAGAGTCCTCCGGTTCTAACATCTACCGCGCCTTGAACTGCACCGAGCCGGACAGCAAGGATCTATTATCCTACATGCGTACCCTCTACGAGATTTGCCCTTACTTGAAGTTCAGCTACATGGCTGCAAACGGAGCCATAGCCGAAGCTTGCAAGGATGAGGATTACATCCACATAATCGACTTCCAGATCGCACAAGGGACTCAGTGGATGACTCTGTTGCAAGCGCTCGCGGAGAGGCCTACCGGCCCTCCGCGGGTGAGGATAACCGGGATAGACGATCCGGTCTCAAGATACGCCCGCGGAGGCGGTCTAGCAGCGGTAGCGAACCGGTTCGCGGCGGTTTCAAAGAGATTCAACATCTCAGTTGAGTTCCATGCTGTCGAAGTTCCGGCCATGCACGTAACTCGAGAAATGCTCCGCGTTAGGGCGGGCGAGGCCTTGGCAGTGAACTTTCCCCTGCAGCTGCACCACATGCCCGACGAGAGTGTGGACGTGGCCAACCCGAGGGACGGGCTTCTCCGGATGGTGAAGTCGCTCGGGCCGAAGGTGGTGACTTTAGTCGAGCAGGAATCGAATACGAATACGTCGGCCTTTCTGCCGAGGTTCGTGGAGACGTTGGAGTACTACAGGGCTATGTTCGAGTCGATAGATGTGGGGGCGGCGAGGGAGGGGAAGGAGCGGATTGATATGGAGAAGAATTGTTTGGGGAGGGATATTGTGAATGTGGTGGCGTGTGAAGGGAAGGAGAGGGTGGAAAGGCATGAGATGTTTGGGAAGTGGAGGTTGAGGTTTATGATGGCTGGGTTTCAGCAGTGCCCTATGAGTCCTTATGTGAATTCTGTGATTAGAGGGTTGTTGAGAGGGTACTCTGGGAATTATAGTTTGGTGGAGAAGGATGGAGCGATGCTGTTGGGGTGGAAGGATAGGAATTTGATCTCAGCATCTGCTTGGCGTTGAAGATTTTGGAAGTAGGAATTTTGATACCAACATACTTTTGTCATGTTGTTTTATTAGTAAAAAATTTATATCTGCATTCAAATTTAAAATGAGTACTTAATAACCACATGTAAACAACACTTATTATGATGGGAAAACGGTTAAAAACTAGTACTACTATATTAAACTATACTTGTGTGTTTTTCCTAACTAATGTTGCAACAAATCATTCACAGTTCAATTTGATATTTGAGTAGGACGATTCAATTGATTTATTCAAACTATAGATTATATCAATATAAAATGAAAAATGAGAATATATCAAGTGGTTACACAGCTCACTGAATCAACTTCAATTCAAACTTTTTATGGATCAACTTCGATTCTGGTTAACTTTGACCATAAACATTTATATCGATCAACTTAGATCCTTCCTTTTCATGCATGTTATTAACTCATGAAACATTGATAATGACATATAATAAGAATAACGGGAAGATACGTAAATAATTCTTGGAACAATTTCAAAAGATGGTTTATGAAAATCTACGAGTGAGACTATATTATGGTTGACTTAGGGGACATTCATGGGTGGACGCAGGACTTTTAGGAAGGGGAGACAAAGTATAAGTGTATAACAAACATAATAACATATAAAAGAGTTATAATAAAATATATTGTACAATTAATTCATTAAAATCTAATCTCTAATTGATCTCGACAGTTCGTCATATTCTAAAACTTCTCAATAACAGTTGCATTAGTAACAATACTAAATATATATTTCTCAATATAAATCACCCATATTATTGTTCTTCCAATCATAATTCATAACACATTGAAGCATAAGTGCAGAACGTTAATTGAGATTTATCTTCTCTAATTTATTTTTTAATTAAAATATAAAATTGGATGGGGCATAATTGGTATATTTCCAACTCAAAAATTGAGCTAAAAAATTGAGGAGCAGCAATTGCCTCTCCTTGGCTACACGTAATTCCCTCTTTCAACCTTTTTTGTCTTTTTGAAGTGAGATTTCAGTAGCAAGCCTTGATTTAGGGTTTGGTTCGCTCAATTTATATCTGCATTCAAATTTTAAAATGCAATCAAATACTTAATAATCACATGTATACAACATATTATGATGGGAAACGGTTAAACCTAGGAGTAATTGCTTTTCACTAGAAACGGTTAAACTATTTGATTTAAGTACTTATCTGTCACATTATAAGCGTTTTTTTAGTATTTGGAAAATTTAACTTCTCTAAAATTAAGCAATTAAACTATTAAATTAAACAGTTTTTAAAAACATCTATTGAGATAATTTTGGTGCTTAAAATATCATAATTTCTTAAACTATCGAATATATCTTATTATTATTATTATTATTATTGTTATTATTATTATTATTGATACCAAAAATCCCTCTGCTATAGCTAAAAAATAAATATTTTGAACTTTAACAAAAAACAAATACTCCCTCCGTCCCGCTATTTGTGGCTCACTTTTCCGAAAGGGGTGTCCCATTATTTGTGCCCACTTTCCTAATTTGGTAAAAAATTACTCATACTCTATCATCTTCTCTCTCCTACTTTATTACATTATCTCTCATACTTTATCATCTTTCTCTCATACTCTCTCATTATCTTACACATCTTCTCTCTCATACTTTATCATTTACTCTCTCTCTCATACTTTATCATCTACTCTCTTAATTTCCGTGCCGAAACCAATTGAGCCACAAATAACGGGACGGAGGGAGTAATTAATAAGTGTTTATGATAGATATTTGCAAACACCCATTAAAACTAAAAGGTAGAAACTTCACGAATGTGTTGTTTTAAGAGACATTTTTAGTCTTAGTCAAATAGGTTAAGTTAAACACAAATATAACCTATAATTATCTAAAAACACAAATACACAAATAAAGTACACTTTATGACTGTCATAATGATTGGGCAAAAAAGTTGTCAGGGACCGATGGAGGACATGTTTAAAAAAAATAAAAATTAATGAAGGGTCGTCGGCCCTCATCATGTAAAAAAAAAATTGTTGAGGGCCGATGCAACGGTCATGAGATTGATGCCTCCATTGCTCTCCATAGGCCTATTCATTAATTTTATATATATATATATATATGTTCGATCGGCCCTCCATCGGCCCCTGATAACTTTTTCGCTCAATCATTATGTATGCCATAAAGTGTACTTTATGTCTATATTTATGTTTTTAAATAGTGATAGGCTACATTTGTGTTTTTAAATAGTGATAGACTATATTTGTGTTTTTAAATAGTAATATGCTATATTTGTGTTTAACTTAACCTATTTGGCTAAATTTGTATATCAACACTTGTTTTAATTGCTTCAAATTTCACATGTTCCTAAATTAATTCACTTTGGAAGTATTACCGTCTCAAATCAATCCGGATCTTCTGACCCAAAATTGGTGTCCCATTCGGTGGTCCACCAATCACGCCATGCCACGCGTGCATTGGTGGACCATGTTAGCAATAAAAAAATATTTTAGTTTTAAAAAGGTGGGCCACCAATGCACGCGTGGCGGGGCGTGATTGGTGGCCCACCGAATGAGCCACCATTTTTGGGCCAGATGATCTTGCGTCTCAAATTTATCATTTTAACTGCTGCTATGAATGTAAAAGGTGAAAAGAATGAAAAATGAATATATTAATCACTTTTAGCATAATTTAAGATCAAATTTAAGGCCATTTTAATAAACGAATAAAATTGACGAAGAGTTAAAACCAACAACTAGTTTCTATTTGAACACAAGCTAGTTTTTAGCACAAAAGCTTGTGTGTACCATTTTCGTCTACCTTTGTGTGTACCACACCACAAGGGTATTGATATGTGTTAAATATGACCCACTTAATTTAATGAAAATACTACATGTCAATACTCTGTGGTCAGGGACGGAGCTATGTGTGGGCAAGGGATGGCAATCCATCCCTTATTTTTGTCCATGAAATACCTCCAATATCCTTAAGTTTTGAGTTTTGGATACTTAGTTTGGTAGAGTCAATTTATATAACTTGATGCAATTAATATATTATATTTTTTGTTTGATGCAATTAATATACTATGTTTGTATTTTCTTTTTTCATGTATTTACTGATATAAAATTAAGAACATTTGATGTATAAATAAACTATCATTTAAATATTTATTAATTCCTCAGTTAGATATTATTATTCTTCATAATTTCCTCTAACTAAATTTAGAGTGATATCAAAATAGGATTGTGTACTATATTTTTCGAATAAATATAAAAAATATATGAGTTATTCATGAAAGAAGAATATAATCCTTAAATAAGCCATAAAGAATAAGTATAATTACATTTAAGTAGAAAATGTGTTAAATTTTTTTTTCGGGGGCGGAGCCCCCGAACCCCATACAAAGAAAACTCAATCCCCTGATTGTGCCCTCCCTTCGTATAAATCCTAGCTACGTCTCTGTCTGTGGTGTGGTACATACGAGTGTATACAAAAGTGGTATTTTTAGCGGTTTTTTTTTCCATATTATGATCTAATCATATATCCTTTTACAAAATTATAATATAAAGTTTCCTTGGAAACAATAAAATCTTCGTCACTTTTCGCCGCCTAAGCAAAATTAGGCACAAATCTGAAAATGCGGATTTCCAATTCTCATCCATGCTGCAACTCCCAACGCTATCTATATACAAACAACCATCGCAGCCCCTAAATTCACCCCCAATTTCAACACACATGGAGATATTGGAGAAAGCCAAAAACTACGTCGCCGACAAGCTCTCCAACGTCCCGGTGCCGGAGGCCACCATCGCCGACGTCGATCTCAAAGGCTTCGGCCTCGACGGAATCACTCTTCTCGCCAAGGTCTCCGTCTCCAACCCTTACGACGTCTCCATCCCGATCTGCGAGATCGCCTACGCCGTCAAGAGCAACGAGCGGGTCATCGCGTCCGGAACGATTCCCGATCCCGGATCGCTTAAATCCAAGGACAGCACGACGCTCGAGGTCACGGTGAAGGTGCCGCACAGCGTCGCCGTGAGCCTTGTCCGCGACATCGGCGGCGATTGGGACATCGATTACCTGCTGGAGTTAGGGCTCGTTATCGATCTCCCCGCGATGGGGAATTTTACAATTCCGCTGTCGTACAAAGGTGAGATGAAATTGCCAAGAATTTCCGACTTTTTCAGCGGGACGTCGAACGAGGCTGACGAAACGGTGAAGACGAAGTAGAGAGCTTTTTCTGGTTTGGTTTTATGTGGTATATACAATAAATTCTCTCTATGTTTGCTTGCATGGATAAGGCTAGGGAGGATATTGCATCAATAAAGTGAGTAGTAGTAGTAGTAGTAGTATATATATATATATATATATATATATATATATATATATATATATATATATATATATATATCCCACCGCTTTTGCGCAGTGCCCGACGAAAAATGTGTTGCGTGGTTTTATAGTCTAATTCATATTCGTGTTGATTAGGTAACGGGGAAAGAACAATAAATATATTAACATGAGTTTAGTCTTATTGAGCGATTTCAACGTTGCCGTTTTCACCTGCTTCATTTTGGAGAATGCTCGTTCCGTAGTAGCAGTGGAAACCGGTAAAGTCAAAACTTATAAATAAAATCGAATAAAATATAGGAAATGAAATACATTACAAATAGTTAGCACTGTATAAATGGATTATTTACTTTAAATAGTTTAAACTAAAAACATTGATAATCAAATCCTTTTCCAATAATTAATATGGTTACATTTTTAGAACACTTAATTAAACAACTTCATATAGAAAATACAAAATAATTATTTAATTGTAGACGGTAATTTATTTAATAATGGAGGTGTTGATTAATAGCCAATATAATGGCGCATGTGCTCATAGGCCCACATACGACATTTGATCCAAAAGCAATTTACTTAATTCATAATTGCATTTAAAGATTTGGGGTTGGGGTCAATTGGATTACAATTAAGCTGTGAGACAACTTAGTAAAACAGGGCTGGGCCGGGGTGGGCTGAGTTAGGGCTAGAGAAAATTTGGCTGGATAAATTATGGGTTCAAGGACTGGATTGCACTGGGCAGGAGCCCAGTCCAGCTCACTAGTGCATCCGCCCCTGTATGTAAGATACATAAAACTGATATTTGGTTGCAACACCACCACCACCATTTCTGCCGCCTCCATCATAACCACCACCGCTTGATCTCTCATTTTCATAGTTTGCCTTTACTTTTCCGCCATCAAGAATTTGAAGTTAATTCAAAAGGAATATGGAGAATCTAGTTATAAGTAGCTAGAATAGAAACTACTGAGACCGGACTACAGAAAGATACATTAGCTATCCACTATGAAATATAAAGCAGAGAATGAAATAGACCAGGAAAGAGATTCATAAATATATCAGTTTGTGAAGGATTAGCAAATCGAAACAAGAAAATTTAAATATTTCTAGCCTAGCTATTGATCTAACCGCCATTGATCCAGCTGATTTAGAAATACTTCACTTCCATGAAGGCTCCCCGACAGGGGCGGAGCCACGTAGGGACTAAGGGGTGCTATAGCACCCCTAGGATTTGATGTATATGTTAGATTTTAGTAAAATTTACATGTATATCTCCTAGTTTAGCCGGTTAAAGCACCTGTGTTATTTGCAATTGACCTGCGTTCGATTCCCTTTGAACATATTCTTAACATTTTAGCACCCCTTGCATACAAATTCTGGCTCCGCCACTGCTCCCCGACATATAGACATTAGGCAAACCTAATTTGGACTGAAGAACCAACTTAGAGAAAGCTTAAAGAGGCCTTCAGATGAATAGTGGATTGCTTAGCCGAGGAATGTAGTCGCCTAAAAATAAAAAAAAAATATTGGTTACAAACTATCAAATTACAAAGTCAGACCCTTGACAAAGCTTAGTTTTTTTCCAGAAACTTACCAGTATAACTCTCTCATGATCTCTAAATTGTGGGATCTTGAGAAACCAATTTTGCAAGAAAACCCCACTTCAATAGGTGAATTTGGATGTAATAAATTTGTTTCTAAAAGCCAATCAAAGAAGCAAAATCTGTCGACAAAAGCTATACACTTCCAATATTCAAATAAACTATAAACTACTACCTTTATTAGATTCCAATAAACTATAAAGTACCATCTTTATTCCAACTACATTCATTCTTGATCAGCTCATTCCCGTGTGGGTCAGCTATAAATTATGAAGCAAGTATTCCCTAGGTTATGTAATCCAGTTAAGCTTAAAGTACCAGCTTTAGAAGAACTTATAATGAGATTAGAAGAAGAGTAGTGAGCATAGTTAGAAAAAAAATTCAGAGAACCACTGCCAGAGTATCATTAGAACACTGCCAACTATCATCTTTCATGTCTTATCTATTTCTGAAAGACTCTTGATAATCCATAAACTTGTAATTCGAGGAACAACTGCATAATTAACCAAAGAAAAAGAACTTAATGTAGATTAACATTAATTAGATATGTTTTCTAATTTAACTTGACTAAGAAGATAAATAGGACATATCAGTGCAGCAGTAATGGATATTGATGTTTAACTCTTCAGAAGAGCAAGAGTTGCAGAGAACCTCATATTCCAGCCAAAGAGGACTTCATAAAATGCATTTTCTTAATTCAAGTGCAACAACAATAAGCTAAATATGTAGAAACAATTTAGAAGTAAGCTATTACTTACACCTTGCTCTGTTTGCTCCAAAGACTTTTTAGATATTACTTTTATCAGTCAACAGAAACATCATTATCTGCTGATAGTCCGAACACATAACTGCAAAACATGTAGCATGGAGTTGAACACGAATATGCTGTGAAAAGATTTTGGGCAGAGCATAGGGGAAGGGAAAAAAAAAACTCCTCACTGAGTGGGGTGTGAACATATGTTGAATCGTCAGATACATCAAAAAGCAGATCAGCTCCCAGATAATAAAAAAACCTGTTGATAGAACACATGATAATTGGTCAAAGACAAACAATAATAAAGAAATCTCTGTCACAATAACAATTGAGCTTTTAAAAAAAAAAGTAAAAATAAAGAGAAGCAAAAGAATAACTTCTACCCTTGAAACCAGTAATGCAACTAGTTGCTTCTAGTCAAGGTCTTCATCTTAACACAAAGTTTCTATGTTTTTCAATAAAAAACAGTTTAAAAATGAATAAATATGAGGAAATTGGAAGTAGAGATTTTGGTGGTAAAACTGATAATCCATAACAAGCTTATCATCATGTAGTCAACAAGATCGAGAAAGTATCTCCGACTGGGGAATTAATAGTTCAGAGAGCAGAAATAGAAAAAAGAATGGAAAGTGTAATCAAAGCATTGTTTAATAAGTAATAGCCAAGTGGCAACTAATAGCAACCTATGACATGAGGTAAAACTGAAAATTCAAATGAAACTCCAATGTACACCAGGAACATATGAGTCAATACACATGTACCAACTAAATTCTAAGCTTTAAGTCTTAATAATACGTCGAAGTAGCTACGTAATGATCTCAACAAGTATATGAGTTTTTTCTTGCGAGATTATCATAACTGACATCCATGGTAACTTTGTTAATATGCATCAGTAGGTTTTATATATCATATTTAATTTCTGCCATGAATAACATATTTGAAAAATCGTTTAAGAATAAGATTAACAACTCAATATAATCTATTGGCAACTTCTGATGTTTGGTGGTAAGACATACATGGACCTTCTCATTTATGGTGATTATGATAATTGGAAAAATTTCACCACCTAAAGTCCGAAACTTAATCTGTACAAAAATCTATGCCTCATCAAATGAGAAATTTTGCAAGCGGACAGTGCATATGCAAGTATAAGAAAATTTGTGAAAACTATCTCAAATAATCACAAACATCCATGATTGAAGGAACTAAATTCTCAAAATAAAAACTACTTAAATTCCCGTCAAGATTTCAATAGGAAATTTCCCGGTAATTCGTGACCACACAAAATTAAAAAAAAAAAAAAAAGAGTTGAAAATACATAAAAGCTCAAATGTTTAAACAAGTAAATAAAAGAGCAAATAGCCTTATTGTTGTTAGCAAATCGGAATTGCATAACAGAAGCGATAGACATCAGAAACGAGCTATACATCATCAATTAGCGATGCCTGAAAGATGTGGTGCGCTTGTTCTGATCCACCAAACTCCTCAAATCCACACTGACACACATTCACCATAAACACAATCAGAACTCAATAATTATAGAAAAATTTAGTCCAAAAGAAGATGAGTTAAAAGTAATTTCCAGGCCTAGTCGAGACGAAATAAGCCCTAACTAGAATTAGAAGCCTCAATAGTCTCCACCTCCAACTCTTCCTCCTTCTCTCTGCCACCAATCTTTGGTCTTATACGACGTCGTCCAGCTCCACGAAACTGGCAGCAAACGACTACATTGATGAGAGGCATCTCGATGCCGCAAAACCGGAACTGCTCCGAGTAAGAGACGTCGTACCGAGGCTGCTCAATGAACGACTGGATTGAGCGAAAGTGGAACTCCGGTGGAGAACAAAATAGGAAACAAAACTGAGCTGATTACGTTTCTGGCAGAGCATGGAGAAGCAACGAGACGAGATGGACGGTAATGTGAGAATAGCTTTGCTCCGGGAAGTGAACGATAACACTCTCATTTCGGTGCGATTGCACTTCCGCAGCTGTGGGGGAGGAAATGGCGTCGCCGCCGCCGACGAGAGTAATACTCTTGAAACTGTAGTGTCTCTTGTGCATTTCTGTAGCGGAGGTAATGGCGCCGCTGTTGCTGGCTTCTCTGATTGTTAATCGAAGAAGGTGGGTGCGGTAAAAGTGGAAATAGGCACTCTTGGCCAAAGTTAAAAAAAAAAAACAAATTTAGCCTTCTTCTATAAAAAAATACATATCTAGCCATTTTGTCTTTTTGTGGCGCAGAGTGTCAGGGGCCGATGGAGGGCCGATGGAGATCGGCCCTCAACATGTTATTTAAAAAAAAAAAAAAAAAATCTGACTAATGGCCATCGGCCAAAATTTGAAATTTTTTTTTTGAGGGCCGACGGCCCTATGTTGAAAAAAAAATTATACTTTTTTAAGGGCCGATGGCCCCTGCTTTTTTTTTTTTATTTTTTTTTATTTATTTATTTTTTTTAATGGCCTAAACTAAACTTAAAAAAAACAAAAAAAATTTTAATTTTTTTGAGGGCCGATGGCCCTCTGTTTAACATATAAATTTTTTTTATGACCCTGCCTATTTTTTTTTTTTAATGGTCTAAACTAAACTATAAAAAAATAAAAAGTTTTTTAATTTTTTTTAGGGCCGATGGCCCTCTGCTTAAGAAAAAAAAAAGTTTTTAAATTTTTTTTTGAGGGCCGATGCCCTCCTGCTTAACCCCCCTTTTTTTTTTTTTTTTTTTTTTTTTTTTTTCAGGAATTATGGAGGGCCTATGGATTCCATCGGCCCTCCATCAGCCCCGCCGTATAAGGACAAAATGGCTATATTTGTGTTTTTTTTCGTGATGGGCTATATATGTATGTATATATGTACTGTGTGGCTACAGTTAAAAATGCCCCATCGAAATAGTGGAAATATTTCGACTGTGCAAGTTTATGGATTTAATCGAAGGAGGAGGTGAGTGGAAAGGATAGCGTAGCCGCCAGGTATGAGTTTGGTCAGTTACTAAAACGACCTAGCATGATAGAGGTGTAAGTTGTGGGCGAGGGGTACTTCTGTCATTTCCCACAACATGTCTCTTATCTTCTTCCTCCAATGATATATATAGGAGGTTCAAATGTGAACAGTCTATTATCGTGTGTACGTGTGAACACTGCACTTTAAATACAAATGTAGTGCACTTTAAAGGCAAAGATATTGCATTTTAAAGTGCAGTACATTTGTCTTTAAGTGCAGTACGTAAAGTGCAGTATTAAAGTACAGTATATTTACCTTGAAAGTTCAATACGTTTGTTTTTAAAGTGCAGTGTTCACACATTCACACGATAAGGGTTGTTCACACGGGAACCACTCCATATATATGTGGAGTGTTTTGATCCAATAAATAATACTTCCTCTGTCCCATTGATCTTGTCTCCTTTCTTTTTTGCAGAGTGAATTGTCAAAATAACATTCCTTTAAAAAATTATTCCCAAAATAACATTTTTTAAAAATAATTCCCAAACTAATACTCTTTTTGCTACCTATTTATTTCCTTACTAAATAAATATCTACATGGACAATGATTTTAATTTTTTACATTACTAAATTACAATAAAATATACTAATTTGTTGTTATAAAACGTATTTCCAAATAAAATATATTTGTTACTTGTTTTATTTATTTTGTAAGTTATGTGTCCCGTATTTTCTAAATTAAAAAAATGTTTTTTATTTATTTACTTGTACAGATAATTTATTTCAAACAAACAAAAAGTATTTTTATTTTTCCATATGAAAAATAGATTTTTTAATTAATATAATTACAAAAAAAATAAAAATAAAAAGAAATACAAGTGTTGAAGTTAGGTCGGAAAGAATTTTTTTTTCGTATTTTCAAATAAAAAATATATTTTATTCGATTTATTGTAATATTTTTCGTATTTTCAAATAAAAAATATATTTTATTCGATTTATTGTAATATTTTTCAAAAAAAAAAATTTATTTTTTTTATTCCTCAAAATGCTAGTATAGTAAAATTGATTTAAAAAATACAAATTATTTTCCATGTAGATATTCATTTGTTAAATAAGTGCATAGGTGACAAAAAAGTGTTAATTTGAGAATTATTTTTTAAAGATTGTTCTTTTGGGAATTATTTTTTTAGTAAGTGTTATTTTGACAATTGACTCCTTTTTGGCACGGTTATTAAGGAGAGTTAAAAGTTGTGTATAAATGAGTGTCTCACAAAAGAAAAGTGGGTACTTGTGTGTAAATAAATTATTATTTTTGGATGAAGACAAGATAAATGTGACAACCCGAAAAGGGAAGTAAGACAAGATGAATGAGACATAGGGAGTATATGAATATATGATTCTAATTTTTAAATATTGATATTCAGATGGAGTTGTGGGTTAGATATATAGACTATAGCCCATTTTGAAGGCCAAAAATACGATACTTCCTCTGTCCCATATGAAACTGTACGTGTTTTTTTGAGATAACATATCGATTTTGATCATCTAATGTGGTAGTGTTCGATTTTGGTCCTATAACTTTATATAATGTCCGATTATGGTCCTATAATGTAGCAGTGTTCGATTTTGGTCCTCTAACTTTATATAATGTGCTAGATTTTGGTCAAATGAGCAATTTTTGTAAAATTTCAAGACAAAAAAAAAATGAAAACTTTCATTATTAAATCGAGTTCAATTTTGGTTCTGCAATGTAGTTTGTAATTATTTGTGGGTCTTGTAACTTTTAAAAATGTTTTTTTTAATCTCGAAACTTTATAAAATGTCTTTTCTATTTGACAATTTCTGCCGGAGGACCGAAATTGTACGCTTTATAAAGTTATAGGACTATGATCAGATGCATTATAAAGTTCTAGGACCAAAAAATAACAATGCTACATTAGAGGACCAAACTCTAATGTTCTATGACCAAAATTGGACACTGTCACATTATAAAGTTCTAGGACCAAAAAATAACAATGATCAGATGCATTATAAATTTCTATGACCAAAATTGGACACTATCACATTAGATGATCAAAATTGGACAGAAGCCACATTAGACTATTAGAGGACCAAAATTGATATTTTCTCTTCTTTTTGGACACGGGAATCAAGAAAATTGTGTTATGTGATGTAGATTGTTTGATCTTTAATACTTAAATGTGGTCTACATAATTTTTGTTATTAGAGGAAGACATCTGATAAGAAAAATATGTCATTTTTAGTGGAACGGAAAGAGTACTATATTAACATAAAATGGAGTTTCAACTTCTGTAAGTATTATCAAGAAGCTACACAAGCTGGGCTCTAACTGGTATGTACATACATTAAACACAACCCACGATGGTCCAGTAGATGCTACACCTTATCGGGCGTATTTCATTGGCTAATTTGGGTATTATATACAAACACCCTCATCTTTAAAACTGAAAACAGTTTTACTTGAAAGAGTTGGAGAGGCTGGTGCTGACCATTTAAAACATGAAGGGTGCTGGCGAAAATGTGGGCATTGCAGGTGAAATGTGACTTCTCCTGCAAAACATAATATTAACACATTATCGATCAACTCTACTTAAGCAAGATACAATCTTCCCACAATAAGAAGTGGGATTTGAAAGTAAATCAAACTCTCCTAATTAATGATAATTGTTATCTGTAAATCAAACTATATATTTAGTTTAAATGCAAAAACTTTTTCACAGTTTAAATTGCCAAATTTTCTTTTTCTTGGTTCAATTCACTGGTTTTAGATTTAAAATAAAGAAAAAAGCAAAATTGATAAGAAATTGTTCAATTTAGGTTAGGATGCAAGTAAAATCACCAGTAATCGTCATGATCGGAGGAGCGAGGCCGATCTCGATCTCTTTGCGACGCGGAGGCGACCTTCCTCATTAGGCTCTTCTTCAACCCCTCCGTCGGCCGTTTAACATTTTTATTTTTCTCCACCGTCAGCACATCTTCATTTATCGACGTCAGCGAAGGCCGCCATTCACTGCCGCTGCTTCTCGCCCGAACATGCTTCTGCGCCGCGCGGCGGTTAGGCTCCTGCAGCACCAACAACCTCGCGTCCTCCGCCTGCCGCCGTGACACTGACGATCCACAACACGCGACGAATTCCAACAGAAACTTCATAGTTGTTGGTGAAATCACCCACTCTTGAGAAAAACGATTAGCAGAAAGCAGCAAAAGGTATGAGTGGTCAGTTCGTGCCTTGCTTATTTATTCCTTCGATGTTTATGAGAGAGAGAGAGAGAGAGGTGAATATACAAGTTGTGATGGAGTGTTATATTAATAGAGGTAGGTGTGGAGTCGATTCGTCCTTTTCTTAAATCTCGATATATTTTTAAGTCTAAGTGCGCAAATTAATGGGCCATCATATTTCTACATATCTATCAAATTAGGTGCCAAAAAAAGTTTGCTACTACATTTAATGGAATCTATAGCTTGATTCATCTCATTACATTAACCTAAAAGTGTGCAAATTTTTTGTTTGTTCGTTTATACAGATCCAAATATTGATCGTTTAATTCTTGGATAGCGGTTGCATGTAAGAAAAAAAAAAGATTAACTTTTATTGGAAAAACAATATTTTTTTTTCAAAAGCGAGATGGCATCACTATACCATGAATTCGGAATGCGGGAAGAAAAAGATATGAATATTGTTATATTGCAGCGTGTATAAGTATTTAATGATTTATTCAATGCGCATCTTGAATTATGATTTATACTTCCTCCGTCCCGCTATTACTGTCCTACTTGCCTAATCGGGCTGTCCCGCTATTACTGTCCTCTTTCCTAAAATAGTAAAAATTACTTTTAAACATAAAATGAAGTGGGTCCCCCTTACTCACTACTCAACCCCCACATTCTTATACTCTCTCTTCAAAAATCTATCTCTCACTCGATTATGTTCCGCTCCGAACTCACAAAATTATGATTTTTATCTTTTTGAAAACTTTAGATTATTTCTTCAAATACAATATAAAAAAAATATAAAAAATAAAAATCGATTGCCTTTTATTAGCCTTGCAAAAATTTGGATAATTCTCATTTCTTTCCACCAACCACTCTTCGAAAACTGTGTCAATTTCTTTATACAATTAAAACTCATAAAATACACACTAAACTAAAATTTCTTAATCTCCGTGCCAAAGTCAACTGTGACAGAATTAGCGGGACGGAGGGAGTACTTTGTAAAGTGGAATTCAATTTAATATCAAACTTTAATAAAAGATTTTAGTTGGAAAGTGACTATATATTGTCCTATCCAAATAAGCTCACTAGGCTTAATTTATTGATTTAATTTACAACAAGTGGCTTCTTATAAATTGCCAATTTGTAAGTAGTATATTGCTTAGCTTTTAAGAAGAAAGTAGGGCTCTTAACTCGCGATATTGATTTTGATGGCAATGCATTGGTCCCATATCAAAGGGAGCAGATAAAGTTCAGCTTTCTCCCTACAAATAATATTCAAAATTATTTAGACACAGATTATAATCAATCATGAATAAATAGTCATTTAAGATTTTTTTTTTAAAATATAGTTTTTATATCACAAGTTTTATAGCCATTTTTAATTGTGTTAATGATTATTCTTACACGATAGACAATTAACAGAACGAAAGATTTCTAATATCTCACTAAAAAAATGTATATAAAGCTTAAGTACTTTTATAATGATTGGTGTAACTTACTTATCCTGATTGTCTAATTTTGTATTTTTAAAATATTTTTATACCATAAAAGATGATCGGCATATCAAATTTAAACCAACAGATTAAAGGACTTGAATTAGATAAGGAGGCATCACTACTAATGTTAAGACAATCTCACGACTCATTGTATTTGATCATTTTGTTATTCACTCTAATCGCGACTCACTTCGTCAACCTTTTTTTTTTTTTTCTCGCATTAATATAGTTTAATTTTCATTTGATTTTGACCATATAATAGTAAATTTTCAAATTAGACTTCCAAAAAAATATTTCTCAAATTAATCTCCTCTAAAAAAATAATTATCATAATAGTCTTCTTTAAGCACATAGGAAGCCACGTGGCATTTCTTTTACTTATTTTTATTTTATTTTGTATTGGATAATATTTTTTAATATTTTTTTAACATAACATTTTTCTTTTTGTTTTTTTTAGATTTTATTATTCGTGATGTACCACTAGACACTAAACCACTCACTTCTCATAAATTTTTCCAATAGTATATTATTACTTATTAAAGCAAGTTTTAAAAAAGAATAAAATAATGTAGACAGATATATATTTATTCTAATAATTAATATGTAAGAAAAGTATAAAATTATCATCAGAGTTGCAAATTTCCATTTAATTAATGTTTTTTTTTTTCAAAATTCAATAGCTCTATAATACTATATATTTCCTTTTTCTTTTCATATATAGTATTATTTTTTGATATTTTCATATTTAACTTCGTGAAATTGTGAGACCACTAAATATATTTAAAATTTTTAATGCTTCTTTAAAAATCTCAAAATTCTCCAAATGAAAATACTCACAACAATTATAAAAGAAAATTAAACATAAACAGAATAATTTCATGTGGTTTCCTATTTGACATAAAGAATACTAATATTTGGAAATTATTTTTCAGAGAAAATTAATTTGAGAAATACTTTTTTGGAGGAGTCTAATTTGGAAATTCGCTTTAATATCTAGAAAAACTTCGTAAATAAATGAATGCGAAAGATTATCCCACTACTTGCAAATCCACATCATTGATCTGAAACGTGTTTTGTCTTATCCAACAGCCAATCATCACCCAACAAGACACACAAATTTAGACGACGACAAGAATGTGAAGAAACGCAGACGCCAAGGCCAAATGATGGAAACGCAACAAACCAACTGTAACAGGAATGAATGCATTTCTATTCTCTCTCATCTGGAAACATCCTATTGTGGGAGTTAGAAGCATTAGTTACTTGTACGAGATGGCAGTAATGAATGAGTGAGTGATGTTCAGACATTGATGCTTGCCACGTGTTGTGTAAGAAGTTGATGAGAGAGAGGGTGGATCTCTGTCCCCCCAATCATGTGGAAACTCAAAGGCTGACTCACTACAACACAGATGTGGACTAATGGCGACTCTTTATCGTATTACTCCTTCCGTGGCTCGCTTTTTTAATCGAAACGTCCCATTATAAATGACTCATTTTTAAAAACACAAAAATTACGTGGACATAATTTAACTGCCAAAAAGTCAAACATACATCACAAAACACAACTTTCTTAATTCTGATGCCGAAAATAACAGAGCCACTTATAGTGGATAGGAAGAAGCATAATTTATAAAAGTTGCACTAATACACTAAATCGAACGTCTCTAGAATTGAAGATCAAAATAAGTTACAAAACAATACCAAACGTGTGATTTTGACAGCACATTGATAGGCAAAGAATTGATGATATGTAACCACATGTCTCTAATATAAGTGGAGATACGCAGTGACACGGTACCTGTTTGTACGAATGGCCAACGTTTCGATGGATATGGGCGTTTGCTTCGTATTATTATCTTCACCCTTCACCAGTGACGCTGAGGAGGTGCATTGTTGGAAGGGGGGAAAGGAGCTCTCGGTCTTGCATACTCCGCAAATATAACCCAACCCTCCAGAAACTACAAAACAAATTTAGAAGTTAAAAGCTACTGTTTCAGTATAACAGATATTTCATCCACAATATAACGGCAATGAAGAATGTTAGTAGCATCGTAGCAAGCACTTCCAACAACGTTGTATTCACGAATGAACCATCTACATCGTTCAAATACTAGAGAAGAAGATAATAGATATCCTGTCTTTGATATTTTGGCACCATAAAAATCCTCAAGCAAGATGAAAGGTCCATAGTTGTAGACTCTGATGGGCCTTAAGCTTGTTAGCTAATAAAACGTGTTGTTAGGTATACATGTCCAGACATAGTGTATAGGATATCTATTATCTTCTTCTCTAGTATTTGAACGATGTAGATGGTTCATTTCTAAACGTTTATTCAAGTCTATTCAACATTACACATTTTTCATATCTATCAACATTGCACTATTATCTTCAACATTACACTATTATCTTCATATCTATCAACATTACACAATTTTCATTTCTAAAAACATCACAACATTGTACATCCGACGTTTATTCAAGTCTACAACGGGCATTGTGATGATGATTCACAAACTTTTGATAAAATAAATACATAAACACAAAAATAAACACTGCTACATAAACCATGGGAGAAACAGAACGTATGTATGAAATAATGAAATTAGTTTCAAGATTAAAAAAAAAAATCCATTTAAATAAAAAAATTTAAGGAAGATGCAAGAAGAATATATTCACAAAAAAATCTGTATACATTAATTTAAGGTTAGATGCTACATGACAGTATCAACTCTGCTTGAAGAGTTGGTTGCTGGCTAAATCTTGCTTGCGAGATTAAAAGTACTTTTTAACACTAAGCAACACTGTGCATCTATGTTTAAAAAAGAAATTAAATACAATTCATCGTTCCAACTATCTAAAGAGATATAACATAGTAATATATGTGAGATTAGATTTAAAACTTGTTTCAATCTTCTAAGAAGGTAATGCAAACTTGCCTAAAGAGATAAAAAATACATTAACATAAACAAAAAAAGCTGTCCTAAAAACCAGGCCAAAAGACCCGTCATGATCGAAAACAAATTATTTAAATAATTCATTACTCGTAATGTCATACAATAGTAGGAAACGGTTTTGGACTGGTGAGTATTAGCTAAGGAATCTCCTAATAAGAATCTGAGCAGGATGCAAT
This sequence comes from Lavandula angustifolia, assembly GCA_028984105.1. Taxonomy (NCBI): domain Eukaryota; kingdom Viridiplantae; phylum Streptophyta; class Magnoliopsida; order Lamiales; family Lamiaceae; genus Lavandula; species Lavandula angustifolia. The sequence goes on along the minus strand of CM054815.1, from coordinate 21,168,996 downwards.
TTTAATTTTCACAGGAAGTTATCCAGTCGGCAATTAAAAACTCATATCATTCAAATTGAGTAGATCTAGTCATCTAGAAGTGTGTTAGCAGCTCGAGATTCCTCATAAGAAACTGGGCTGGATGTAATTTTGGTTCGTAGTACAAGTTACACAGTTTTCATTCAACAACATTATTCTTCAAACAAAACAGTGTCATATGTAGTCCTTTTCTCACCTTGCCATCCATGCCCTTGATCCCTTCTCCAGCTTCTTCTACTGTTGCATATTGCACGAAACCAAAACCCTTAGAGAATCCAGATGCACGATCAGTAACAACTTTAGCTGCACAAATAGGTCAAATTCAGGTAACTGATTAACATGTTTCAGCATCCTATTACAAATCTCCAAATAGAAGAAAAACATACCATGGACTACTTCGCCAAATTTAGCAAAAGCATCACGAAGACCTTCCGATGTTGTACGTTTGTTAAGTCCTGTAAATCGTAAAAAGCAATTAAATTTATAGAATCCAACAAATGAGGAAGTTGAGAATTTGATGATGATGATGATGAAGGTTAAGAAAACATTGACCATGATGATAACTATTCTACGATAATGACAATACACAAAACAAACATACTCTATTGTGTGTAGAAAAACAACCATAGAAACAGCAGTTCACAAGAAGGGCAGAAATAAAAGCATTCATCCATTTAACTGAATGATGATCGCAGCAGAGAAAAGAGTCGATAACAGAAAATCAATTCTACAAGCTGTCAACCCTAAGAAACGCAAAACAGACTAATCCAATCTAAATCGAATGAGGACTCCTTTAAATTTGTTCTGAAAAGCGCAAATTCAGGAATTTCAATTACATAATTAAAGCTAACAAGTCTGTTGATTCGCCATAGATCAAGAGAGACAGAGAGAGAACATACCAGAAATGAAGAGATTGGTAGAGGGTTCAGCGGGAGGCGGCTTCTCGACGTTAGTCTGTGGTAGATTAAAGGGGAAGCTAGAAAAAGAAGCGCCGAAAGCCTTTATTCCCGTTCCCATTCCCATTCGAGAATTAGCGGTAATAGCCGCCATCGCCGCAGCCCTCATTGCCATTTCAGGGTTTAAGCTTTTTACCCTGATTTGGGGGTTTTAGAGAGATTTCTCAAGACGGGAGAGCAGTGTTCGAGGAGCAGAATTCATTTACCAGCCAAATAAAGATACTCTGCTAGGCCTCAATACTGGGCTTCACGGGCCCAACCTATCTGAATATCTTGGCCGGCTTTATTCGCGGACATGCAGCTCCGAGAAAGTAATTTAATTTCAAAATTGTTAAATTTATGTGTAATGTAGAATTAAAAACTAATTAGATTGTAACAATTTAAACTCCTATATTTGGTTTGATTATAATAATAAAAAAATAAGTGAAGTAGGATTTAGTTTCATTACGAGAAACCATACTCATATGTAATAGTCTACAATTAGTTTTTAAAATTAGTTGTTGGGTGGTGAATCTTAGCCATTGATTTTCCAAGATTTCGATTGATATAGACCGTTGGATCTAAACAATTAGTTTTTAAATTTTCTAACAGCTACATTTGGAATTGTGATTTTCATTCCGAACTGAAGAACCGGAATTGCACAACACCATCGAAGATTGGTCGACAATTCCAATTTGGAGCTCTAGTCGGTTTCGATTTTCTGGCCGGCTATATTGTTCTCTCCGCCCCATTAAAATTAACTTATTTCCTTCCCAATTTTATATGAAAAAAAGGATCTATACTGTCGTAATATTTAATATTAATCATTTTGGATTTCAATAAGAAAAAGAGGACACAGAAATAGGAAAAAATTATCAAAATCTTTATCATCGAAATTAAATTCAAAGCAAGTCGAACTCGAGTCTCATCAGAACAAGAAAAAAAATCAATATTCAAAGTAGAACAAAAAAACTAGCCTAAGCCTTATCCGCCTTTGAGGCTGTAGCAGCAGCTTGTCCACGGAGCCGACCAGTCCTCCTGGCTGCAATAAGACCAACCTTCTGCCCAGGCGGCGCATCACGGCGAACCGTACTAGCATGACCGATATGCTGGTGGTTACCACCACCATGAGGATGCTCCACGGGATTCATGGCAACACCACGAACCTTCGGCCATGAGTTCCTCTTCACCCTGAACTTGTGGTATGCGTTTCCGGCCTTCAACATGGGCTTTTCAGTACGTCCACCTCCAGCAACCTGGCCAACCATGGCACGGCAGGCACTCGGCACAATCTTTTTGGCTCCGGACGGGAGTTTGATTCTGCAAGCAATATTATAACTAGTCAATCCAAATGACAAAAGCCATCTAAACAACATTCATTCACATGTTTGTTGAAGAAATACAAAATAGATAATGAAGATGCAGTAAAGTTTTTTTTTTTTTTTTTTAACTAGAACAACTCAAACTGATCTAAATTTATCCTTATTTAATGATCTTATGCCTAAAATAAAAGTGAGTTCTTCTAGATCACAGAGTATTCGAGCTAAAATCAGATAATTCAGCACGAATTGATGCAAATATTACACAAAAATAACGAAATTAAGAATGTCTAGCAGCCTAATTACTGATTCCAAAGAAGAACTCATCGCATGTCAATGCAAAAAGCATGATGGACAAGAAATTACAACAATCTAAATTTAGAAATAAATTACCGAATTAGCAATAGCAATAAAATTAATCAAGTCAAACGATTTCCAAAAAATTATACCTAGAGGTTCCATTATCGGGATTGTGGGAGATCACAATAGCGTAGTCACCAGAAGCCCTAGCAAAAACTCCACGGTCACCGACATGGTGCTCGACGTTGCAGACGACGGCTCCCTCGGGAATAGATCTGATAGGCAACACGTTGCCGACGACGAGGTTAGCCTTCTTCCCGCAGTAGACGAACTGCCCAGTGTACATACCCTCAGCGGCGACGAATAGCTCCTTCTGGTGCTGGAATCGGAAGGGGTGGCGGAAGGTGACACGAGCGAGCGGCGCGCCGCGGCCGGGGTCGTGAATGACATCGGTGACGACACCCTTGAGGTAGCCGTTGCGCTCGCCGAAGTCGAGGGAGCGGAATCGAGCCGGACCCTTGCGGTGGTGCGTGTGGGACTTGAACACCGACCCCGCTCCCTTTCTCTGCGCCCGGATTACACGACCCATTGCTGTGGAGGGGTGTGTGTCTGTGTTGGAAGGAGAAGCGGTGGAGAAGGGGGAAATGAAGTGCGGGGAAAATGGGAAATTAAATTAGGGTTTTACGAAGTCTGGTTCGCTTGGGCTCGGTTGGGATGAGACTATTTGCTTAGTAATTGGGCCAAAATATAATTATGATCTTAATAGCCCAAACAGTGATTTATTATAATAACTAATTTGTTTATTTTATTGATAAATAAGTAATTCTTCCAAATCTACCTATATTCTTCTACACTCAACAGTCTTAATAATTGTTCGTCCCGAGTCAAACGTTCAGGTGTAGAGGAAGGGGGGTGAATACACCTAAAAAGTTTTTTCTCAAACTTGAACGCGAACAGTCCGATAACGGAGATTGTCTACTGAATGAGTTCAGTAGACCAGACAAGTTGTTCTAGATCGCGTGAACAGGTGACTGAAGGTGCTGAACTCTGCTAGCTGATTGATGTCAGAATTCAGAAACGTTCAACAGAGTTGAGTAGAGTGCGAAAAATGTAGGCTCAATTTAGTTTGGTTGAAAACGTTTGTTTATGAAAACTGTTTCAATAGATTAGTGCAGTCGGTTAAGCTTGTTACTGAAACTCAATTGAATGATTTTCTAATAGGATTTTCAGTATGAACAGTAAAATCAATGCAACAGTTAAGAACACAGAGACTTTTAAAATGGTTCGGATACACAAGATCCTACATCCACTGTCCTGAACAAGCAGGAGGCTATTTTATTATATTGAGTTAGTCTCAGTCGGTTTGTTCACTGGACAAACACCGTCTTGTGATTATACTAAGCAAGTCTCAGTTTACATGGTCACACAAAATTATGTTTGAATGTATCTCCAACGACGAAGGAGTTCTTAACACTATGAACAGTTCAATAAATTGAACACCTTCGGTCTAAGCTATAGATAGATACAATTGAGCTTAAGTTAGAGGGAAAGGGAACAAGAATGACTTCTAGAGTGAAAAACAGTGATGAATAATCTCTCTGGGTTCGTGTTCTTCACTTGGATGCTAGAGGGTTGAGTTCTATGTAAGCTTGAGTTCCCTTAGAGCAGATTGTATGCTTTTCGCGCTAAGATATATCTCTAAACTTCGTCGCGTATAACTTGTGTTCTTATTTGCTTGATGCTCTGTTCGTTGCTCGTATCTCGTGTGTTCTATTGTGTTCATGTATTTCAACGATTTGATTTTCCCTCTATTTATATACGCGAGCTATGGATAGATCTGTTGGAGATGAACTGTCCACGTGTCACTCTATTTGGGTAGCTAACGATTCTTCTGAATTTCCGCAGAGTCCACTATCTTTTGCAGGAAAGTGGTTGACTTGCAGCTTTTAACAGATACTTTAACAACTGGCTGCTTGTCATTGGTCGAGGTACGGAGAGTGATTGAGACACTTGCAGACTTCAAGGTTGATACTGAAGCTGACTTTTCTCAGTTGTACGGCCTCGGACCATTCTACTGAAATGACATTGAAGTCCTCTATCAGTCATGGAAACTGGCATGTCGTTGTTGAGTCTGACCCAAAGGTTCAGTAGTATATTCCTGCTGAGTTCAACTCTACAGAAGGTCAAGACTATGAGTTCAGTAAACTGCTCCTACTGAGTCCAGTTCTACTGACTCCTGAACACCTTTCAGTATGCTGCGCCTGATGAGTCCCGCACTACTGAATCTTCACTCCATGGTGCTGCGGCGAATAGTCTACTGAAGGACAACAGACATAACTACTGAGTCGGAACCATGCTAAAGGCTAGTATACTGAGTCTGAAACACTCAGAGACAAAGGTATAACTTTTACAATGGAATGATTCATCAATCAATATAAGGTTTTGGGATTAGTCAAATCAACAACTGAATCACATCTCATCAATAATATACAAAATTTTATTTGTGTGTAACATCTTTAGACATTTCTCTAATGTCGAGATTGTAAATTTGAACCATATCTAAGTCATTAAAATGAATATGTGTTAAAGTCATTATTATGTTTCACATCGACTTCATAAAGATCACGACTCCTCTATATAAGATTGGATATCTCTTCTTTTTATAAGGCATTTTAAGGAAAATGTGACTCATTTTATTATGGTATCAGAGGAGATTCAAGTCAACGGTATTTTGTTTGGTCCCTATGTTGGACAGATCCATTTGAATCATAATAGACATAGGGGTGACAAGTGTCGTCCCTTGTTCATCATGTATCGAATATCTTAATACCATCATATTTTTGCTACTAATTCTTATTTCCTCAGCCAAAATACCAACTTTCTTCGATTTAATTACACTATTGTTGATTTTATTTGCTATTTTTTACGCTAATTAGATTGTTAATTTGTTTTTTATATGTAATTTTTTGTTTGAAATTCATTATTTCGGTGCATAAACTTTTAGACTTTTAGATAGATGGATCCTACATTTACCCTTACATACTTCAATCTGCAAACAAATGCAACCCGTGAAGGAGCTTCTTTCCAAACTGCACACTAAATGCTCATAAAAAGCTATGGTTTATTAGTGCTGTCAAATTCAACTAATCTGTTAGAAACTTAGAATAGCAATTCCTGGATGAATTATTGTGATTTAGATTGATGGTTCGATTAACAGATTCAGACAACTTGCGCATGATACAAGATGATGTCAATTAAGTGTATCTCAAATTTTACTCACCATGTTCTTGAATCTTGACTACCCAGAACGGCTATATCATATAAAAAATGATACCACGTACATTGTACTTTAACTATATTGAGTGTGGGAGATGAAAATATACATAACAATATAATTATTATTAAATTGACCTAATAGGGTTTGAACACTAGATCAATTATTTACACAGAAATGAAATACTAAGATACATATTATCGGTGAAAATATGCATAATATTCCCTCTGTCCCATCCGACTTGTCTTTTTCTTTGTGGGGCCCGCTTGAAAAAGTGGTTGATTATGTAGAGAGAGGTTTCACAAAGAAAAAGTGTAAGTTTGTGTAATAATTATTTCCATTTTAAGAAATAAGAGAATTCACCTAAAAAAGAAAATATGACAAATCAAACGGGATGGAGAGAGTAATAATAATCCATCATACCGTGCTTAGCTTAACAAAATAGTACAACAAGATAAGCACAAGAATATTTTTTTTTACATTAATAATGAACCCAAATTAAAGCCGCTAGTGCCTAGTAAGTTTAATCCACAAAGTCAATGAGTTTTTAGATTAAGCTCATCAAGAAGCTAAGCTGTTAGAGCGTGATCCCTTCTATTCTAATTAGCTCTTTTCTTAGCATTAACACGACAATTAAAGCTTAAATACTTTCTCAAACTAATAATTATCGCTTATGAAAAAATGAGACAAGTTACATAAAAAATAAAAAATATTGATAAGATTCGAACTTCAAATTTCTTTTTATCGAAATCATTCAATCAAAGGCGGTGAAATAATGCACGAAACACCTTTTTTAGCGTACGTGTCAACATATTAATTCTACAAACACATTTAAAATGTGACATGATGTATATGTTAATCTACTTTAGGTTCAAGGAGGCCAGTCACTTTGGCTATTTTCAAGGCCTCTACAACAAATTGAAATTATATACGTATTAAAAAGAGTCGCTGTAGCCTACATGCTTTGCGTGTAATTAATCATCTCTTAAACATTCATTGAATCATTGTGTTAGTAGAATACGAAACAATCTTCCAACCACAATACTTACCGTAAAATGCAGTTAAATATATATTTCTACGATATGATAATATTATGATACAATGTAGGATAGTAACAACCGATTAAAATAAAAAAGATCCGATACTTTTTTGTCAAGAAAATGAGGTTCCGATGCTTTGATTTGGAGTAATCTAATCTAACCTAAATCCAAAAGATTAAGGCAAACAAGAAGGAAAGAACAAAAGCAAGGCGACATATAATTTCACTCTAACCTAATTAGGATTTTACATTAGCACCCATTAACACATACTAAATCAACACCTAACTATACTTAAATTGATAGTGTACTAGTTATAGAGTAAACAAAAGTGGCATTCTTTTTACGATGAGAAATAAACCGTCGTATTTATCAAGGTGCGAATCGGGTAAATCCAATTTCGGTGCAATAGCAAAGTAGCATTTCCGTGTTTTGCTTTTTATACGTGGGATGCAAATCCCTTCTCTTTTCTGCCTCTCACCTCCTTCAATCCACCTGCATTTATGTGACAAATTAAAAAAGAAAATACCTAGATTGGTTTAATTTTCTTGCTCGTGCTTCAACTATAAAAATAAATGACATTCAACTCCGAAGCAATAAATAAGGATAAGTTCAGCTTCTCTGCTATTCAAAAGCCAACGAACAAGAGACACACACAGCCCACATCATTAAATGAATCATTGGAATTCAAAAGGGTTGCATAAATTATGTTTTAATAGCACAAAAAAGGTTAAATTAAAAATAAATAAAAATTAAAGTAGAATCTAATCATTTGACTTGATGCAGTATCTACAGTTATTTTCACACAATTAGTACAAATTTATGTATGTATTTTTAATTTTTTTTTTAAACTCTTCTTCTTTCCCTCAAAAGACGGCAATTCCACGAAACACTCGAACCACGTTTGTCTAAAGTGAAATTACAATAAAACCTTTTCCCACCCCCAAATTACGACCGGAGAAAAGCAAATTAACTCACCCTTTGTGCTGCAATCCGGCGGATCTTCGAAGAGAGAGAGTGAGAGTTGCTTGTGAGCAACTCCGATGTCGATGAGTATTAAGCCGGAGCTCGGATCGCTGACGATTATATCCTTGACCGGAAGCCAGAGAAAGAGCTCTTCCTGCGTCAGCCCCTCGACGCCGGTGAGGCTGCCGTGGGTGAGATTAGCGCGGAGCTCACAGTCGTAGAGCGCCATGGTGTCGAATTTGGTCAGACACGGCCGCTCGAGATGTACTTGGAGGAGGCCGGAGGCGGCGGAGAAGTTGTACGATTTGACGTCCTTGGGGATGAGGCCGGGCGGGAGGCCCATGGATTTGAGGAGGTCGTGGATGGAGGTGGAGGAGTAGCAGAGGGGAAGAGAGAGAAAAAGGAGGAGGAGAGAGAAGATTTGGGAGAAAGCCATGGAAGGAAATGAAGGGGATCAATAATGAGAGGGGTTTATGGAGTGATTTAGGAGATATGGAGTGGAGGGAGATGCGGAAAGTAACTGGTTAAAAAGGATGGAGTTTGGTGTGCTCTTTTACTAATCTGCCCTTTTTTATATGGATATGTGAAATTGATTTGGTCGTCTCATTTTCAATATTTTCATCAAGATATTATACTCCGTATACTTTCTAATTTGTTTTAGTTTTTTATTTTATGTTTAAGATGTGAAAGATCATTGATTTAGGATGGGATCCACATGTTGGCATAAAACATCTAACATAATAAATTTAGTATTCATAATTAAAAAATAGTCATTTTGGACAACAAAATAATGAAGTTGATCAAAATATTCACGATACAATCAAAAGTGACTAAGGCCCCGTTTGATTGACAGTAAGGAATAAAATTGAAATCAGAAATCATTCCTGAAGGTATGGAATGAAGGAACGATTCATGAAAACAAAAATATTCTGAACTTCTGCATTTCCACGTGTTTTGAGCATCTCCATCGTACTTTGGAACAAGATAAAATAAAAAAAGACGTACAAACGATTAAGTATATAAATCTCTATTAATTTAGATGGAAGTCTCGGTCAGTCCCAATACAAATATACAAAATCATCTGGTACTCACCAAGACTTAACCGAGACTTCTATTAAACACAATAATTGACCTCAAACTCAACACCCTTGAAAAATTAATAAAAGATAGAGTTATTTTAGTAAATTTGGCTAATTATGAATGTTAGTGTAATACTGATTATTTTTCTTCACTTGTCCAAGTGACTATTACCAACATTTAAGAAAAAAACCCATAAAGTTATATGCGATTTTTTTCTTCAGATTAGTCGTTATGTAAATGTTTTATGCTTTTAAATTTTAATCAAGTTACGTGTATTACGAGTATTTGGTACTATATCACGTGCATTGACATTCAAATTGGTGATTGGGGTATGGGCTGCATTTTGTTTTGTGCAAGTGTCCGGATTAAATATTTGATATTTATGGCTATAAAACTATGGGCACATAAGTAGGGGTCACATGTTTTTAACACGGTACAGTATATATAATGTTATTTTAGAAATGGAATTAAGTATCAAAGCTTTGTCACCCTAACCACAAACTATTTCCGGTAAAAATTTGTATAATCGTTGGTTGTCCGAAATATAAATTGGCACTTTTAAATCGAAATTATGTGGATTTTAATTATCACTCGATAGTTACTCATCACATTAATATAACTCAATTACATGCAACGTTATAATCAGAAGAAAAAAAAACTGTCTTTTTATTCTTTCATGAAATAAATATAAAATTAAACGATGATCCAAGAAATGAATAATAGATCTAGATTCCTCGTTAGTTGTCGGAAACAAAAAAAAAATTTAATGCCTCAACTAGACTAAAATATGTTCAATTGTAGTCACTCATTTATATCATCATAAAGTTAAGAGCTTAGTTGAATAAAATGATATCTTGAGCACTCAAATTTAATTTAATGTGTGTTTTCAAGACCTTATTTTATGTATTTATCTATTTTTCTAACTTTTAAGTAGTTTTTAATATTTGCAAAACTTACTTCTGCATTAGCTTCACTAAAATTAAAAAGCTAAAATATAAATGAGTTTTCCATTTCAGGTTGTCCCAAATATAATGTCCAGTTTCCATTTTTTAACAAATTATTTACACACAATTTTTTTATAGGACTCGCGCCAATTTACACATCTCTATTCACAACTAACAACTTTCCTTAAAAATCGTACAAAAAACTAAGTGAACATTATAATTGGGACAAGGGGAGTATGTTTTTTATGCTAATTTCCCCCTACTTTTGCTTAGCCGTAATTATTTTCACGCCAATTTACACATCTTTACTCACAACTAACAATTTTCCTTAAAAATCGTGCAAAAAACAAAGTGAATATTATAATTGGGTTTGAGGGAGTATGTTTTTTATGCTAATTCAAAAAATCCCCTACTTTTACTTAGCCTTAATTATTTTCAACTTCAAGCATAAGTAAATAAGAAGTACTTATAATAAACAGTTGCAAATACATCCTTAGTATGAAGTTTTTCAATACCCTAATTGAACTAAAAGAAAGCCCAAATAGGCTAAATAAAGAAATATATACTGATTCTGCTGGGGCTATTCGTCCATTTACTAGATAAGCTAGGGAATTAACTTTTGACGAATAATGCAACGCTTTGAAGTGGAACCGGAAAGTCAAATCCAGAACAATCCATCTAAAAAGTAAAAGAACAACAATTCCCGGGACCGATAGGTCATGAGTTCAATTCCCACTGGATACGCTATGTGTGAGTCTGTCACCCTGTCACATTAAGGGTGATTTAACTTTTCTGTGTAGTTTGCAGGCTATTGCACAAGAGCGAGGTTTACCCTGTGCGCACCAAAGGTAGCGGCTGCGGGTTCCTCGTCAAAAAAAAAAAAAAAAAAAAACAACAAGCCCGTGATAAAATTCAGTAACATTACAAGGGCATAATCGTCATTATGAGATTAGTTGTAGCCCAATAGGATTTATATATAGCAGGGGCCTTTTTGACCGCAGGGTCTGCACCAGTCGGAGCTCAGAATCTATAACACCAAAATAATAATAATAAATAAATGTGCAACACTACTTCTTCACTGAAATTTACCATTTTACTGGTATCTGTTGGCACTAATGCATAACGGTAAGAAAAACTAACAGTCTAATCCAATATATTACCTGGACAAAATTATTACTCCCTCTGTTCTACTCTATTAATCTTATTTTTTTCGGCACGAAGATTAAAAAAAATTATTTTTACGTGTAAAATAAGATAAAATTATGGTGTTTATTAAATATGCTAGATGAATATTTTAATTTAAAAAAAAAAAAATGAGACCAATGAAGTTAGATGAAAAAAATACTACATAAATAGTCTCCAAATAAAGTGATGGAGTTTGGGTAATACCGGTTGTGGCAGGGAGTAGGGAACCATGCTATAATGGGCCATAATAACGGTAGCCTAGCGGGGACCTAAACTAATTTCTTTCATTTGACACACGTGGCAGGAGTTGGTGGCCAATTTCTTTCATTTGACAATTTTTGTCTATAATTTTGAGTTTATTTTTTGGCGAATGACTATAATTCTCTTTTTTGTTTAAAGTTTTTAATGATAATGTATATTGATAGATATTTGATCGAATTATATACAGTAATATCATATAAATGTATGGTCTATAAAGACTAGTAACTTCTCAACCTTTATACATCCGTCATGGCTTGAGGACAAGGGCGGATTCAGGTCATTAAACCACTTGAAGACGGATCCAATTACATTGGACTGAATGATTTGAAAGTCGGACAAAATTTTAAAATTCTCGAAAGTCAATATTGTATAAAAAAATATTCATTTCATTCATATTTTATATGTTCATTTGACTTTTCACACATATTAATAAAAGATTAAGTCGATATAAAAGTTTCATTTTTTCATAATATCAAGATAAATGTTGGTATTGAAATTTGAATATATTATACTAAATTACTAAAATAGTTAAATTAACATAGTTATATTTGTTATTAGAAAAGTTGGATAAAACAATATCTTTACATATTATTACATTAATTAGACTTATTAAAGTTAGTACAAAATATTTAATTAACCACAAAAAATAAGCAATAAACATATAATTATGGAAAAACGAAAAACAAAACTAGTCATATAAAATAGGGACGGAGGGAATAAAAGTTAGACTTTGTTGAGTCCAGCCCCGCTCGAGGGATTATCTGTCCATACTTTGATATTTTGCAAATGCTCTTTTAACATGAAGATCCAATACTATAAATTAATCGACAAATAAATGAATCATTTCACTATCTACTTTATAATATTTTATGAGCCATCTCGGTGGTATATGGTACAGTAACGCGCTTGATTAAAGTGGCTATTTATTAGAAAATAGTAGAATTTTATGTTTAGTAATCTCAAGACATGCATAATTAAAGAAGTTCTAAAAAAAAATTAAGGATTAAATAATTTGTACAGCTATCAACATTTGAGGCAGGAAAGAGTAATAGTCGGTGGCGTACGGATAGGGTGGGCAGCGGGGGGAACACCGACCCTAAAGCTTTAAGTATATTATGTTTTCAACAAGTGTTCATGTGGTCTAGCGGTATAAATTTATATATTCTCTTGTATTCTTTTTCGGCCCGTTCCATCATATTTATCTTGTTTCATAAAAAAGAAAATAATTACTACACAAATTTTCACTTTTTACACACAATCACCTACTCATCTACAGATAACCACTCATTCACCAAAATATCCGTTTCGAAATCAAACAAGACAAGTCAGTTGGGACAGAGGGAGTATATATTTTTATCCTGAACAAAATGTCTCAACGTGCCACTGGCAGTATTTCTCCTTTAATATAAATAAACAAAAACCTTGTAAATCATCATCATAGAAAACATACATTATTTTATACACATTAAGTAAACTTTAATTTGAAAATCTTAGTCTTAAGACACCACACTTCCATTAGTACTAGGGCATGTCTCCATGCACAATAAAGATACTTTTGGTATAACAATTCAAATATTTACACTCGATATAAGCATTGTTCTATATATGAGTCAATAAGCAAAATTCACATTTATCGTTAATTTTGAAATATAATATTTAGGTAGATATTATTGGAATATATGGAATATATTCATGAAATATATTCTATTCATTATTTAGGATCCCGGAATATATTCATGGAATATATTGTCTTCATTATTTATAGTTAGGATCCCTTTTATTTCTCATTTCCTTAACTAGCGTATCTTATCTTATTTTTTCTTAACTAGTCTCTTTGTAATTGTGTATATTGTTCTGCTGCTGTGCATAATAATATACACGATAAGACAAGATCTTTCATGGTATCAGAGCAGGTTTAAGGAGAGAAATACGCCATTCTTATTTTCCAAAACCTAATTCCTTGTTGTCTCCTTCTTATCCTTACTATGGCGAAAAAGGATGACGATCAACAAATCGCAGATGAAAAATCTGTTGAACACAAACCCATTGACCCAATGTCCCCTTACTATCTTTCCGCATCTGACTATCCCCGTCAGATGCACGTCAATGAAGTCCTTAATGACAATAATTATGCAGAGTGGTCGCAGGAGATGTATGAATTTCTCTACGCGAAGAACAAGAACGATTTTGTTGATGGAACTCTTCCGATGCCGAAGGATGGTTCCCCTAACCAAGCTCTATGGAAACGATGTGATGTTATGATCAAAGGATGGCTTAATACAACAATGGAGAAGGAAATTCGAACGAGTGTTCGATATGCACTAAGTTCAACACAGATTTGGAAAGATTTGCGGGACCGATTTAAGAAAGGAAATGCGCCTCGTGCGTATGAGTTGAAGCGGATCTTGGGATCAACAAGACAAGATGGATTGTCTGTATCGGCCTACTATACAAAGCTAAGAAGTATATGGGATGAGATGAATGCAGTTTCTCCCACTATCACCTGCACTTGCGAGGCTGCAAAGAAGACGATGGAGGCTCGAGAGAGGGATCAGTTGTACGAATTTCTCATGGGCCTCGATGATGGTTTTAATATTGTACGATCACAAATTCTGGCGACAACACCCATACCTCTATTGAGTAACGCCTACCATCTTGTTTCTGAAAAAGATCTATAACCAGCTCCAAGAAAATATTGTAAGAAGCGACTGCTTTTGGTGTTCAAACACCATACAACCTATCAACTTCATATCATTCCAGTGGCTTGCAAGGTCAGTCACGCAAGGGACGTAATGAATTTCCTGATCGCAAGGAGCGCAGGGAGCGAGATCGTGACAACTTGAGGTGCAAGCATTGTGGTAAATTAGGACACTAGAAAGAAACTTGTTTTGATTTACATGGTATACCTGACTGGTATAAGGAATTAAGGCAAAAACAAAGTACTACATCTGGTCATGGGAGTGATAAACGTGTTCAACCAAGGGCTGCAGCAGTTGAGTCCGACAAAAGTCCTATTCCCGGACTTAACGCCGAACAGTACGAAAGGTTGGTGAGGCACTTCACAAACGGAGGACTGTCGACAAACACAGCTGGTGAAGGCGCCTAGGATCATTGATTCGGGTGCCACCGATCATATTACTTGTGAGCATGAATTTTTATTGGATCGACAGGACACAAAGGATGGGCTTCCAGTCAAAATTCCTAATGGGGAGAGCATACCAATTAGTGGTGTTGGTAGCATTGAGTTACCAAATGGAGTTAAAATTGATCGAATTCTTCATATCCCAGATTTCAAATGCAATTTATTGTCAGTTAGCAAGATCTCAAAGGATAAGAATTGTGTATTGATTTTCTTTCCTGATTTTTGCATTATTCAGGACTTACACTTGAGGGGCCTGATTGGTGTGGGTAAAGAGCGTGATGGTCTATATTATTTGGAGCCGGTTGATAGTAGCAAGGCTGCAATAGTAGTTTCAAAGGATTTTGAAGTTTGACATAAGCGATTGGGTCATGCCTCAAAAGAACGGCCTCAAAGTATTGAGTTTTTGGGTAAACTTTGCTCTCCTAGTTCAATTTGTGATCCTTGCATACGTGCAAAGCAAACTCGTCTTCATTTTCCTGATAGTTCAATAAAGACAAGTTGTGTTTTTGAGCTTATACATTGTGATATATGGGGTGGATATAAGGTGCCTTCTCATGACGGTGCTCATTTATTTTTTAACCATAGTTGATGATTTTAGTCGTGCCGTTTGGACTTATTTACTTAAAAATAAATCTGAAGTTGTACAATGAATGATTGATTTTTGTACTATGATTTTCACACAATTTGAGGGGAAGGTTAAACGGATAAGAAGTATAATGGTCCAGAGTTTCAATCTATCCCGATGCGAAATTATTATGCTGATAATGGTATTATCCTTAAGACTACTTGCGTTGACACACCACAACAAAAAGGCGTTGTTGAGCGCAAACATAAGACATTTTGGAGATGGCGCGAGCGCTTCGCTTTCAAGCAAATTTGCCTATCCAATTCTGGGGCGAGTGTGTTTTGACAGCAACTTATTTAATCAATCGGTTGCCTTCCAAGGCTATTCACAACAAAATTCCATACGAGATCTTACTTGGACGACAAGCTGAATATGCGCATCCCGCACCTTTGGTTGTTTGGGATATGCAAAGAATACAAAGAAAGGGGGAGATAAATTCGGTGAAAAGGGAAAGCCTTGTGTTTTTATTGGTTATCCGAATGGTGTTGGATATGAGTCAGTAGATGATACTCAGCTGTTGTTCGGTTAAAAGAAAATTGGGGGAAATCATAGTAGTACTATGGAATTGAAGATCCCAAAACCTAGCTGATATCAGTAGATTAGTGTGTCGTTAGGATTAGCTGATGTATAGGTTAGACTTGTTGTAATCGTTTTTATATTCTTGTCTAAGTCCTGTACGGGGTAGTTGTTGAACTGATCTTCTGTCGATGATACTTTTCAGAACCCCACGTCATCAGTGTAATCGCTTGCGTTCTTCAGTCATCAGCTGAGTAAACCTCAGTAGAAGCCAACCTATCAGCTGATAAGCCATCAGCAGAAGAACTCATGCAAGCCCAGCACCTTCGCAGTCGCCAGCTGACCTACTCAGTAGATGCCCTGTCAGCCGACTCAGCTGAAGAAGACAGAGACTTTTCGCCCATCGTATCCTACGGAAAGCGACCCACCTATTCAAGTCTTTTCGAGAAGTTCAGCAGAAGACATACGAGGTGGTTGAACGGTCAACTCTGACATTCTCACCAACTACAAACCTCGACCAATGAGAAGCCGACAACGCTTACCTACTCTACACAGTAAAGCTGCTCTCATGAACAGTGCATTAACTGCCCTGCTGCTACAAGTTCGAATTATGGCCGTTTTCCTTGGAAGCTTGTGACATGTGGCATCGTCGTCTCCAACGGACATATGCCATAACTCACAACTATAAATAGAGAAGTTTTTTGAAGCTTCGAGTGAAGGAATTTCGAAGGGACAAGCTCAAGTTCACAAACGCTCTAGAACACTCAAAGATCATCCAGAGGAAAACTTGCGTACTTAGAAGATTTCTCAGTTTTTCTCTCTAGAGTTCTTAGATCCCTTTCTTCTCTAGACTAAGCTCATTGTCATATTTATAGCTTAGATTCGAAGGAGTTCACATTTAGTGAGTTGTTCTTATTGTAAGAACTCCTTCTCAGTTGGAGAATATTCCCTTCCCTTTCAGACTTAGGTTTGGATTGTAAAGTCGCTAAGGACTATAACTTAGAGGGAACCGTCCGGTCGCACAGTATCCCCGCCGAGGCTTGCTCGTGAATAATCAACAAGTTCTCCTGCTTTGTTCGGGACCGTGGACGTAGGATCTTGCGTATCCGAACCACGTTAAATCGCTTGTGTTCTTTTACTGTTTTATTGCATAGCATTCAACTGACTTGAAAATCATAAGCTTGCATAAAACGTATTTTATAAAGCGCACAGCCAAAAGATTTAATTTGCTAAAACGTGTTTTCAAAAAAGATGAATTTCGGGCCCCACACTTTCCGCACAACAATCTCCGACTGATTCTCAAAGTACTGACAACAGTCAGTAGGAGAGAGCTCAGGCCGACTCACTCGTCCCACGATCGAAGGCTTATTTGGCACTGTTCATCAGTTGCAATCAACAGCTCAGCTGACCTTCATTGAGAAAAAGAAACTGAGCTCAGGTGTATTCACCCCTCCCCTCTACACCTGACTTATCGTCTCCGGACCAACAATTGGTATCAGGGCTCACGGTGTTCAACTGATCGCCGGTTCTGAAATACTGGTCCTCTCGAACCGATCCCGAAAACCGTTTTCTACCGCATAAGCATCTTTTCAGCATCCTTATACTCTTACTCTTACGATGTCTGATATGTCAGGTATTAGGATGGTACCGATGTTCTCAATAGAGAACTACACGGTATGGCGCGTACGTATGGAGGCACACCTAACGTCACTCTACGACAGCATGTCAGATGTCCTAGAGTCAGGACCGATCATTCCCATGATCGACAGCGTAGTATTTCTTCTTTGGAGGAGGCGCGGGAGCACAAACTGGTGCTAAGGTTCCCAAAGATAAATCTGCCTTCACGCCTGAAGAAAAGAAGTTGCACAACCTTAACCGAGTTGCACGTAATGCCATACTGACTACGCTCAGTGACTCACACCTCGGAAGGGTACAGGATTGCAAGACGACGAAAGAGCTATGGGACGCCTTGGCTGTATTGAGCCATGGAACCCCTCAGATCAAAGAAAACAAGCTCGAGCTAGAGCTTCAGAAGTTCGACGCCTTTGCAATGGAGCCTACTGAAACCATTGATGAGCCGAGTGTCGGATTCACCAATCAAGTCAATGTCATCAATGGGCCGGGAGGTCGTTCACCAACAAGGAGATGAACACCAAGATCTTGAGAGCGTTGCCCCGACAGAAGTGGCTTCCTTTTGCTACTTATTTACGTCGCTCTGATCTAAATGCTCTAACTCCTGATGTTATATTTTCAGAATTAAAATCGGAGGAATTCGAGCATAGCCTACCCCAAAAGTGCTTAAGCGCTCCGGTGACACACGGTTCGACCATGCCTTCAAGGCAACGATCAAGAACACGAGAGCCAAGCCTATTTCCTCAAGCAAAGCCGTGGCCACATCGTAGCAAAGTCTTCCGAGACTCCAGGCCCTGATCAGCTAGCACTGATGGCTCTCAAATATCAGAGGGAAAAGGAGAAAGTCAGAAAGCTGAGGAAATACAACCGAGATTCTTCTTCAGGTAAGAAAGACTATCATAAGAAAGAAGAATCTAATCCTTCTACCGAATGCGGGAAATCGGAGTCTGCGCCGGTCCGTCTAAAGACTCGGTTTGGTAAGAGCAAAGCAGAACATCCACCGCTACAACCGCAAGAAGGAGGGACACTATCGGTATGACTGTCCCGAACTCTCTCACCGCTCAAAGAGCGAACGGCGAGCCGAAGAGAAAAATTTGCCAAGCGAAGGCAGGCCTACATAGCCGGAGAGATATCCGACAACTCAATTGAAGAAGATACATTCATGTATTCTTCTGAAGATGAAGCTGCATTCGTAGCTGTCGAAGTCGGAGAGAAGGTTCCTGAGGAATCAGCTGAACAGTGTCTGATGGCCGGAGAAGAGGCCGAGGTAAATTCTAAGCTTAATATTACCTCTTCTTCACACAGCACACACGACACGTGCTCGGTCTCATATGATCCTCTAGATGTGGTACAAGCCTATGACGATCTACTAGAGGAACAGATTCAGCTGAGCAGAGAGTTCAGCAGAACCATCCAGGAACTAGAACAGGTAAAGGCTGAGAATCAGAGACTTTCCTCTGATTGTCAGGTCTCTACTGAGTCAGAGAATCTAGTTGCGAGACTCAAGGAAGAGATTGAATCTCTTATGACTAAGTCTCAGCTTCAAGAGACTCAGATCTCAGTCCTGACTAAGGACAATTCTTAGAAATAGACTGAAATAGCCCAACTCAGTCAGAAACTCTCAGACGTACAGAAGGACTATGATTGTCTCAGGAGAAGTGATGAGGTCTAGAGAGGACTGATGACTGAACAGTACCTGGGAGCTAAGGAGAAGCTAGAAAGCATGCTCAGAGCACAACGGCCAACTACTGTAAAAGAAGGCCTTGGTTATATTCACGAAGCTTCCACTTCTAAAAGCTCAGAATCGCTGGCTGATAGGTTCGTCAGGGGAAAAGTGCAAACTGCTGACACTACACCTCAGGCGAAGAACAAACGAGAAAATGATTGCACCTCGGCCCGAGCAATCATAAGAAACGGTGACAAATGGTTCCGGCCCGGGACACCGCGATCAAATTCAGGGGGAACCAAGAAGGTCAGATGGGCAGAACAGTACATAGAGCCATTATATGAGCATCCGGCTCAGTACGGCTCGTACTACTATGAGCCCAGGGTCAGGAGAAGCGCTAAGACTCAGAAGAAGAAAGCGCCTCGAACCCAAAATCATCGCAGAAAGTCGGTATCTCCAAGTCCTCGTGGAGAAGAAAGGCCGACAAGGTTCGGAAGAAGAAGTCTCGGACTTCTAAGGTTCCTAGACAGATCCGGGTTCCGAAATCACCCACTAACCAAGTAAGGACCCAACCGAACCAAAGGGTACCTAAAAATGCCCTCGTTTTGCGGGTGCATAAGGACCCTTGGATAGTGGACGGCGTGCGCTCGAGACACATGACTTACCGTAAGAGCCTCGCCGACCAACTACGTACAAGAAGATGGTCCCCGACTGAATTCGGTGACAACTCCAAAGGCTATACAAGGGGATACGGAACGCCGATAATTGGGACTCGCCACGGCCCAAGAGTAACATATGTTGAATGACTTCAACATAATCTCCTTTCGATCGATCAATCCCGTGATAATCTTAATAGAGTAATCTTTGACGCCGGTTTTACGTGATATTGTTGACAAATCTACGGGGAAAACAAGTGTTATCGGGTTCGCGGAGGAAAAACATCTATGTTGCGGGATCGGAAAATCGCGAGAACCCGAGGCTTGCTTACTAGCACGGACAAAATCGGTGACAAGTCGGGATGGCTATGGCACAAGAGACTCGGCCACTCGAACTTCAAGACCATGAACAAGCTAGCCAAGAACTCCAAAGTCAGAGGACTGCCCAACGAATCGTTCGTTAAAGACAGAAATTGTGAAGCATGTCTGAAGGGAAAGCAAACAAAGAGTAGCAATCCACCTATTTCGTCACCTTCCACTGATGGAATCCTTCAGCTGCTGCACATGGACCTATTCGGGCCAATCTCTCTTGTGACTATAAGAGGCAAGAAGTATACCCTCGTCGTTATTGACGACTACTCGAGATATACTTGGGTCATCTTCATCGCCAATAAATCTGATGTTCAAATTGAGTTGCCTAATCTGCTGAAGAAACTCAATGTGGAAAAGGACATCAAGATTCAAAGAATTCGCTCGGACAGAGGAACAGAGTTTCTAAACTCAGTAGTTAAGACATACTGCGATAAAGAGGGAATTAAGCACGTGACATCAGCTGCACGCACCCTTCAGCAGAACGGACTTGCTGAACGAAAGAACAGAACACTCAAAGAAGCAGCAAGAACGCTCCTCGCAGATTCTGGACTACCCTCGAAGTTCTGGGCTGATGCTACTGACACCGCCTGCTATACACAGAATCGCTCACTACTCACTCAGCAACACATGAAGACACCATATGAATTATGGAAAGGGAGAATTCCTTCTATTTCTCATTTTCATATTTTCTGTCCTTGCTTTATCCACAATAATGGGAAAGATCGATGAAGGTCTTTGATAGCAAATCGATCAAGGAGTTTTCTTAGGTTACTCTCGAGTCAAGTAAAGCCTTTGAGTCTTTAACTATCGGACTCTTTGTGTGGAGGAAAGCCCTCATGTTGTTTTTGATGAATTTGTTCTTGAGAACATGAAAGAAACAGAGTCGAAATACGATGATGTCGGCAGCGAAGCTACGGGATCTCGGACTTACTGATAAAGCTGAAAAGATCCAGCATTGTTGGGATGATGAGTCAGACGATGAACAAACTCAGACTCAACCAACAGTCGATGTAGCTGACCTACACTATAAAATTTATGCTATTTACCGACGGAATTACCGACGGATGAAAAACACGGGTCGTCTTACCGACGGATTACCGACGGAAATTGAGATGCTCAATTTACCGACGGAATACCGACGGATAACAGGTAACATCGGTCGATGAGGAAGCCCCAGTGGTAACTGAGACCTCTACTGAGAATATAAACTCAGGGGGAACGATTAATGTTCCTGAGCTAAATGCCCCTGAACCTGGAAACTCAGTAGATCCTAACCTTCTTACTCGAATTGCTACGGTCACGAGAACGTACTACGAAATGCCTAACACTCCCTGCGGCCGTGCGAAGTAGTATCAGAAGAAGAAGCCCGACTCAGGCGTTCGTGGCTCGATGCTCATTCTTCAGATCTTATCATTGGAGATCCATCAGCAACTATAAGGACGAGATCAAGATTAAGTCAAGGAGAAAGCTCACTTTACTCTTGTTTTACGTCTACGTAAGAACCTCGATCGATAGAGGACGCACTTAAAGATGCTGACTGGGTCATTGCTATGCAAGAAGAGCTGAACCAGTTCGTTAGAAATGAAGTATGGGAGCTTGTTGACAGACCTAGACATCAGCACGTGATTGGTACTAAGTGGGTCTTCAAAAACAAGCGAGATGAAAACAACGTCATTGTCAGAAATAAAGCAAAACTAGTTGCAAAGGGATACAATCAGGCAGAAGGAATTGACTTTGATGAAACGTTCGCTCCAGTCGCTAGATTGGAAGCCATTCGTCTATTCCTAGCTTATGCAATACATCAAGGCTTCAAAGTCTATCAGATGGATGTAAAGTCAGCTTTTACGAACGGCGTCGAAGGAAGAAGTCTACGTGGAACAACCGCTCGGCTTTCAGCGGGGACATCGAGTGTACGAGACTTAGGAAAGCTCGTATGGGTTAAAACAAGCACCCGGGGCTTGGTATGATACCCTATCGGACTTTCTACTTCAGAAAGGTTTTCAGAAGGGGACAGTAGATCGCACCATATTCAACATAAAGTCAGGAGATGACATCCTACTGGTGCAAATCTACGTGGACGACATCATTTTTGGCTGTAGAAATGAAGTCATATGTCAGCAGTTCGAGAAGATGATGAAAGAGAAATTCGAGATGTCCATGATGGGAGAGATGAATTATTTCCTTGGATTTCAAGTGAAGCAATCACCCGAAGGAATCTTCATCAATCAAGCCAAATACACTCGAGATCTTCTCAAGAGATTCGGGCTGCGACTCCAAAGCAAGCCGATCAAAATCCCCATGAACACGAACTTTAAAATCGATCTAGACAAAGAGGGAGCTTCGTTAACTCTACCGATTATAGAGCTATTATAGGCTCTTTACTTTATTTAACTGACTAGCCGTGCTGACATAACTTATCTTTGTAGGTGTATGCGCAAGATTCCAAGCGGATCCCAAGCGAAGTCATTTAGACTCGGCGAAGAAGATTCTGCGCTATTTAAGAGGAACACCGACGTCTTGGGTTATGGTATCGTGCCGATGATAACTTAATACTAACAAGGTTATTTCGATGCCGATTATGCGGGATGCGGGATAGATCGAAAGTCAACTTCCCGAACTTGTCGGTTCCTGAGGCAAAAGCCGATTTCTTGGTTTTCAAAGAAGCAGCATTCGGCAGCAACGTCCACTACCGAAGCCGAGTACATGGGCTGCGAGGAAGTTGCTTTGTGCCCAAATCCTTTGGCTTCGACAACAACTTAGAGATTATGGTATAACTCGGGATGAAGTGCCCATCTACTGCGACTCCACAAGTGCAATTGCCATAACTCGAACCCGGTTCTACATACCGGTATGCAAGCACGTGGATATCCGACACCACTTCATCAGAGACCATGTCGAGAAGAAGGATATCAGGATGGAGAAGATCCATACTGACAAGCAAAGGGCAGATATACTGACCAAACCACTAGCTGAGAACAGAGTTCGGAGAACTATCGCCGAGCTAGGTCTCTTGGATCCTACTGAGATGCGTCAGTAGATGCCGACTACTGAGAACATCATTGCCCAACAATTGGTAACAATTGGTATCAGCATAAGGAATCAGTACGACAGGTCAGATAACTAAGTACAGTGACTCAATTGGGAAAGTCACACCGTGCACACGCCAAGTGGGGAACATAGTCATCGGCATGACAATCATTCTCCTTATACATAACGGTAACCACGTGATAAGTTCGATCAAGAGGTTTGCGTAATTTTGTGTACTTATTTTTTTTGAAGCATGCTCGCATTTATTGCATCAGTCGCTCACACTCAGTAGTTAATGTGCATTCATTTCCCGCCATTAATAGTTTAAGGAAAGGTCAGTAGGAAACCTTAACCTGAGTAATTAATGTTGTCTGTCGCGCATTTAATGCATGTCTTCTCACTTACCTTTATTACGTAGATCTATGTTTTAGGCGGCTTTGGTAATCATTCCTTTTATAACATTAAATCTTAGCCGTCCATAGTTATGAAAGATTAAAACTCAGCCGTTAGATTAAAACGTGCAATCAAGCCAATATATACAAAATCTTTCATCTTCTATCATTCGTTACTTTTCGCCATTTTCATACCTTACGAGCTTTACTCGCAATCAGTTTCTACTTCTTATAACTACCTTGCCTGTGCATCTTTCAAGCTCTAATACTCGGTAATGTATTAAAATCTGCTGATAACTACTAACTTACTCTATTTTCAAGTGCTAACAAGTTGTTTTGCAGATTTCTATGGCGATCGTACAGACTCCTGAACCTATAGTGGAGATCATGACCATCCGAATTCAGTTCGAACCCACAATGGCTTTCCGCCAAGTGGATATCCCATATCTGGAACCGATGTTTGATGCTCTGGAGAGGTCTGGGTTGGAGACCCTCGTGACCAAGCATCCCCGTGCCAGTCTGCCGAGGCAAGTGGCGGAGGCATATTTCAACTGGAATTCAGTGGGCTGCCGAAGGAGAAGAAGCCTCGTTTTCTTCAAGGGGGAGACTAATCCCGAACAAGTGGAAGGCGTCTCGGAAGACCTTCAACATCCGAGAGGCTCGGTCCTCACGTTTCGCCTTCCTAATTCGGAATCTCCCCTATCGGATATAAGGAGAGGGAGATCAACGCTTATGTGCAAAAGTTTACGTGGACGCAGGTGATCGACGTTCAAGACGGCTCTCCCGAGGAATCTCTTGCTACCTCGATACAGAGGTTTAGCGTATGTGGTCTCGCACATACCGACAAGCTCACTTGGATCGTACGATCAAGCTGTCCAAGCCAAGGATTCATCGATGATGGCTATAGATGATGGAGTAGAAGTGAACTGGGCTGACTATTATACAACTCAGATGAAAGCCCAAGCCCAGAAGTTCACTACGCTACCCACTGGCGAGAGGAGGTTGGCCAGTGTGGGTAAGCTTCTATTCTGGACCAAGATGTCAGTCCTAATAGAGAGTGTTGTACAGAGGAACTCAGCTTTTGAAGACTCAAAGTTGTACAACACTAAGCTGATAAAGTTTCAGACTAAAGAAGCGACGGAGAAGTCGATTGGCAAAGGGCCACCTGAGCAGAAGAGAGCTGCTCCTGTCTTGCCATCTCCCGCTGAAGTGCCCAAGAGGAGGAGGCTTAATAGGCCACGACCAGCTGAGGTCAATATGGCTCAGCCGATAACCATCTTAGCACAGGCTCCTCCTCCACAACAAGATGAGCATATCTTAGTCTCCGACACAGGGATTGAAGGAGCAACCCTCAAGGAGAAAGCTCAAGTCATCAGCTCCGATGACACACAGTCGGACGTTAGGGAACCGACTGAGGAGAATGCGACTGAGTGGACAACTATTTACACCACTCGTCTCCGTGCCGCAGCTGAAGTACACGATCATATTCCTGAGATCCCTGGGCACTCAGACTTAGTCGACATAGCCATCAGGGCTAGGGTTCAAATGCTTCTAAGATTTTTGAGTTGGGATATTCTAGAAGACATAATCAAAACCCACTCAGTTCTCTACCTGCACGATGAGAAGCAGAAGCTACAAGAAGTAATAGGGTACGGAGAACCAGCTGACTTAGCTACTCTTGAAGATCTCAGAGCCCCAATGCTTTACCTTCTAAGCTTGCGAGAGTCAGTCCCTGGTAACACTCCTCCACCCCCATCTCCTCCTGCTGATGATAAGAAAGATGATGATGATAACAATCAGAGGAAGGATCAGACACCCAAGGATACAGAGTTGGGAGGCTCTGCTGAGGGTTCAACTCCCCGTGAGAAGAGCAATTCACCACATCCTGATACATCAGGTGATGCTCAAGGTGCTCCGAAGTACAGTAGGGAGCAGCTCCTCACATTTTCTGAGCAGAGGCTCGGAACCAGCTCATACCAGATACAACCTATCGGTTCCGTGTCCTCAAAGTCCGTAAATAAAGCCATTCGACGCCAAGGAGAGAAAAACAGACTTTTGGCTAAGGACGTCCATCTGAAGTGGACAAAGTATACCAAGGCTCAGACATAGAGCTTAGACAGAATAGCTGCTGACATCTCAAAGACTCCAGTACCTACTCCTCAACCCAACTTTCAGGAGATTATTGAGGCGGCCTTAGCGGCTCGTAAAGTCGATCTAGAAGCTCGAGTCGGCCAGTTGCTCCAGAATCGCCAGAAGATATTTTCGGAAGCAGCTGACTCAAGCTCTCACAACTGTTAAGCTCGAAATTGATGAACGGAATAAGATTGCCACCTCCAGCCTTCAGAAATCTATTACCCAACAGGCAGATGCTCTGAAACTTATTCAGAAAGAAATGACAGAATCGCAGGATCAGGCTCTGCTGAAACTCCGTCTGGAGTCACCGCATGACTTAAAACATCTAGAGCCGATCAAGAAAAAGACTGGGAATTATATTGCGATCTCGTCAAGGACTTCGAATCCACAAAGAACTCGGATTAAGGATTCAGTCCACAATGTGGAAAGAGACATTCAAGCCATCCGCACCCAACTCTCTAAGGCAGATGATGCCAAAAAGGGGGAAGGTATTATGAAGGATGAACCTGATACGGATATGGCTGATGTCCAAATAGTAGAGGGCGGTCAGGAGGAAGGACCCTCTAATGCTCAGACTCAGGGGGAAGGTATTCAGGCGGAACAACCCTCAACTGCTCATGCTCAATCCTCAGCCGCTCAGGCTGAAGATACTTCAGGGGTTCTGTTGCTCACTTCGTTGAGCAAGAGTCTGAAGGAGAACAGACTCCTCCGCAGAGGCCGGGGAAGGAGACTGCTACTGCTATTACTCCTCCTTCCTCCCCGGTCCGAAAATTCAAATCTAAAGCGGAGCAAGAGGCTTATGGCCTCAATATTGCCCAACAGCTGCAAGATAAGCTGGACCGAGAGCATCAGCTTGAAGAAGCAGCAGAAGCAGCAAAGAAACCCAATGGCAAAGCTGTTAGGGGCAAAGGCAAGAAAAAGGTCGAATCAGTCGAAGAGCAGAAGAAGAAAGCCCAAGCAGATTTTGCTAAGGCTCTTCCGACTGAGATCCCAGCTACTACTCAGAGCATTCCCACTCCTACTCTAACACCTGAGCAGATAGCGGAAGATCAAGCGACATGGGAGGCGACGGCTGCAAGGCCTAAATATCGACGAGGAGACCGTAGGGGCGGCGGCTCTCCGAGAAAAGAAAAGAATGGCCGATATGGCTAAGATGATAAGCCTATCCAAGAAGCCGGCGCTGATCCCGTAAGACAAATCCCAAGAGGATCAAGGAAGAGAACACCTCTCGCCAAGAAGGACTCGCTTGTTCATGTCGATCGATGGGTTTTGGCTGAGGTTAATGATCAATGGGAAGAACTTAAAGAGCAATTTATCAAAGGCTACTATGTTTGGGGATTCTATCCTCGAGAGCAACCTATCGATCAAGCCTTTGATGAGTTCATGTTTCGTACAATTCGTAGCCGAGGGAACGGCTCAAGGAGATCATGAAGAGACGAGAATATTCCGTTTAGAGCTCCGGCTTTCGGGCGCATCCCACCTCCTAGAACTCAAGGCTCGGAGTTCTATGTACGAAGGACATAGAAGATGAGGTTAGTCTTGCAAAGCATTCCGCTTCAACCCGAGTGTCCACCTTCTTGAAGACGACGAGGATATCCAGACTCTGAGGAAGAGAATCTATTTATACTATCGTCTGGAACCTCCCATGGACAGATCTGCAGGATTCAGGGAACGTACTCAAGCCTTCAAGCGTCTGTAGTCTTTCTCTTTTCTATCTTTTGTAATAGTGATAGGAACCTGTACTTCATTGATTATATATATCAGTTCCTATTGCTTGTCAGACAATTACTCATTGTCTTTCAGCTCTTTGCATTGTGTTTTCACGACTGATCACTAAGTGATCTGACACACACTCACAGTCAGTTTCTCTGATTTTGCCTATCTCCCACCTACTGAAGTATTGAAATTCCTTTATTTTTTTCTTTCCCTCAGAATGTTGTAAGGGGGAAATTGTTGTCAGTAGGATAACATCTTTTATAGACTTAAGAAGTTTAAGAGGTAGAGGTAGAGGTTTTGGCATCATCAATTAGGGGGAAATTGTTGGATATGAGTCAGTAGATGATACTCAGTTGTTGTTCGGTTAAAAGAAAATTGGGGGAAATCATAGTAGTACTATGGAATTGAAGATCCCAAAACCTAGCTGATATCAGTAGATTAGTGTGTCGTTAGAATTAGCTGATGTATAGGTTAGACTTGTTGTAATCGTTTTTATATTCTTGTCTAAGTCCTGTACGGGGTAGTTGTTGAACTGATCTTCTGTCGAAGATACTTTTCAGAACCCCACGTCATCAGTGTAATCGCTTGCGTTCTTCGATCATCGACCGAGTAAACCTCGGCAGAAGCCAACCCAAGCCGGTGATAAGCCATCGCGCAGAAGAACTCATGCAAGCCCAAGACCTTCGCAGTCGCCGCCTAACCTACTCGGTAGATGCCCGTCGCCCGACTCCACCGAAGAAGACGAGAGACTTTTCGATCCTACGTATCCTACGGAAAGCGACCCGGCTATTCAAGTCTTTTCGAGAAGTTCGGCGAGAAGACATACGAGGTGGTTGAACGGTCAACTCGACATTCTCACCAACTACAAACCTCGACCAATGAGAAGCCGACAACGCTTACCTACTCTACACAAGTAAAGTCTGCTCTCATGAACGGTGCATTAACCGCGCCCGCCGCAACAAGTTCGAATTATGGCCGTTTTCCTTGGAAGCTTGTGACACGTGGCATCGTCGTCTCCAACGGACATATGCCATAACTCACAACTATAAATAGAGAAGTTTTTTGAAGCTCCGAGTGAAGGAATTTCGAAGGGACAAGCTCAAGTTCACAAACGCTCTAGAACACTCAAAGATCATCCGAGGAGGAAAACTTGCGTACTTAGAAGATTTCTCAGTTTTTCTCTCTAGAGTTCTTAGATCCCTTTCTTCTCTAGACTAAGCTCATTGTCATATTTATAGCTTAGATTCGAAGGAGTTCACATTTAGTGAGTTGTTCTTATTGTAAGAACTCCTTCTCAGTTGGAGAATATTCCCTTCCCTTTCAGACTTAGGTTTGGATTGTAAAGTCGCTAAGGACTATAACTTAGAGGGAACCGTCCGGTCAGACAGTATCCCCGCCGAGGCTTGCTCAGAATAATCAACAAGTTCTCCTGCTTTGTTCAGGACCGTGGACGTAAGATCTTGCGTATCCGAACCACGTTAAATCGCTTGTGTTCTTTTACTGTTTTATTGCATAGCATTCAACTGACTTGAAAATCATAAGCTTGCATAAAATGTATTTTATAAAGCGCACAGCCAAAAGATTTAATTTGCTAAAACGTGTTTTCAAAAGAGACGAATTTCGGGCCCCACACTTTCCGCACAACAGTCTCCGACTGATTCTCAAAGTACTGACAACAGTCAGTAGGAGAGAGCTCAGTAGCTGACTCACTCTGTCCCACGATCGAAGGCTTATTTGGCACTGTTCATCAGTTGCAATCAACAGCTCAGCTGACCTTCATTGAGAAAAAGAAACTGAGCTCAGGTGTATTCACCCCCCCCCTACACCTGACTTATCGTCTCCGGACCAACAATTGGTATCAGGGCTCACGGTGTTCAACTGATCGCCGGTTCTGAAATACTGGTCCTCTCGAACTGATCCTGAAAATCGTTTTCACTGCATAAGCATCTTTTCAGCATCCTTATACTCTTACTCTTACGATGTCTGATATGTCAGGTATTAGGATGGTACCGATATTCTCAATAGAGAAAAAGAAACTGAGCTCAGGTGTATTCACCCCCCACCCCCCTCTACACCTGACTTATCGTCTCCGGACCAACAAATGGCACGAAAGGCTATCGGATGTATGACTTAAGGGAGCACCGAATATTCACATCTCGAGATGTCCATTTTGTTGAGAATCAATTTCCTTTTGCCAACATTCGAGGATCACCGCACTATTTTGATACTCAATTTTTCCCGGTGACTGAAAGTTCTCCACCTTTTAATTCTCTCATTAACCTTCATGATGAGGATTCCCATGAAACACCTTATACCAATCTCACTGCCGAAATGGATAACACACAAGATACTCCTTCCCCCAATGATGCTGATTCTCATGCACCAATTCTAGAGCCTCCTCGACGTAGCACTCGCACTCGTACTCTGCCAAAACATCTCAAAGATTTTCATGTTGATCTTCCTAGCTCTATCGACCATACGCTACCCACGTCCAACATGACACTCTCAACGGTACATCCCTTATCCCATTTTGTCTCTTATAACAAGTTTACACCATCTCACAGGGATTATCTAGCGGCCATCACCTCCCATGATGAGCCAAAGTATTTTCACCAAGCAGTGAAAGACATCAATTGGAGACAGGCTATGCAACACAAGATTGACGCTCTCGAACAAAACGAGACTTGGACTCTTGAGGATTTACCTCCCGGTAAACACACCATTGATTCCAAATGGCTGTATAAAGTCAAGTATAAACCCGACGGCAGTGTTGAGCACTACAAAGCTCGTCTCGTGGCAAAGAGATATATACAAGTAGAAGGCGTTGATTTCCACGACACATTTGCACCCGTAGCCAAGTTGGTCACAGTGCGTAGTTTATTGGCCATTACTGTCAAACATGACTGGATCGTGCAACAATTGGATGTTAACAATGCATTTCTAAATGGAGATTTAGATGAGGAAGTTTACATGAAGGTACCTCAAGGTTTTGCCAAGGACGGCAACACACAGGTTTGTCGTCTCCGTAAATCCTTATATGGTCTAAAACAAGCTTCGCGTAATTGGTATCACAAATGCACTCAGGCCTTACTTGACATTCACTTTACTTAGTCCAGAGCCGATCATTCACTTTTCATTTACCGACACGAGGATGTTTATGTAGCAGCACTTATATATGTCGATGATGTAATTCTTGTTGGTAATAATAGCGACAAGATTGATGATGTTAAAGCATACTTGGATTTTTGCTTTAGTATCAAAGACTTTGGCCCGTTGAAGTATTTTTTGGGGATTGAAGTGGCACGAACTTCCGAAGCAATGGTTCTTAGCCAAAGGAAGTACACGCTTGATATTTTGGACGAAAGCGGCATGCAAGGATGTCGGCCTAGTGCTTTTCCGATGGACCAGAATATTTGCTTGGGGCATGATCTTGACAAATCAATGGTGGATGTTTCTCAATATCGGCGCCTTGTAGGGCGGTTACTCTACTTACAAGTGACTCGTCTGGATATTACATATGTCGTTAATTTGTTGAGTCAATATATGTCCGATCCGAGAGAGACTCACATGGAGGCCGCTTTTCACATCTTGCGTTACTTAAAATCCTCTCCTGGACAAGGCATATTCTTCCCTTCTGCTGGTGGATTTGAGTTAAAGGCGATGTGTGACGCCGACTGGGCGGCTGTCCCATTACTAGACGGTCTCGTACTGGTTTTGTTATTTTTCTAGGAGGTGCACCAGTCTCTTGGCTCACTAAGAAGCAATCTGTGGTTTCACGCTCTTCTGCTGAGGTTGAGTACCGAGCTATGGCAGCTACGGTAAGTGAAGTTCTTTGGTTACGTTGACTCTTGATTGATTTGGATGCTACACAATCTGGTGCTACTTCTCTTTATTGTGATAACCAAGTTGTCCGACATATTGCAAACAATCACGTGTTTCACGAGCGTACAAAACATGTTGAGATGGACTGCTACTTCGTTCGTAAACGTGTTAGTTCTGGGGATATTATTCTGTTGCACATCGACTCTACACAACAAGTTGCCGACGTTTTTACTAAACCACTTGGTGTTGATCGTTTTCGGTTTCTTGTTGGCAAATTAGGTGTTCGAGATCTTCACAACCCAACTTGAGGTGGAGTATAGGAATATATTCATGGAATATATTCTATTCATTATTTAGGATCCCGGAATATATGGAATATATTGTCTTCATTATTTATAGTTAGGATCCCTTTTATTTCTCATTTCCTTAACTAGCGTATCTTATCTTATTTTTTCCTAACTAGTCTCTTTGTAATTGTATATATTGTTCTGTTACTGAGCATAATAATATACACGATAAGGAAAGATCTTTCAGATATGATAAATGATTCAAAGACTTGTCTGGTTTTTTTTAATTTGTAATTGGATAAATGAGAAAAAAGAGAAAAAATGAATAGACGAGAGAGAGGTATAAAACAAAGAACTTTTGAGTTGGTCTTTTATAGGTGGTTGAGGATGTTTGGATTCATATGTAGCTGAATCAGCTTTTCCCCTTAAATCATGGATGTTGAATTTCATTTGCCTTTGAATTTATGGAGTCTGTAAAAGTTGTGATAGCTGCGCGTGAAAATTCCAACATAATTAACCATTTTATTCGAGAAAAAATGATAATAATAATTATATTATGAATTACTCATTTTGTCCATTCGACTTGTCATCTTTCTTTTTTTGTTTGTTCCACTTGAGTTCGCCTTTAGTTAAAATAATACTCTAATTTAATTTAATTAGTTTGATAACTTTACATTATTTTACACACAACTATCTACTATCCGTAATAATCGTGCCCAAACTAAAGAATCAAATCAGATGGGATGAAAAGAGTATATTATATACATTGTACAGGGGTCTTTTGTAAGATCGTCTCGAGATAATAACCGGTATAAACCTCTTCTAAATTGTATTAGTACAATCTGAATAAAAAAAATCGAAATTGTATATAAAGTTAACTTGGTGGGCCGCATTGGATTCTCATTTCAAATTATAAGTGAATGATTCTATCCAAAATCGAAATTAATTTAAAACTGGGAACCAAACGCTACTAAACTAAAGTTATTCCTTAGCTTTTATTCATGGGACCTGAGTTTAGGGGCTGTGCACTTTTTCTCGTTTTGGAAATCAATTTTTTCTTTAATGATCCCAACAGCCCACTAGCAACAGCATATAATACTTTATTAAGCTAATAAGAACATAGAAGATAATTTACTTTTCTCGAGTATATTTTATACTATTCTTTGTCTGTGGTGAAAGAAGTATTAACTTTAAGGGTAAGCGCAACTTTGTAGCCCTTTATTTTATTATTTTTCCTCGAAAAATATGCTGACCTTTACGAATTTGTAAGATTCTAAAAAATGCGATGTGAAATTTAAAATTTGTGCCGAAAAAATAATTTGCATAATTGGAGATCTATGTTGTATGGATACGAGACACACAATGCTTGATACGACACGATATAGATATGAGATACAATTTTTTCTAAAAGCTTAGGACACGACACGGTAATTGGACACGACGTTTGAAGTGTAAACTTAATTAATTTTGTATTTTTCACTAGAATTAAGTGCAATGTGTACTTAACCATATGAAACACGGTAATTGGAACGTCATGTCGTATCAAAGTATCTGACATGTATTCAATGTTTAGATTTTAAGAAGTATCCGTATAACATAGCTGGAGATTAACGTGGAAAAGACACTTAATTATTTATTAATATAACTTATAATGTACTAAGGACTAGGATCATAATTACAACAGTATTAGTTAGTTTTACTTAAAATCTTTAGACCAAAAGAATAAGATTGCCGATTAAATAAACTAGGCGGCGCTTTGTTTGTAGAATCACGGTCCGAAGTCATACGAATATGGGCCCGTAAGTTAATTAACTTGAAGCCTGCTGGTCTTCAGGCCCATCTATAATATGGACCTGATGTTACAGCATTTGGTTAAACTTTACTCCAAGTTTCATAATTGATGCAACTGTTCTAATTTAATTTGTACCAAAATTAAAATTCCACTGAATAGAAATAATCTAATATGTTGTAATATATTCTCCCCAATCTGAGGGACTGCGCGCAAATATTCTTGTAGTGGGGACCAAGCATTGAGATTCTTGCGGATCAAGTCGTTTTTTTATTTAAATAATATCTTTAGCTATTAGAATTAATTTATTATTTTGTTTTAGTTGTTTGGTAGTTTAAGTAATGGATCTTGTGTTTTTACTTGTGCCTATAATTTTTAGTTTAACTCATGAAATAATATCAATCAATTTCAACCCAACGAATTAGTATTGACATTGTGCTTCCTCATAAAGCATCATTTGGTGTCTTCTCTCTCGCCAATCGATCACGATAGGAAAGGGAAAAGGAAAAACTATTTCATGTAAGTTCACAACGACGATCCGAGAACGAGGACTATATATATCAATTGTATATTTGGGTTCACAAAGCTTTGGGTGAGGTAGATTTTATCTTAGGTCATGTGTTTTTAAGATTAAGAATGATGTGGCTCAAATCCTAATCCTTAAAGGAAATTGAGTCATATCTCACATCGAATAATTAATGAAGTTTATCATTAATTTCACCTATAAATAGATAGGTTCTCTAATTGTTTTAAGTGTGCATCATAATCCACATGTTATGAGATTAGTTAGTTGGATTAATTGACCATATTTTTGTGGTTATGTGATTTTGGGCCTAGGACCAGATTCCGAAGGCCCATTTTGTATTATCCTCTTTATTATTGGATTGTTTTCCGTTGCGATGTAGGTCGATTGACCGAACCACGTTAAATTCTTTGTGCCTATTTCTTTTTCTCCTTGTGTTATTCTTTATTATTGTTTCCGTTGGTTCCAAGAACTCATTCGTCACATTTTGGAGGGTCTGAAGATCCTAACAGATTCAAATATGTGGATTTAGTCAAACTATGAACACATGATCCTATCCAACTTTACGCAAAGGAAGACCAGCTAATATGGACTCATGCTCTGTCTTCTTCTTCTGTTCTTTTCTTTTCCTTTATTTTTATTTTTTTTTTCAGTTTAGTCTTCTTAAAACTTGATCCCCTACATTTTTTGGTATTTGGCCGACGAAAGATTTCAATCTTTCCTTACGAGTACATGCACGGATCGGCACGTGCCTAAGCCCCACGTGCGCATGCACGTGACGTGTGTGGTGCATTCTCCAATGGCGTGGACACCATATTCACCTGATGTAGCATCAGCAACATCATTCACACTATTCAATTTAACTATCCCTCCCCTATTCAATCAATCACTCTTCCTCTCCATACTTCGTTTCACGTTGACAGTTATAATAAGTTATTATTAATTGTAGTCCATGCCGGTGTTTCTGCTTAGCCGGCCGCCCCATTAATGGTGTTGCGATGCATCGTTGTTGGCCAGGTTAAAACGCTTGCGATTGCAACGTCTCATTATGCCCTCCACTCATATTGATGGGTACTTAACATGTTCGATGAAATGTCACGCATTTAAGACAATCGCATTCTCAATCTACCGGATCTGGCATGTTTCCCCGTGTTTCTTGCCCTAAATGCAAGCACCCTACATTACTTATTCTCGTGCATTAACACTATCTTAATTAACGTTTACGTACGCTAATCACCGTATCTGTATCGTTCCGAAAGCTCAAAGAACGACAGAATGATCTGCAGAGTAAAAGTGAAGAATGAGATTATGAGATTTTTAAGTTGCATGGAGTTGAAGAGATATAATGCATGTGACATGAAATTAATTTGCAGGACCACCAAAAGCTATCATTATCGGAATAATAATTTTATCATTTTGCAGAGTGAGGACTCCTCATCAATGCACTGCACCGGCCGGCCGGACCGGACCGGACCATCCATCGTTTTCTCATAACTCTGCTGATTGTTCTTGCTCCCATTCTTTCTGCAGATTCAATTAATTATGCATTGTGAACTTGCACTCTTCCTAGTATTTTATTATATGAATTGGCATGTGATAGATCCATATATTAAGTGAACTCGAGTAACGAAATAGTAGTTGGTGAAATATCACTGTCTAGAAGTACTAGTTAAAGCATCATAAGTCATAACACTTACATTTACCGGTAATTTAATGGCTCGTATCCATGTGTTAAAATAATGTATAGCTAGTCTAACATAAAAAAAAGATTTCAGCCCACTTTACTGTCAAATTCTAGATGCCCGACTACTTATACTTTTGATATAATTAAGCAGTGTTTGAAACAACTTAAATAAGTTGTTTCTGAACTTTTTCACCGTAGAAAAACTTTTTTTAATATTTAGAATGTGTCTCTGCTTTTTTATAGTTTAAAATAAGTCAGAATAAACAAAATGCCATAATCTGGTCAGGGAATGCTTTTTAAAAGCAGACAGAAAAAACTGAAAAATCTCTCATAAGAGTTTTTGCATTACCCTTTTTTTTTCTATAATTCAACTATTTTTTTTTCTAATATTGTAAAAACTAATAACTCTTCCTTAAAATGATTTCTTAAGCAACTTTTAACATAAGTAGTTAAAAGCTGCTTATAAAGTTATTTCAAACATTAGCTTTAGTAACTTATCTATCAAATAAAGTGTTTGTGATGCTCGGGAGGATAATTGCTCATATGTCATACCACTTTAAATATTAAAATTGAACAAATTTTCTAATTTTAGATTATTT
The DNA here is from genome assembly GCA_028984105.1 of Lavandula angustifolia. Classification (NCBI taxonomy): domain Eukaryota; kingdom Viridiplantae; phylum Streptophyta; class Magnoliopsida; order Lamiales; family Lamiaceae; genus Lavandula; species Lavandula angustifolia. Next base: position 21,133,096 of record CM054815.1, on the reverse strand, counting down.
ATACATTATACATTAATTGAAATTTCTAAACCAAAATTTGTACAATTTTAATTTGAACCCTAAAATAGTACCAATTGGATATAATTATCCGAAAATCATTTTATCTGTCGGGAAAATCCTCCTCCACTCATCTCTATTAATTTCCACCCACCCAAAAAACAATGGAAAAAACCTAACAAACCAAAACCGGAAGAAGAAAAAAAACTGATGAATTGTTGCAGAAACATTAATGAAACTATTACCTGTCAAAAGCGCAATTCGTTGTATATGCGACAAATTTTGGGCCCATGAAGGGGCCTATTGGGCCTGGCAATATTCCCGACAGCCCAAGACATGTGGATATCCCTCACGTTTTGGGTGGGGAATGATTGTCCTGGTCAAAGCGAGGGGCCACACGTGCTGCTGTCACTCCCACACACGTGTGAGGTGACTCGCTGTCCCTTGTTTGGCTCGCCCTTTCAACATTTTTCAAATTCTCATTACGCAATGTGGATTGGAGAATACTAACCTTGCAACCTTGCACATTCGGAATTCGTAATTTCAAAAAATGAATTCATATATTTTTAAAATAAATTATTAAACTTTTTGGAACTCTGCACGATTTTGGTAGGGTTCGAGATCCGTATCCGCCTCCTTTTTTTTTGGATGACGAGGACGTACTGACTCTAGCCCGCAAACAACACAACTTAGGGTTTTGCAAACAACACAACCATCCTAGACTAACCATAAGTAGCATACTCACACATGTTTTGAATCATGACTTTCCGGCCACATGCTGTCATCTTAACCGCTATGTCATCCCAAGGGGACGCATATATATATATATATATAGGGAATGAATATTATGAGATCCAAATCTTAAAAGAGATACGAGAACCGATCTCGTCCCTCCATTTCGCAAATCTAAGGCTCTCATTTTATCCCCAAAAACATTTAAAATTAAAGAAAAAAATGAAAAATTTACCTCTTTAAGGGCAAAACAGTAAAATTCTATTTTATTTTTACCCTACCCCTCCAACAATCGTGTGCCATTCAAATCTCAGTTTCATTTTCGTTGTTTCTTCAAGACAGGAGTTCGTCCAGCATTTCTTCAAATCGCCTTCACTCCGAGTTGATTATTTACGGTGGGTTTCAAAGTTCTATGTTTCATGAGTCATTTAAGCTCGATTTCCTTGTCTATTTATCCTGATTATTGCCGATTTTGAAGATTGATTTCTGCACTATTTTCGAGTTTTTACAGATTTTGCAGAACAACAAGAATTAGTTATTGTTTTCGAAAATTTGTAGTTCAATATTTGAAGAATGCTTTGTTGGGTTCACATTCTTGAAGCTCGATATCATTTCATATTTTTTCGTAGATTTTTTTGATTTATACGCTAGTAGTCCTTTTTCCAAGTGATTAGGGTTTCTCTTGGTTATTTATGAGATGTATGTATCGATTAAGTATTGGTTTTTATGTTGTTGATTCACTATTATAAATTTTGCATACGTAAGTACAATGTTCATGCACATGTATGTGTTAGTTTATGCTGATACTGTCACATATTCATGCATGCAGTTTGTGGAATGGTTGAACCGTGTCAATCAATTGTGTCACTTGAATCCGATGAATCCATTTACATTCCTGATTGCCTGGACGAATTGAAACCGTATGTTGGACGGAAATTTGTTACTCTTGATGGGGTTGAAATTTTCTATAGAGACTACGGAGGTTTGTGCGTTTTCGATATCCGTAAGTGGTCGATAAAACAGCATGGGGATGAGTCTATTATGCGTAGATATTTAGTGTGCAGTAGAGAAGGGGAGAAATTCATGGACGTTGATAATGTTAATTCGAAGAAAACAAAGCGAAGGTCTAATTCAAAACGGTCATCTTGCTTTGCACGCGTTGTATTTAAATCCCACCCGGTTTTTTTGTTGATTTATTTCACGAGGCACACAAACATCCTTTATTATTATCAACTCACAAACAATTCATGAGATACAATCGGACAATGACTTTCGTCCACAAGAATTTCGTCCTTAGTTGCATTCTTTGTCTGTTTTGTTGTATTCTTTGTCTGTTTTTTCATATTCATGTTCAAGGTTTGATATTTCATGCATACCGTAGTGTATTTATATGCTTGTGGTATGTAATTTTTTTGCATATCCCTTTTTTATGTACATGTGTGTTTATATATCTGCATAGTGTCTAATTTTGATTTGCATGAAAAACACTTTATATATGCATAACTTGTTTCACTGTCTCCTTCATTTTGTTATCATCGAAATTGACTATGCTCAAGCAATACCGCATCCTCAAAAGCTTAATTTGCTTCACACATTTCCTCAAAAATCTCGTGTCCCAGTTGATTATGTCACCCTTGAACGTCTCCATATGTCTCATCAAATACAATCCTTCAAGAAATACTTCATATTTATCATATTTTACCGTTACAAATTGATTTATGCTTACCTTTCTCAGAAATCATGCACACAGGTATATAATTTCATGCTAACCTTTTGCTCAAGTTATGCACACATTTTATGCATTTGACTCAATCTTTTTATGCTAACCTTTCGATCAAGTTATGCACACCACCAATATTAATTATACATAAAAATCCAAAATAATATGTACCAATGGACAAAATATGTATGCTTACTATTTCATATTTTTATGCTAATATATAAAATGTTTTATGCTTACGCTTATAAAAAAAGGCACACGAAAAAAAAGGGTGTGCAAACCAATATTAAAACTTTCATGCACACAGACACTCAATTTCATGCTAATAATACAAGAGATTCATGCATATCAATAAAACCGGGATAGAAAAAACCATAAATTAGAAAATGAGGACAAAGTATAGAAAGAAATATGTATTTAGGCTTTTTTAACCACTATTAAGATGCACCACTTACGATAATCCATTCACTCTTAACAGAAATCATTCAAACTCCTCCCAAGCAATATAAACACTCAGAAAAAATCACAACTTCACTTAAAGGATTAAATCACCCTTGAACGTCTCCATGTGTCTCATCAAATAAACTCCTGCAAGAAATCATTCATATTTATCAGTTAGTATTGTGGTAAAAATATTTATGCTTACCTTTCTCAAAATTTATGCACACAGTTATATTATTTATGTTCTCTTCCTCTTTCCTTTACCTCGCGATGTTCCTGCTTTTTTAGAATATTCACTTAGTACGCATGCAGTTTTTTCACTGAATTTATGCATATAACTATCATATTTCTTGCATATCAGTATCAAAATTTATGTATACCAGTAACACACAAAACTTTTCAGAATATTTTCATTTTATGCATATGAATATCGTATTTTATGCTAACCATTACGTTTGTTTATGCTCACCATCCTAAATATTTATGCAGAAACAACATATATTATATGTACCAAAGAAATTTTAATTTATGCTAACGATTTCCTATATTTATGCTAATATAGATATACTTTAATATTGATGAGTAATAATCAAATAAAATCTCCCTGATTAACATCTACTTCCTACTGAAGAGACTTCAATCAACAAACTCTGCAGAAACACATCAGCTTCGACGTCTATGATTCGACGCACAATGCTTGCATGAATCTCCTTGCCTAATTCTATCGAACAGACTGCAGAACAAGCACGAAGAGCAGAGGATAAAGTGAAGTTGTCTGCTTCCAAACACAACTTAGGCATCCTCCTAACAAGCTCAATCCCTTCTCCCCACATCTTAGCCTCTGCATAGCCTGACAATAGCGCATTGACGCACACAGTGTTCTTCTCAGGAATTTCATCGAACACCTTTGCTGCATCATTCAAGCACAACAGTTTAACGTAAAAATCCACCATAGCACTACCGACGAATACACTTGCTAACCACCCCGATTGCTCAATTGTTTCTTAATTACTTCAAATAACGAATTCGTACCGTTCCATATTCACAAATCTCTTTTGGTTCGCATAGGGTTTCATTCACATTAACAATCATATCTCTACAACACCAAATAATCCATGGGTTTCATAATTTAATTCAAGAATAAGTAAAATAAACCTGAATAGTCGTTGATTCAATGGAAAATGACTCTAAATCTTCGATTTCTTACTCGATTTCTGTCGGTTCTTCTCGGTGCTCTGTTATGGACGGACTGGAGCTTGCTGCTCTGTCGATTTCTTGCTGCTCGCTCGTCGATTATGGAGGAGAACTAGATCTTCTTTGTTTTGTATCTGTCGGTGGTGGATGGAAGGTTTGGAGTAGTGGGTCTTCTAGGCTTTCGATGGAATGGAACCGCCGACCATGAACGAAAATGTTTTGAAACTGGTTGAGCATGAATGAAATGTTTTCTACCGCCCAAATCTGTAATTCAATTAAATTCCCAAAACACCCTTCTCTATTTTTTTTTTTTAAGAAAGAAGGGGTTGATATTGACCATTAGATTAGGACCGATCGACGCTTAGGATCGGTTCTCGTATCTCTTTTGAGTGTTGGATCTCCCTAGATCCACACCCTATATATATATATAGGAAATGGATCATATGAGATCCTAATCTCAAAAGAGATACGAGAACCGATCTCGTCCCTCCATTTCGTAAATCTAAGGCTATCATTTTATCCCCAAAAGACATTTAAATTTAAAGCAAAAAAGGAATAATCCACCTCATTAAGGGTAAATATGTAATCTTTCTCATTTCTTTTCCCTAGCTGTTTTTTCTTTCGTTTCATAATATGCCACCCCTGTTGTTCAAAACTTCATTGTCAGCGGGCTCGTTTTCTTCAAATCGACCAATCGGAAGTCGATTATTTCCCGTGGGTATCGAAGTTCTATGTTTTTTGCGTGATTTAAGCTCGTTTTCCCAGTCGATTTATCCCGATTATTACCGATTTTGAAGAATCATTTCTGCACATTTTTCGATTTTTTACAGATTTTGCTGCGAAGGTAAGAATTACTTATGGTTTTTGTCTGTTTGGTAGTTCGATATTTGTGGAAGATTTGTTGGATTCAAATTCTTGAAGGTCGATTTCATTTCAGTGGTTTTTTGTATACATTTCTGGATTTATAGGGTAGAAGTCGTTTTTATTGGTGATTAGGGTTTCTGTACTTGATTTATGAGATGTATGTATTGTTTTTCTGTTGTAGATTCACTATTATAATTTATGCATACGTAAATACAATGTTCATGCATATGTATTTGTTAGTTTATGCTGATACTGTGTAATATTCATGCATGCAGTTTGTTGAATGGCTGAACCGTTACAGTCAATTGTCTCTTGAAGGTATCATTCTCTCAATACAATGTTCATGCATATGTATTTGTTAGTTTATGCTGATACTGTGTAATATTCATGCATGCAGTTTGTTGAATGGTTGAACCGTTACAATCAATTGTGTCTTTTGAAGGTGTTCAAGAATTCCAATATCAATTGTGTTCTAGATTCTTGTGTCCTTTCTCGTTGAGGTAGAAATGTGTCTTTCAAACGTTTTGATAAGTCTTCTGAAGTTGGGAATGTCGGCCATTCTGCTGCAGATGCCACTAAGAAGTTGTTGGACGTAGTATTCAAATGTGCGGGTTTGGTTGCCGGCAGGGACGGAGGGAGGGGTGGGGCAGGGGGGTTACTGGGCCCCCCTGTACACGTTCCAAACCGAAGTCAATAGCAGTGTCTTAGTTTTGGCCATTAGGTGGAGTGGTGAAATGTTTAGACATTTTTCTTAGAGGTAGTGCGTTCGAATGTTCGTTCCAACATCATATTCTATTTTTTTAAAAAATTTTCTATGTATTCTTCGGCTCTCCCTCTTCTGTTTTTTTCTTTTCTTCTTCTCATTCTCCCTCTCAGAATTTTTTCCTTTCCTTAATCTAACTTTTTCCTCCAGTTTTTTTTCTCTAAATTTTTCCTTATAATAAAATCTTCCTCATTGCTCATGATAGACCTGTTACGATTAATTGGCGCCCCCTAAGCAAAACTTCTAGCTCCGTCCCTGGTTGCCGGCAATCCTGCACGTATGAACGAACTACTGTCTAATTTTGATGATTTGGTCAACAAATATCAGATTGATGATGAAGGCGGTTCAAGTAGTAAGGTTAACCAAAACACGTTTGAAAGTTTTTATGGCTCACATATCCCTCAAGATGTCGAGGTTCTACCACCAGATCAAGTAAAAACCAAGGGATCGGGCAGTAGACTACAGTCTAGGAAGGAGGCGGCATTGCGTGCTAAGTTGAATTCTCAGAGGATGTGTCGGAAATGCAACCAGATGGGACATCACGATTCAAGAAACTGCCCTAAAGTTAAAGATGTAGAAGATTCGTGTTAAGTTTTTATGCAGACCTTAGTAGAGACCTATGCACTGAACCATTTCATTATTTGGACTAATTTGTATTAACTGAATCGCTTTTACTTTACTTTATGTTATGTTATTTTCATGCATACCACCATTATTTTTTATGCTTGTGTTTTATGATTTTTATGCATATGTACTTTACTTCTCAAGTTCAACCTTTATGGTACTGATTATGTTCAAGGTTTTATATATCATGCATACCGTATTGAATTTTCATGCATTTGTTTTATGACTTCATGCATATCTATATATGTTCTCATGTTCAACTTTTATGCTATGTTGCACGGACACTCCGAAAAAGTCCGCCGTACTGTGTCGGACACGTGTCGGACACGGACACGCTTGGACACGCGCCCGACACGGGAAAAATGTGTCTACAAAATTTTAAAAAAAAAAAAAATTTGGGCACTTCCCGGACACGGGAATTTAAGTGTCCTACTCTTCCCGGACACGGGAATTTAAGTGTCCGACTCTTCCCGGACACGGCCATAGCAAAAAAAAAATTAGACTCTTAACAGGTCAATAAACTGACAGTTTTGAGTTGAATGGTGATGTTGGGATTTTAGATATTGCAAATCTCACCCTTGATGAGCCAGAAGTGGAAAAGAATTTGTTGGATGAAGTACCCTACACCGATTCATAAAACTTCAAAGATTAGACTTTTATTTAGATTATTATGACTTATTATGACTTTTAAGACTAATGTTTATTGTTGTTATCTACTTATCTTAATATTTCACATTTTATGCTATGATTATAAATTATGAGTTATGACTTATGTGTTTTGAGTTGATCATGCAAACAATGAGTTTGATATTGAAAAGCTTGACTTAATCATATATATATATATATATTAATAATTTAATATTATTTATATCAGTGCCCGTGTCGTGTTCTAAATTTTTCAAAAAATGCCATATCCCATGTCCCGTGTCCGTGTCGTACCATGTCCCGTGTCCGTGTCCGTGCAACCTAGCTTTTATGTAAATGATTATGTTTAAGGTTTTATATTTCATGCATATCGTATTGTATTTTCATGCTTATGATATGTATTTTTTTTGCATATCCATTTTTTTCTACAAGATTGTTTATATATCTGCATAGTCCCCTATTTTTTTTGCATAAAAAACAAGTTATAAATGCGTAACTTAGAATACTTGAATATACCAAAAGATGTTTTCCACTATTTTTCTTCCACCACTTAATCCTTAAAAAACATAAACACCTTTTGCTTTGGCCCACAGCTTGTCTTTCTCATCCACTTTATTTTTCTTCGTCATTTCCTTCACTTTGATGTCTTTCACCTTCTCCTTCCCTTTATTCACCAAATTTATTAAAGGAAGATCCTCGTCCGGCTGTGTTGTTCTCTTCCTCTTTCCTTTACCTCGCGATCCTCCTGCTTTTTTAGAATATTCACTTAGTATGCATGCAGTTTTTTCACTGAGTTTATGCATATAACTCTCATATTTCTTGCATATCAGTTTTAAAATTTATGCATACCACTAACACATAAAACTTTTCAGAATATTTCATTTTTATGCATATGACTCGCGTATTTTATGCTAACCATTATGTTTTTTTATGCTGACCACGGTAAATATTTATGCAGACACAACAACAATTATATGTACCAAACAAATTTTATTTTATGCTAACGATATCCTATGTTTATGCTAATATAGATCTACTTTAATGCTGATGCGCAATAATCATATATTTTCTTTTTCAGGCATACGGAGACTCAAATTCAACTACATAAGACACATGATTCATGCTCATGATTCATTGCAATAATGCTCGCAAACAATTATAATATGAAATAAATTCACCTAAGAAATCCAAAAATTACTAACCTGCGTCCATGGTGTAACCGTTACAATCGAAATACGAAAAGCAATATTCGAGGCATGAAATCCACAAACAAACCATTTTACAATGAAAACAACCTAAATCAACAAACCAATAACATTCCCATGAGCATGAATTTCACAATGAAAACAAGCTAACAACAGACTAAAACATTACATGAGCATCAATTAGACCATTCAAAAACACAAAATCGCTAATCGGTTTCAGTTACAATAGGGTTTAGGGTTTCTGTAATAGCTAATTTGTTTCGGTTTCCTTAAAATCACAAAATCGTCCCCTTCCGTATTGAGCAAGGTCATCGGTTTCAAAAGGGTTTCATTCCTTAAACTACATATGCAATAACTACTTATATATAATACATGAAGGGGTTCTAAATATGTAAATTGAAACATATATTTTCGTGCTTATGCAATTCATAATTTATGCATACACAGATAAAAGTTTATGCATACCCTGGAAACACATTTTCAAGAATATCAAACTAACATGGCCTGCAACTGTATCACCAGCTATGTCTTGAACATATATTTTCGTGCTTTTGCAATTTATATTTTATGCTTACACAGAATAAAGTTTATGCATATCATGGAAACATATTTTCTAGAAGACCAAACTAACTTGGCTTGCAACAGTATCACCAGATATGTCTGAAACATGTATTTTCGTGCTTATGCAATTCATAATTTATGCATACACAGAATAAAATTTATTCATACCCTGGAAACACATTTTCCAGAAGATCAAACAAACCATTTCCCAGCATAGATTCAGTCATAGTTAACTTAATCGAAAGTCGTTTGCCAAAAGCTAAATCAACAAACCAATAACATTCCCATGGACATCTATTTTACAATGAAAACAAGGTAACAAAAGGCGCCTACAAAACAAGAACAAAAAACCTAAATCCAAATAATTATCGAATTTCTACAGTCCTTATCCCTACAGATTTCCCCAACTTCTACAATTTTCGGTTTCAAAAGGGTTTCGGTTACACCCAGAATTTCTCTTCTAAAACACAAAATCATCCATGGGTAAACTTAATTAACAACCGAAAACATGAAACATACCTCAAAATTCATCGATTAAGGGGATTTGAAGTCGATTTTCAACAAAATCGCTACCCAAAACAATGATTTTTCAAAAGTTTGTGTCTGCAAATCTGGAATTTCAGCGAATGGAAACGACAATAAAGAATGGAGGAATGAAATATAACTCCTACCTCGTTGATTATGGATGGAAGTTTTGGGAGAAATTGGTTCTCTTGAGGTCGTGCGCCGTTTCTGAGAGAAAGTCTCCACTTTCGCACAAAATGGAGAAACCAAAAACTGAATTTGTTTTGTCCGCCCACTTCCTATACCCCATTTCAAATTAAAATGTTTTTCTATGCCCAAAACACCCTTTCCACTATCTTGGCCATTAGATTAGGACCGATCGACGCTTAGGATCGGTTCTCGTATCTCTTTTGAAGGGAGGATCTCCCTAGAACCATACCATATATATATATATATATGCAAATTCCTAAGTTCGTGGGAAAAGGATAAGTCATGGATATTAATATCTAATTTTGGAAATTAAAGAAAATCAGCAACATTTTGATGGTTGACCAATTGACATAGAGGGGAACAGTTGAGAGTCTTTTTAATAAATAGTATAAATTAGATAGTGCATGATTTAGTTTAAAATTGCATTATATAATTTAAACACAAAGATTGCTTCCACATCTACCCAAATTATGGGCCTCTGCTACAGATAAATGTGACAATACCACGTGATCGTTTTTTGCAAATATACCCGGGTTTTGGTGGACACGTTTCTTGCTTACCTATAAAAATGTAGAGCTATTTTTGTTACCGTAGGGAAATAAAGTAATATTTTCCAATAATTAAACGAATAACAATGACGTGTCTTTTCAATTATAGATAATAGATGTATCTCCACTTTAAGCTAAAAATTAACTTGTGGATAAGGATTTAGCCCACTAAGGAGAACTTTTTTTTCCAATTTAATTAATCATAAGGATAATTATTGTTGGGGAAATTTCTATTTTGGTCTTGTAATTTGATCTATTTAATTTTTTTGGCCGCAGAATAATTTGTGTTCTTTTTTATTTTACAATGTTGTCGTGTCCACTTTTTATACTCTAAATTCACAAAGCATTTGCTTTGTGTCATTGGACGGAGAGTGTACTTCAAGCGATATTTTTCTATCGTTTAATTTACTGATGTTTTATTGTGTTATTGGTAATACAAAGTTAGATACACAAATTGGACAAACGTTTCACTAGTCTGAATATGTCGAGAACAAAAAAGGGGGAACATGAATAAATATTTTCATCAGAGGACAAAAAACAGACATTTATTCATCTTAAAAGATTTAAAAAAAATTGATGTTATCGTATTACAGGACAGAAGACGAACATAGACTCATTCGAACGGCAAAATCAAAAGTTCTTTGATAAGTGTGGAATGTATAGAGTAGATATAACCCCCGCATTTCTAAATATGACATAAAATGCGATAATAATTTGAGGCACTATAACAGCACAATAGATTATAGTGTTTGGACTAAAACTAAAGTCATCAAGAGCCTACTATCCCACAAACCCTAGGCAATTTAAAATATTTAATAATTTATAAGAACATACTTTTTGAAAGTTCAGAACATTTAACATTGAACTAAAATAAACTAATCAATTTATGTGGTCTGACGGGCTCCTAAATTGCAAGTTAATTAATAACCACGTTTTAACGGCGCAGTTGATTTTGAGTGTGATATCATGAAACATCAATTATTTAGTGTTAATTTTAACGTTAATTGGAGTTATAATGGCGTTAGCTGGAGTCGCGATCGCCGTCAACGTCGCTATTGAGTTTATTGTCTCCCAAAAGCAAAACTCACTCTCTCTATCAAGACTTTAGTTTTGATCAATCGCATTCAGACCCTTCGTTTCGCCATTATTGCAGATGAGGCTGATCACAACACTCCAGCGCAATTTAAGTTTGACTAAATTCTTTAAAAATTGCTTTCCATTCGGACACGTTTAGTAACAGTTTATACGATAGGGTTGGTCATAGGGTCGAAATTTATGTGGTAATATATCAATCTACCTTATTTGACTATTACAACTACAAAACTACCTATGCATTTAAAAATTATCCACTATATACCCAAATTTACTAAAATACCTCCACTTTTTTCACTTTTCTCTCACTAAAATGTTAGGTCATGATCGGACCAGACCGATCGGACATGCCCGATCATGGTCTGGTAGTGATCGGCCTTGTGATAGGGCATGACCGATCATGCCTTGTCATAGGGCATGACCGATCATGCCCAATATTCAGTTGTGATCGGCCCTTGGTCGGGCGTGTCCGACCGGTCGGACCCTGATCGGGCCCTCTGTTCACGTGATCGGACCATCCCATAGTAGGGGTATTTTCGTCTTCTTGGGTATATAGTGTAGTTAAATATAAGAATTGTGTATAAATGTGTTTGTCTTTTCCCAGATGGACATTTCACCGCCGGACTCTAAATTTATTATAAAATTTTTATAATTCGAATTTTAGTCATTCTAATATTATTACGATTGTAATGTGAAGTTATTAATGAAAATTTGTACAAGAAGGAAGGAAGGTGGTATATAATATAGACATTTTTATTCTTAGTCAAATAGGTTAAGTTACACACAAATATAGCTTATCATTATCTAAAAACATAAATATAGCACTACACTTTATGACAGAAATAATGATTGGGCGAAAAAATTATCAGGGGCCGGTGGAGGGCCGATCTCCATCTCCATCGACCCTCAACATGTTTTTTTTTTAAAAAATATATTAATGAAAGGTCATCGGTCCTCAACATGCAAAAAATAAAAAAATTTGTTGAGGGCCAATGCATCGCTCATGAGATTGATGCCTCAATCGGCCCTCCATATGCCTATTCATTAATTTTTATTTAAAAAAAACACATATTGATGGCCGATGAAGATTAACCCCTTATAATTTTTTCGTCCTAATTATTATATCTGTCATAAAATATATTTTATGACTATATTTATTTTTTTAAATAGTGATAGGCTATATTTATTTTTAACTTAATGTATTTGGTTAAATTTGTATATTAACACTATACAATATTTATTGTGAACATCAGTCACATGGATAGTGGATTACTATTCTCCCATTGGCTGTGCGTTTAGGTGGGCCCAATTTCCCCCGCTTCCCGCTTTATCCCTCACCATAACGGGTCGGGAACAAAAGGCTTCCTACGTCGATACATATTGGTCAACGGATACTTGTCACAATCCCAAAGGTGGTCCACCCCTCTCGTTAAATGCTTTTATTTTTGTTTTTTATCTCCTATTTTTCCCGGATTTTACGTTCTTTTGTAGACTTGCAGCTGCATGGCAACTGTGTTCCACTCACAAAGAAACCAATAGATATTTGAATATACGAGATATTTAAATTGGCAATGAATTTTTCTAATTAATGAATTTAAAATGTGATTATTAAGACTCCATTTAAAAGAGCTTATCAACAGCTTATTTCAACTTATTCTAAACAATACGTATTAATGCACGTGTTATGAAAAATTTATTCTAAAAAATAAGCTGTCTTTTATTTATTTTCATAAGTGGGTAGGAATAATTTATGAAAATAAGTCAAAACAACTTATTAAAAATAGATCATATTATCAAATCAACTAACAATAATTTTTTAAACTATATATTTTTTCTTTAATTAAGTGCTTGTATATAATTGTATCGAAACGCAATAGTTTATTCAAATTAAATGCTTATAACATAAACACTAGTACGGTAAACATTTATGTTATAAATACTTATTTAAGTTATTTTTTCAAATGGGGCCTAAAAGTATCGAAAATAGGAATTAACAAATCTTAGTTAATGTATTAACATAGGTCCATTTAAATTAACATTTTGTGGAATTACCAGCTAAAAACACTCAAACCAAATTGGGAATCGATTACAAGTTATGAACGTTCATAATTAAGGTTGTGTTTGCAACTGTTTATTATAAACACTTCTATTTATTTTTGCTGGAAGCAAAAAAAAATGCATTAATCAAAAGCATCATTTCTTTTATATTTATAGTAGTTCTTGAAATTATGATACTTTACGCACTAAAAGTAAAATTGCTGCTTAATTTTTTAGAAGCTAATACAGCAAATAAATTTTTACAAACATAAACATAATTTTGCATTAATAATCAATTAAATAAACACTTGCAAACACACTTTAAATTTGAAATTTATTACAAGCTACCAAAGCGCTTAAGTTCCAAGGGGCCTGACACATGAGAGTGTAAGCGGGTGCGAATTCTTTTTTAAAATTTACGAACTATAATTTTTGAAAATTTAATGTGTCACCCACAAACTTATATAATTCCCATTAAAAATATTAATTTCTTCCTACTAATAATAAATCTTGCTAATTGCTCTTCTAAACTGCTTTAATGGAGGATTTATTTGGGCAGACTCGTCAAATCACTATTTTTTTTTCTGGAATAAAAGGAAATAAGTGTTGTTTTCTGTTGAAAGTTGTGCAGAGAAAAAGAGGGAATAATTTCTGAATAGGTCTCATCACATCATTATCTCTACCTGTCCTTTGATTTTAGTCTGTGATATTGTTTCCTTGTCTGCTATTTTTCGAATTAAGTGCGTCTTTTTGTTTATCTTGGCAAAAATCATCTCCTATTGCAGTTAAGGATGAGTTATGAGTTGACACATTCGTCTGCAAGAACGGACAAAATATCCCTTGCTTTTGTACTTGAAAGTAAAAAAGACGTTGAAATTTTGATAGGGTATAATTATTGCTCATATATGCAACTGAGTTCTAAAAAAGATTGTGATGATATTGATAAAATTATGAGTGTGATCCAGTAATGTGATATCTGCTCAGTTTTTGTCTTCATAAGTAGTAATATATCAATCTATCATATTTGACTATTTCAACTATAAAATTACCCCATGCATTTAAAAACTATCTAGTAAATACTCAATTTTACTAAAATACCTTTACTTTTTCAAATTTTTCACCTAAACTTGTCAAATCGGCACTGCCCTATTGATCGGCACCATGATCGGCACCGACCGACCATTTTATCTTATTGTGATCGGCACATATGAGCCTTGATAGGGCCTGTCCGACCATGATAGGGCCTGCCCGACCATGATAGGGCCTGGCCGACCATGATCTGCACAAGTTTCCTAATGTGATCGGCCCTACCATTTGCACCATGATCGGCACCGTCCGAGCGGTCGGAACATGATCGGCCCCTCCGGTCGGACCGTAATCGGACCATCCTATCGTTTCACTTTATCCAAGAAGCAGGGGTATTTTAGTCTTTTTGGGTATATAGTGTAGTTAAATATAACAATTGAGTATAAATGTGTTTGATTTTACCCATTTGGACATTTCACCGCTGGGCTCATATAACAACATCCCTTTTTATCCCATATGCTGCGCGTAACGTGTAACTTGAACCGGTAGTAAAATAAGTAAACTACCTAGAGCACAGGAGCGGAATTTGACCAATGCACACTTCGGTAGCGGTTGTGGGTTATCCTTATTATAAAAAAAAGTAAATCACCAATGAAATTAGACGATGGAAAATGGTTATGTGTGATATACACATTCCATCTTAGGAAGAAAAACATACACTTTTAGAAATGATAGAACCACAAACAAACCAAAAACCAATAGATATCATGTTCCATAATCAAAAATAAAATTTTCTTCACCTATGATTATAAAATATTAAGCATTAATGAATACTTTAAATTATTCAGTCAAATCACATGGGTCCCTGGCTTTCTGTAGTGCTTTCCTCTTCTCTTTTCTTTGCTGTTTGCGGAAATTGAGAGAAAGTGTAAGCTTATGCTTGTAAATGCTATAATTACCACTATTAAGCAACAGCTAATTTGAGGAGAATCAACATAAATATTTTACTCAATTCTTTACATTAAATCTTGCTTTACTCTAAATTTGACTAGAGGACAAATAAAGTAGACTCACTTTCCCTAAAGATTAGCTTTGTAAGATGTGTAGTATATCTCTCTAGCTAGGGTTCGCATAATTGTCACTCCCATGTAAAACATGTTCATCCAAATATCTTACAACAAGAAAAAATAATGCAGTCATTTTTAGTGAGAGAAACCCTTCCTTGAAATAGGAACTGAGATTCTATCATAATTAACAGCGGTTAAAAGTAGCGGAGATTGGAACATAAAAATTGATTGGTTAATCTCTAAGTAGGATAATATTAAGTTCTACTACTACTACTAAAAAGGATCATGAAAACAGTTCTTGTAGGAAGCAGAAGCAGAGCAGTCTCAATTGTCACTGCTCCATTTGTCGTGCACGTGCGCGGGTGCAGCACTAGTATATTTCGGACACTTGGGGCTGAAGAACCTCGTCGCGATCCTCGAGTTGAGCAGCTCGACGATCGGCCGGAACTTCACGCACCGAGGCGTCTTGTACTGATTGATCGACGCGCCGAGGCTGATCGCGTAGTCCATCAGCTTGTCGAAAGTCCCGGACTCGACGATCTTGATCTCGAGCGGTCCGATCGCGTCGTACGACCGGTTCTGCCGGTAGACGGAGTTGAGGGACTCTTCGATCGTGAGGCAGCAGTCTTCGAATACCGAAGGAGGGATCGGGATGGAGCCGTTGTGGCTGAGCTCCCAGTAGAGGACGTAGTGGCCGGGGATGGTGGTCGTGTCCGCGTAGCTCGTGTATTCCGTCAGTGTCGCACCGAACGGCATCAGATGCCCGACCGCGTTCTTCACCGCATTCTGCAGCTCAACCTCGTCGGTCTTGTCGGAATCAATGCTCAATACAACGTTCTTCCGGCAGATGAAGGTGAATTGCGGCGCATTGTTCTTGAATCCGGCCACTCGGAGAACGTCGCCGACTCTGTATCGGTATAGCCCTATACATGAAAAAAGTCACAGATTAACACCAATTTAGGAATCACATTTGATACACACATTTTGAGACAAACTGAGTGAAGATGAGAAATTAATGTATACCGGCATAAGTGGTGACGACAAGCTCGTACTCTTGTCCGAGCTTGACGTCGACCAAATCGACCAACTCCTGCTGCTCCTTCTCGTTGAGCGAGAGAGGGACGGCGATGGAGTTATTGAGGCCGTTGTTTCGTTGAATCGGCAAGAACTCGAAGTAGGCCATGGTCGGAATGAGGGTATAAGAAACCTCACTAGGCTTGCAGAGAGGATTAAGATTGACACCAAAGTAACACTCCGAAGAAGCGTACATCGTGCAGACAAGCGGCAAGCCGTTGCTGTAATAATCGAGCGTCGGAATGTACTGCGACATGGTCCCGGTAACGATCACATCAACGTATTTAGTGTTAGGCCAGAGGCGAGTAATAATCCCCTGCCACATTTCTTTACTGCATTCCCTCTCGACGAAATCGGCGAGGTTCGGATCGGGTTTGAGGATCCTTGTCACGGACTCCCTGACGGACTGGTCCGTGATGAGGGGGTTCAGAGTCCCGGTCCGGATGTCGTGGCAGAGGAGGCTCCAGTGCTTCTCCAGGAACCGGATGGCTCGGATGAAGCCGGAGGCGAAGACGGCCCCGACTCGGAGGACTTCGCTGTTCTGGCAGAGGCCGCACAGCATTTGGGAGTACATGCTCTGGTAGGAGTCCAGGCAGAGGATTGTTTCATTGGGGCTTGTGTAGTTGGTGTAAGGATCGTACGGTCTTTCCTTAAACTGGTTGCTCTTGTAATAGCTGGTGAGGACTGGGCGGGCGAGGAGGCCGCCCGGTGTCTTGCTCTCGCATTTGATGAAGAGGAAGTACATTCCTTTCCCCTTGTCTAAGTTGGGAACGAATTGGCTCATCACCGGCATGAGGAGGCTGTACAGCAGCGATCTCCGGTCTAGTTCCTCCTCGATCGACGGCATCATTTTCCGCTCTCCGGCGGAAGTCCCAGAACTGAAAAAGGAGAGAATTAATTACTAAGGTTAAAGAGTGAGTGAGAGAGAGAGAGAGAGAAAGAGGCGTCTTGAGAAGATCAAGAAATGAGGAAGGCCCACCACAAGCGAGAACGAATCAATCACAACAACAAAAAACTATGTGTTTGTCCCACTGAGTGGGGTCGGGTGTGTGGATCATATCTTGCTATCCGTTTATTGGTAAGAATGATTCAATCAAATGTGTGGAATGAATGAAACTTGAAACCATACATTAATGGCGGAGATCTCACATAATTAGTATTTAGTAAAATAGAGCAAATTAGCACAATAGCATATGATTACATAAGGCGAACATATTCAGAATTGATTTCTTTCATCTTAATTTGGCCATCTCAGTTACTGAAGAGAACATAAACAAGGACCAGATCAACCAATTAGAGAGAGAGAAAGAGGAGGGAGATACCTAGTCAAGAACTCGGAGATGGGGTGGGAGCAGAGAATGGGGGATTTGTCGCCGTTGGCGATGCGGTTGATGTCGGGAAGAATGTCCTCGTAGGAGATGACCGGCATGGTTTTTTTGAAAGTTTCACGATCAACATGGCCGTTGAGGCCGTGCCTCTTCAGATACTCCACATGAGCATTTCTCGAGAGGATTTCACCGAGAACTTTTTCCTGAATCTCGTCGGCGTTCTCGGTGACATTCTCGATGAACTCCATCTTCTTCTTGTTGTTCTCGGCCACGCTGAAGCCGGTGGTGGGCTTCTGGTCGATTTCGTTCGGTGCTTCAGGCATGATTCGGAAGACCCTGCGTTGTGTGAGAGAGAGAGAGGTGTAGAGAGATGGAGAGAGAGAGAGAGCTTGATGAGGGAGTGTGTGTTGTGTGTGTGGCGAGATGGAGAGAGGAGGTAGGATGTGTTTATATAGAGGGGAGAGAGAGTGGTTGCCCACATCATAGCGTTTAAAAGTGCAGAGAAGCAAAATGGATGGATGGCTTCTGTGGCAATTTGTTCCAATTCTTTTATGGCTCACCCGATAGACTTTGGTCTCACACAATTATACTCCACAAATTATTTGAAATGTGAAATATATTTTAATTAAATAGTCAAATCAAAATCAATTATAGTGGGCTACATATGTCACATGTCAATATCTTATAAAGTGTGACATATACGAGAGTATATTGTGTGACACACAAGTTTTTGTAACTCACGCCCTACTCTTTCGACCTTCAAACAATACACACCATATAATACAAATTTGTAATCTTCGTGCCCCATATGACGAAGGGATTATTATTAGCCTGTGCCGTTTCCAGCAGCCTACCATTAATTAGCCGCGCTTCCCACCAACTAATCTCTATACTAGTTATACATGTGGATAAAACTACCCAAAATACTCTATACTGTACTTGTTGTACTGAGAAAATACAAATTTTTGGTACCATATGATATTGTAAAATACCATTTTTCAAATACCGCAACATATCGCATTTACTGTTTTACAATTGATTTTTATTGTGCGTTGTTTAATGATAATTAGGCACACGACTGAAAAGAGGCTACAAAACTTATATTTTTAAAAATTTGAAAGTTCAATAAACCGTAAAAGTTTGATATCTTATAAAGTATGTTATATGAAATTTTGGTATAAAAAATCGTTACAATATCGGTATGACAAATATTACATATTAAAATTTTAATGTGTCGAATGGCAGCATGTTTATGTTTCGTGCCTAGATTTTAGGTTGGTAAAATTCGGAGATACGATTCATTCCTACTTCTTTAATCAATCAAAATTTATAAAATCTAAGATTGAAAATCCTCAAATAAAAATAAAAATAAAAATTATGTAATTGTATTGGGTTTGTAGAATGTAATATGGTGTGGTTGTCGTATTAGTACATGGGAAAGCGAGAACCCGGTTGGTGATGAGGCCGTTCCTCTCATGACGGGAAGTTGACCGGCAGTTCCCGGTAAACCCGCACAGCGTGAGCACATATAACATGCGTGCTTGTACTGCGGGGTGTTTCTTCGCACGCCAGCAGCCTCTCCGCCAGCTTCGTTTCCCGGTAACACAAAAACGGGGTTCCTTTTTCCTGTAAAAATATTATTATCATTTTCAGTTTCAACGGCTTTCAAAGCTGTTGTAAGTTTACACTTCTCGTGGGTTTCGTACGGTTTCAGACAGCTGGCGGCCGAGTCACCTACTTGACACGTGTACGAATAGGAGCTCTTCTCCACCAGTCTCTGTTTCTTCATGCATTTTTCCGTAGTCCAAATTTTTTCATACTCACATTCCACGTGACAACTTATTTCAGTTCGACAAATTAATATGGAGTATTATTATTATCATTGTTATTATTATTTTCTGCAATATGTTACAACGTGCGGAAAAAGAATTATTTCTCATGATCATCGGAATCAATCCGAATTTCGAAAAGTGATTTCTAAGATTCAAGGATCCGATCGATTTGATCCTTAGAATTCAACATGTTGATAGCACTAACATTAGTACAATTTACTTACTCATTTAATTGTCACACATCCTAAGTATTCCGAATATTTATTGCATATTAAAAAAAAGGGCGGAACTTGAATTCGGTATCTTACCTCAATCTAGAATTTATAACTAGAGAGAGTTGACATTAGCCAAAGTTTCATGATATTGTATATTGGCTATCATGCTGATCATATGTTATAAAATACTGTACATTATTGGTTTCTGGTACTTAGTCCAATATAATATCATATCTTTGACCAATAGATAATATATCGCATTATTTTCTAATAAACACATTTTTAGAATATTTTAGAAATGGAGAAAACACCATAAAAAATAAAACAAAACGAAAAACAACTCTCAATCGGTCATACTAGCAAGCAATCGTTAATTTCAAACCATATATAGTCAACAAATTCTGCGAATGATCGATAATTACGTAAGAATTTGTTCCATAATCTTGGGAAAATGACCATAATTGTGTCATTGTACTCGTAATCTCTTTAAGAAGGCTATATTATAGTAATGCTATAATTGTTGACTTCTTTCTATAATTATACTATATCCAAGCCCAAGTTTTTCTACTTAATTAGGTTGTTTTGGGGTTATTACATCTACTTTATTTATGGAGATTTTAATATTAGGTCGGGATCGACATTAATCGTCCAATTTATTTATTTGGAGTAATTAGAAGAATAGTGAGAACAAATCTAATAACCTAAATTGAACTCAATCGTGTCGAATGTTTAATTTGATCCAAAAGTTTGGACCATCGCGCCAATACATTATTTATTTCTTTTAATATTAATATAAACTTTGATTCGGAAATGAATACCGTCTAGTAAATTTATATAGCGTATTTTGATTTGTGCGCAGTACAGCACACTTACATGCTTTTTTCTATATAATATTTATCATAAACAATAATCCCTAAAAAATGTTTACTTTAGTTAGGAATCTTGGTTTGAAATCTCGTGTAACACGACGACATTTGGGTTTGAATTTTTGGTAACATGACAAATTGTTGGTTGCATTTATTGCAAGAATATTGTAAAATAAAAATGCACAAGAATGGCGCGAATAAAAAGGAATTGCTTGTGCCAAGAATGGTAGGTAACATTATTCAGAAGCAACTGGAAAATTTGGATAAGAGAATTAATATTTCAAGATCTTAAATGTTTATATTGAGTGTTAATTGTGACATCCTACCAACCGCGCCTAGATAAGTTCGAATTTGTCAGGGGATTAGTTAATGGAGTGTGCAAAACAAATTGCAAGTGTGACGGATCCAGAATAAAAATATACTGACGAAATTTACACAGCAAGAGCGTAAAATATATAAAAAAAATTATTTCAAAAAATCAAACTCAGCAATTCGGGTTACGATACAAGCAGCTGCCCTTGAATGTCCCTCCTTGCATATGCTACCGGACGTGTGTATAGCTAAATTTTCGAACCACATAAATCTTTAAATTCTTTGTGTTAGAGATTGTCGGTTCCGGTCCGGAACTGCCGGTTCCAATTCCAGAATAGGTGGAACATACCGTGAACCATATAACTACGGTTCCGGTTTGGTTCAAATCTTCGATTTTCTTAGGGCGCAGATCGGTGATGTGAGGGGTCTAAGTTATTGATTTTTAAAATTTAAATTTTGGAACCGAAACGGAACTGTGAAACCTTGATATATAGCTGGTTCCGATTACGGTTCCGCTAGTTCCGGTTATTTTGGCGAGCACTACTTTATGTAGTTACATTATTTTTTTTCTTCTTGTTTTTGGCCAAAATCACGAACACCATTCGTATAAAGATGAAGTTAATTTAGACTAAGATGAGTTTGAGAGTTAATAATGTTTAGTGATTGTTGATGACTTTGACCACTCATGATTAAACACACATGCACACAATCACAAATCAATGCGTGTGACATATCAAATCTTGTACGTAATAATATTTGCGTGTCCGAACGTATCAAATTATAGTCCTCTCATGCTTTAATTAGAACGACAAATAAACATTTGTGTACCCATCAATTTTCAGCAAAACATAATTTTCTTCTTTCTAATTGTGTTTGCAATTTTCAATTTATATCATACTTAAAAAAAAACGAATATCATTATCTACAAAAACTCGAAAGGGAGAAACTCATAGCCGTTATATGAAAAAAATATTTCGCTTTGTGTAACTTAATGGAATGGTACCAAATCAAATTTCTTGGTTGGGATTAGTTTACCACGTTGGTCATTTTTTTTTTGTTTTATGTTCAATTTTATAGTTTTGGCGAGTATATTTTGTAACGTGACAACTGACAATGCAACAACATATATAAATTATTATATAATTTCTCACTTTTATTTTAGATTTATAAAATCAATTTCAGACCCATTGAATGATTTATAAAACGATACCCACAAAACAATAAGGAGAATCTGGATAATGTAGAAAATGGGTGTTAAACTCCTTTACAACTAATAAAGAACAAGAGAAGAGAAGCCAACTGAAACTCTTGGCCTCTTCTTGCCAAGGAATTAATTAATGCATATGTGGATAAATGAATACTTGTTTTCTCTATTACAGTCAATATGTGATAATCTTTATTTTTTATTAGTTCCTCCATACTTTTAGGAAGAGGCAAACATTTATTTCTACTAAGGACCGTTTGGTACGAATATTTCATAATTAAGAATTGCTATAAATCTCTTATAATATGTTTGAAAAAGCGAGGACAACTAGTTGAACGGGAGCATGAAATTGTAATTAAGTTATATGTTGTCGGTTCAAATAATGAGTACGGATTTTTTTTGAATCACATCTAAGAAAAGTTTCTCAAACCCTCAGAACATATTGAATTTTACCTGAAACTCGCATGAAATTCTTATTCTGAATTTTAAGTGAATGATCCACAAGTCGATTTCAAACTGCAAAAGCAAACTTCCCTTAAAGAAAGTCTATTTGAATTTAGAATACCGATATTAAGTTGTAGTAAGAAACAAAAGGATGATGTTATCCACAAGTTCTGCACCAATTATTGACGCAGATCGAAAGCTCAATTAACTAATAATCTAAGCTTTGGTTTTTGGATTTGTATTAAATATTTCCTTTTTCTTGATTAATTATACATTGCGTGGCATCCGATCAAAGTGTAACATTTAGAAAGAAAACTGAAAGTCAACTAAAACAAAAAATCAGACATCATCACCGAAAGGTGCACTATTTGTAAATATTAATGTATTAATTGTGTATTTTTCTCACCGGAATTCAAGAGGTGTTGCTGCGTTACAAGCCATATTCTTACATCACTGACACGTAATCCACATCCGGATGGAAAATTGTTGACTGCCGGTAAACGTATAATATTTTTCGTAAATAATACTATATTTTATACTATCGGTAATAATAATATTGTTATTTTTTTTTAAAAAGTAGATGATATGGGCGCTTGTTCTAGGTTGCAAGGAGCATATTTTGGTGTTTTTTTACATGAAAAAGATTATATATAGAAAAAATAATACTACATCCGTTTTATGAAAGTATCTCTTTTCTATGGGGCACTGAGATTAAGAAAATGGGATTGTATGGTGTATATTGTTTGACTTTTTGGCTTATTAATTTTGGTACACATATTGAAACAAGACACTTTCTACGAGACGACTCGAAAAGGAAAATAAAACACTTTCTATGGAATGGAGGAAGTACAATAATGCTAGCTACAAATTAACTTCCTTCAGCCAATTACAGTGATTATAAGAAGATAAATGAATTGAGAAATCACTCAGTAATCGAATAATCTAGTTTCCTGCCTGTCTTAGCCTTAAATCATAACCAGCAAATAAATAAAAATTTACTAACTAATTGCTTGACTAAGATATGGTATATCATACTTAGTTGTATATTAAGTTCAAAATACTAATTTCTCGATCGTACCATGTGTAGTTTTTTGTTCCGGATGCTGGTTAGTGGTTAGTGTTACATCAAATTTAATAAACCAAACATAATCATATATATTGATAGATTATATTTTGTGCTTCAGCAGTTGTTAATAATGGATGTACAATTTTAAAACAAAGTACTATAAAATAAGTAGAGAAATTAACTAAAACTTCAAAGTCAACTACAATTCATTTGTATCTTCAATAATAATATTAATAATATATAGTAATAATTTATGTATGTGAATTGAGGTTAAAATAAGGGAAGTTGCAGAAATGGAGGCAAGTTGGGGGCATAGTGCTTGGTGCTGAAGATGAAGATGATGATTTCTGGGAATGTCGATATTTGTGGTCGGTCGTAACCACACTCCTCAAATCTTTGACCGTTGAATTTCTCCAGTCTCAAATATTCTTCTCTCTTTCTGCAGCATTAACTATTATACTTTTTTTTTTCTTCCTATAATTATATTCTTAGTTTACTTATTTAACATCTCGAGGGAGGAGGGCCATAATTTTATAATTTAATCCCTGGAAACAAAATTAGTACCTATAAACTTGGACAGGGTGTGATCCGATGTTGTGAAGTGGGAGGTTTTTGGGAAGCAAAACCTAATTGAATTTAAAAATAGTCGTAAATATCTGATTGGGTTGTCTCTGAAATCAATGTGGTCAAAAAAAAAAAAAAGAAAAATGATGGAATGCTTTATGCTTACTCCTCGAGCACCGCCCTCTCCTCCCCCATCTTTTTATTATTTTTATTTAGGAATTGTGTAACAACTATAGGAGGTCCTACTGACTGGATAATGAAAATTACGGTATATCGATAATTATATTAAAGTTTACTCTTTCATCATGATAATAATTAAGGTTGTATTTGAAAATGCTTATCATAAGTACTTCTTATTTATTGTTGCTTAAAGTCGAAAATAATTGTTTTTAAACAAAAGCAAATGAGGAGTTTTTTGGGTCAATAATGAAAATATATACAAAAAATCTCAATAGATGTTTAAATTTAATTAAGCAGTTTGGTTGCTTAATTAAACACTTATTTGCTTTTTGGCCAGGTAATTTATTTTTTAATGTTTGCAAAACCAGATTTCTACGTTTGCTTCTCTATAATTAAGTGGGTGTTTTCAACTGCTTATCATAAGCACTTTTTATTTATTTTTGCTTAAAGTTAAAAATAATTGATTTTAAGCAAAAGCATGTAGTTTTTGGTATCAATAATAAAAAACATATATATTTGGTAGTTTCAGAAATTATGGTGCTTTAAACACCCAAAAACATCTCAATAGATGCTTAAAAAAACTGCTTAATTAAGCAGTTTAGTTGCTTAATTTTAGAGAAGCTGCTGCAGTAAGCAGATTTACCAAACACAAAAAAAACTGTTTATGCTGCCAATAAGCAGATAAGTGCTTAAAATAAGCATTTGCAAACAACAACTTAATTAAGTAGTTTCTTTTAAGCGCCTATTGAGATGCTTTTGGTACTTAAAGCATCATAATTTTTGTATTTACCAAAAAATCTGCTTTTTAAAATCAATTCCAAAAATTATTTGATTTTGCTTAAAAAACAATTATTTTCAACTTTAAGCAAAAATAAATAAGAAGTGCTTATAATAAGCAGTTGCAAACACACCCTTAGAGAAGCTGCAGCAGTTAGGAGATTTTCCAAATACTAACGTCGTTTATGCTGTCAATAAGCAGATAAATGCTTAAAATAATAGTAAATCAAATTTTCGTATTTTTCTCACTTGTAATTAATGTAAGTATTTGTTTGCATATTGCCCCTTCAAAATTGCTTTGCACCTAATTTTCTTAAATTAGCAATATAAAGATAGATAGTGAAGTAATTTACAAGGGAGTCATTTGTACGTACCTTGATTATTTGTACTTTGTACCAAAGTATTTATTTGTACTTGAGGTACAAATGAAAGATTGTGTATAATGATAATCCTCGTCCTTAATATTAATACAACTAAATATTTGGATGATTAGTTTAATACCGTATGATAATTTATCTAGTTTTCTAAATTGGACATAGTTGTCTGCATACATTAATCAAACAAATTAAATATGTAATTAAAAAATAAGAAGAAATCTTTAAAGTTGTCAGGGATCTCATAATGTTGCCAGTAACGATACAAACAACAAATTCTTGGGTATCACACGTTCACACAATATTTTGTCCATTAAGAAAGTGGGAAATGATCGATTATGTGATAAAACCATTGGCTTAATTTAATTAATCTAAAGTCAAGGGACCAAATTATGTGGTCCTAAATTTGTGTTTCCCTTCTGGTGTAACAAAGCAAGATATTGCCAGTGGTTAATCAAATTATTAAACTCGATTAAACAATTAATTATCGTTAAATAATCGGAAAGGCAGGATCCTGCCTAAAATGTGACATTCGGGTCATACCCATCATTAATCAATTAAAGTACGTGCTTACACTTCAATTCATTAAGGTCCAAACTCGACACACAAACATAAACTTACTTTCTTTCGCCACAAAATTCTTATTAGAATAGCTTTCCTTCACTAGGACAACCACCTAGGTATACTCGAAGTCTCGAACGATGTGATATGTTACATCGGGCAAATCTTTAACCCTCCTGTCTTACTAAACCCTTTTCAATCCACAATACTAATTCAAATAAGATATACTCGATTAAATTAAGGGGTTGTTTTGAAATTAAATTCGAGATCACTCACTCAGGCCTTGGAATGAAAGTGATTTTGGACAAAATTTATCAAGTTACTTAATTTTTTATTTATGGTTCTAAAATTTTGATTTCAATAGATCCATTCGGGACAATTTCTGAACTCGAAATCCTATTACCAAATGCCGAATATTAATTTAGGACACTACTAGATATAATACTCACGAGGCTAGAAATGAATCTTTTTTCCCCTTGAAAATAAGTTAAAGTAAATAGTGCAGTCCATAACTTATGTCTACAAATTAACAAGCACCAGGACTGCTGTAACAATACTTTGTCTCAAATTGATTCTTGAATGCATGCAAGACAAACTTACAATTATTCAACTGCATATTATCCATTTTACGCAGTTACTTTTGCATAAATTTGTCACAAAAAATATAAACAAAGTTGCTGAAAAAGACCAGAATTGAGAGAGCTGATCAATTCCTCTTTTTTAAAGCCTATTTCTCCCACTTTCCACTACAATGACAAGGCTACACGTTCAGGTATCAGAATATATGTCGACCTCAATAAATGTACGGTTGTGGAATTATGATCGAAAATGGCAGCATTTTCAGTACACTGGTTGGTACTCCTATAAGTCCTATCAACTGCATCATAAGTTTTGATCATCATCATCATCATGAAAGAGAAAGAAAGAAAGAAAACCAAGCCCATCAACCTTTTCCTTTAACTATATACTCGTCCCATTTCTAGTGGCTCAGAATTTTCCGGACATGGAATTTTGAATTTTACTCTGCCTGTCTCATTAATATCCAGTTATTTTTGTCTCATTCATAATATGGTTTCAGTAATTAGTGTCTGTATTATGAATGAGGCAATAATTGACCCTGCTGAAAAAGTACCAAAATAAATTTAAATAAGTGGAATCTACGGTATCTACCACTTTAAACATTTTCACCTAACTTTCTTAATTACGTGTCCAAAAACAATGAGGCAACAGTAGCGGGACGAAGGGAGTATTATGATATTATTTTAAGTATAGCCACTATTAATGGGATAATAATAAAAAAAACACGAGCCGCTTATAATCGGAAAGAGAGAGTATATTATGTGTGTGTTTTCCACTAGGTGAAAGAAATGGATAAGCCATAGCACACAATTCGGATAAAAAAAGCCAAAAGTTTCGTTTGTTTACTTAAGAAAGGAGTGGTGAGGGGTTTTGATTTATATGCTCGAAAAGGGTCTCCAATAATAGAGAAGTGATATGCATGAGGAAAAAGAAGAAAAAAATCTTTAGTCCATTATATAAAAGGGAGGTGCAATATCAATATGCAGACAATTAGGGAATTGTGCATTGGCTTACAGTCATTTCAATCTTTTATGATCCGAAAACTTGGGCTTTTTGAATTTCCCCATATGCATGCTTCTATTATTATTATTATTATTAATAATATTTTCTTTATTTCATTTCAGTTTCTGCAGATGATAGTGATGGTACATTACATACATCTACGAGAACAGCAATGGTGGGTAGATGCATAAGGAGGCATCTTTTCTTGATGACTGACGGTTTTGTAATTTTGTTGTGATTATGGGGGAATTTTCTGCTCTGCTCTTTATCCTCTCACTGTTGGTACCACACTTGTCGGTTAAGTGCTCAAATCAAATCTACCTATCCACTGTGCCCCTCTTCAATCTCCTGAATTATTATCCCCAAATTCGAGGATCTTGTAGATGCTACACTTATCGTAAACTTTTCATGTTCGTGACTTACTTGATTTATATATGATTGGAGTTCCAGTTTCGGACTTGTTATTTGGACATGGTATTTTGTTACAATTGGTGCTATTGTTGCATGAAGTGATTTAAAAAAGTGTAAATCTAGACTTGACCAATAAAAAATAAAAAATAAAAAAAATCTAGACTTGACCATATGAACAAAGTTTTATCACTTTACCAACTCATTTTTTTTAATGATTGGTGATATAAATTGATTAGTTTGCGATTGAAATATTACTATTCTTAGTTAAAAAAAATTATTTTGAGAATTGAACATACATATTTCATTATAATTAATTGAGGAAAATGACCTCAATATTTTATGTTTGATGGAAATGGTCCTCAACCTTTTTATAATTTGGTATATTTAATTTTTATTTAAATATAAAAAGAACTTTGATGGATGGATGCGAGTGTCTTTCGTTTAATTCTACATTTTATCAGATATTACACACAAAAATAAAAATGAATATTATTTGGTTCAACTTAATTTGATCATCATAATACAAATCTTATTAGAAATAAGTAATACTATTTAAAACATTAGTAAATTTCAACTGTGTGAAAAAAAAAATTTCAAAGTTCATGTGCAAAAAAGAAATTTTAAAGAGTTTGTGTATTTACAGGAAAATCGGATATGGTTAAAGCTGACTCACTCGATGTGTCAACAGCCACGTCATGCTGGGAAATACTATGTCATCTTTGATTTGGCAATTTGACTATTTTTTTCTTTTATTTTTATTGTTTTGTCACTGAAACAATTTGACCGTATATCATAATTATATGGAGCAATTTGTTAATTGATTGAGGTTATTTCCATTTGGAAAACCTAGTTTATAGTCGTAGTCTTAGATTGGTACTCATGTGCCTCAGTTGGTCTAAACAGCAACAAAAAAGAAAGCTAGCATGTCTTAACATTTTAAATTTGAACATGCCGATAGTTAGTGGCCTACACAAAAACACACAAAGATACTTCCCATTTTGGAAAGAAAAATCAATACACTTTTTTTTTTAATTATATAAGTTGATGAAGAGGGAAACAAATAAATGAGGACCAACCAACATAAACATATAGTGTCTCCACAAATCACATGGCAATTCCCCCCCTCCCCTAAAAAAATGTTTGTCCCTCATTTTTACATGCTAAAAGATTGCAAGAATTAGTGATCAACATTATGTGTGTTGAGGCCCAAAAATTAATTTCAATCATGGCCTTGCATGTAGGAGATGTTGTGGATAAAACATTTTAATAAATTTTTTACTCCCTCCGTTGTTCAGTATATCATTAAGAGTTGTCCCAAAGATATTATCCAGTTTCTTCTTTACTCTCTTTAAAAACCGTAAGATCTAAGATACAAAGGAGAGTAAAAAGGAAGGGTATGATATAAGATATCTATTGGTAAGGCCAAGGGCCGGCCAATTGGGTAAAGTCAGTGAAGCCACCGCTTTAAGCTTATACCAAGAGTGATTCTTATTCGGGCCTCGAAATTTAGTGGTTTTAGTTTTACTATTCTGAAGAGTGATTTTTATTTAGCGAAGACTATTTGTTGTATTTTTAGTTTAAATAAAAGTTTATTATCGTATCTTGCTTTATGCCCTAAAAAAGTTTGAAATGAACTTAATCACACGTTTAGATTGGTTGACAGCTAGTTGTTGTTTGTTGATGGAGATTTAGAGGAAAAAAGTTTTGAGGCAAATGGTGATTGGCCTGATGCAGATAAAACCTTTAGGCCCATCGTTTCCTGTCGTCGTTTCAACGAGCTAGTGGGGTCGTTTCATTACCACCAAAGATCCCTAATCTCTTTTACAATATGATCGAACTCATATGAACAAGTGCATATTCCTACTTTTAATTTAAAGTTGAATAATATCTACATTTAGCTAAGATATTTCCCTTTTTTTTATTAAAAAAAATAGCCTTTTGGTTGTCGCCTTTCTGACTTTTTAATTTGTTTCAAGACAATTCGTTGCTTAAATAGTTATAGATTTCGTAGCATTTTGTAGGATGGAAATGGACCAAGAAATGTGGGGAACATGTTTATGCACAAGTTGAAAAAGATTATTGTATTTATGAAACATGCACTCATAAAATTGGTCTAATTTGTGACTTGTTTGTTTCTTGTTTTATGTTGGCTGCTGGAATTAATTATTAACATTTTCTTGTGAGCATATAAATCCATAGTTACAATTGAAATACTAGATATGCATATTGATTAAACATCGTTGTAGCAAATATTCGAGTTTATGCATAATTTCATATTGGTGGTTTCTACTTTCTTGTGTAGAGTGTTTTATTTCTTTATGTGATAAAAAAATATATTTTTACAATTAGATATGAAAATATTGGTTGATGCCAAGTAGGAGCATGTGGAAAAGGAAGCATAGTATGTGTAATGTTTTCCTCCAGAAAAGTTGAATTTCTTTTTATTTAGAAACAAAGTTGTGTTCCTTTATTTCAAATGATTTGAATACCAACCTTTGCAGTTGCCCCCACAAAAAACCCTTTTAAATCTTCTATAAATTACTAGAATGTAGACATTATTCCATAATTTTCAAAAGTTTCAATTTCTTTTATTTTATAATATAATACAATATTAAATATATAAAATTGAGTTTTTGGATGTTCAGATTTTGTCCATTGTTTCTCATCATTGAACAGTAGGAGTACAAGTATAAAAGGGCCATGTGGGGCTGGTCCATTTGATGCAAACAACACAGCTGTACACTAGGCCCAATATCATCATCACCTCCTCTCCTTAATTCTAATATTTTATGTAATCATGCTTTCCATCACATTGATTCATTTTTATTTTTTCTTTGGCCCCTACGTAATCTTCTAAATTTTGAAGATTTATATTTCATCTTTTATGTAAGAGATTCGTGGATCATGTAGAAAATTATTTTTGCAAAGGAACTAAGAATTTATTTGTGCTCTTTATTTAGTCTCACATTTGAATACGTTTTGAAATATTTCTTACATATAACCCTTATATGTTTTATGCAGAAGGATGAAATTGTAAACTTACAGGATTTTATACATTAATATAAATATTATACATAAAGATACTTCTTCCTCCGTCCCATAAAAAAATATCTCTTTTTTATGGGGTATGGAGATTAAGAAAATGAGATTGTGTGGTGTATATTGTTTGACTTTTTTGGATTGATAAGAAATAAAACACTTTCTATGGGACGACTCGAAAAGAAAAACAAAAAACTTTCTATGGGACGAAAAAAGTATAAGAATTATGTATAGTTCCTAATTCCTACGGAATTGTTATTAATATTCTTACTTGTTGACTGCGACACATGATGAACATAATATGAGTTTTATCTTGTTCATACCTTGAATATAGGCTATAGCAGATTTTCATTGTAAAAAAATGCAAGACGGAAAATATATCATGTTTTTATATTATCAAATAAAATACAATACATTCGGTTTTTTTAAGGTTTTGGACTTTGGACTGGGCTGGTTCACTAATCAGTAATAAGGAGAAGCTAAAGTAGTAAAGCGTTTGATTGAGGCCTATCTTATGAATATTTCCACAAATATGGGCAAGTGATTACGGGCCGGGTTATGAATTTGCAACTTTATTGGTCTCACATATCCAACGAGAATGTATTTCCCACTAATGGGCTCGTTTACCGGCCCGATTTCGGCCCTATTGGGCTTCACCGTCAGTGTAAACGGGCTGCCCTATCTGCTTAAGAGAAATAAAATTTTATATTTTCGCCTTTGTATTCGGCATAACCTCGGCTATATCCGAATACAAGAATCTAATTTTGCATTTCAATTTTATAGATTTATAATTAATTCAAACATAGTTTAAATGTTCGAGCCTCGTCCTAACTTTTGAACGTCTACATTCGTATCAATTTTATGATGATCAACTCATCACAATTTATACACACTTGATATGATTACTCACTACTTTAGGATAACATATTGACTTAAATATTATTATTATTTAATCGACTTTATTGAAAACTTGATCACTACTTAGGCAGAAATGAAAATGTCAACTAAGTCATATATTGTCGGTATTGATAACATATTTACTTAAAATAACTTAAATGGGTTCATTATGAAATCAAGATTTTAATTCAGATTTTAAAAGTTCTATTTCTCAAACCTCTATTTCTTGATGAGTTTCGTCAAAAAGTCGAATTCCATTCCAAATCCAATTCGTAGAATTAATCTCCTAATTTGCGAGTAATTTCAATGTTCTATGAAATTATTCAATGCACATTCAAATTGTAATCTTTTTTCCAAATCATTTAAAAATCGAATTAATTAACAAATCCAGCCCAGGAATAGTGACCAGCCCAAGCCCAATTATTGGAGGGTCCGTTACTATATTTTTAAATAAGACAATGATGAAAGGCGCAGAAAGCTGCATGTCCAGGTAGGCCCATTGGGCCCACACAACAACTTTCTGTCTACAGTCTCTTTCCGATCACACGTGGGACCATTCAAACCCTTCGTACTTTCAATCTCATTCACCCAATTTATTTATTTATTTTGTTTTATTAAAAGTTAGTTGTAAAAGACAAAAGTGTTAATGATTCAAATATCACGTCATGCTTCGAGCATCCTTAAACATTAAAATAATACCTAGAAAGAGATTACTCTGTTCCTGGAGCTGCTGTTTGGTGTTAAGTAATACGTAATGCGCGAATTAAGAACTAATTATAGTCTAGGGCCTGCGTAAATTAAACCTTAATGTGCCCTCTAAATTTTCCAACTAAACAATAATATAAATAATTGTAGAAAATTCTAAAAAGCTACGATGAAATAAAAAATTATAAATTGGTGCTTAGGTATTTTACTTTTCTTCTAAATAATTTCAAGCTGAATTGTGTACCTAACAAAGCTGAGAATGAACCATTAACACGTAGCCTTAGTTAGTATTTCTCACTCACTAGCAGCAGAGCCACATGAGGGCTAAGCGCTGATATATACCACCGCCTTACATACCCCATTTTTTGGTTTATAAAATAAAATAAAATAAAGTTTTGGTCCTAGTAGCAGCTGTTGATTATTGAGAGGTAAGAGGGCCGTACCCTTATTGCTTTCTCATACGAGAGTGTTAGATCTAGAGTTCAATTTAGCAATTGCTTTTCACAAATGATTTAGTTTCGTCACTTAATTCAGTTATGGTGAATGCATAGAAGTTTTGTCAAGATTACATATTTTCTTCCAATGGAAATAGGCACAATATATAATGATGAGTTATTTGGATTCTTAATTAGGGAAAAAAGAAGAGAGAGAAACTGATACTCACTAATTTGGTGTGATAATAGTTGAAAGCGTGCAGCTGAATTTGTAGCATACTAGGTTTTTTGGGCAATGATTCTCTTTAAGAACTTTAAATGTTTGATGCAGATTGGTTGCTTGGGGGTTAATAAACTCCTGGCTAAGCTGTTATGATCGGACCATCTATTCTAATCGATTGTTTGAAACCCTAATTATTGCTGTTTTTCTTGTCTTATTATCCAAATGTGCTAAATAAAGAGCCTAAGATGTATGATTAGCATCATTCCCTAAACCGTTGTGTTTGGTGGAAAATGATTTGTTACTTTGTCACTATTCCCCAAATTATGTAAAGGAATTGTTATAATAGTTGTAATCTTTAGTACTCCCTCTGTCACATTATTTTTAGTTTGTTTCTTTTCGGTACAAAAATTAAGAAAGCGGGTGAATGCATGTTAAAGTGGTGGGCCAGAATTTGTCGATGGGGTGGGTTGTAAAGTAAATACTTGGGCACAATAATTTTATGTATAATTTTTTTTACATGTTATAATACTCCCTCCGTCCCACTAAAGTTGTCTTAGCAGGTTCCAACATGAAGATTAAAAAAGTGGGTAGAAATGAGTAGTTATGTAGTTAGATGTGGACCCTCTACTTTAATTAGAGCAAAATGGGCATTTCATGTTTACAAAAATGCCACATTTATTTTCCATTTTAGGACGCATAAAACTTTAGAAAAAAAAGTGTGAAAATAAGAAATGTATAGAAAAAGGATAAAGATTTTTTTTAAAATAAACTAGCGATAATGCAATCAGAAATTTAAAAACAAGATTGAAAAAAAAAGTAATAAAACAGAGAGAAAAAAATGCAAACATAGGAAAAGAATTGAGAAGCAAAGAAGAAAATTAAAAATACGAAGGAAATAAAAGAATGAAATAAGAAGAAACTTAAATGAAAAAATGTGGAAGTAAGATATATTATAAATAAGAGGGATAAAAAAAAGTGTACAAGGAAAAAAGAGGAAAATGAAAATGCAAAACCAATAATATCTACAAGATAAATTAAAAAATAAAGGAGCAAGCTGCATCGAGAGGGATTCGAACATAAGACAAATGAAAAAATATGATAAGGTTGACCAGCTAGACCAAACATCATTTTAAAAATTTTTGTCATCAGACAAGTTATTGATCGATAATTTGCACTTGGAGCCCAGCCCAGCTAACCAGTGGCTACGCTTCTGGTGGGGTACATTTATTTAAAATAGTTGTGGTTCACAAATTATTTGTATTTTAGAAAATAAGACAATAAAAATGAGACAATTCAAAAAAAATACAAACCAATAATAAGGGGAGGAAGGAAGTTAGATTATATGATAGCGATTTCAGGATAAACGACAATAATTAATACTATCAATTACTGTATTACCTTAGTGTTTACATCTATCCAGTTCTAACTTTTACAATGAGAGCCAATGTCACATTAATAGGTTACAAAATGAGGTTCTGGATTTTTTTTAATTGTAATATTGTAACTTTCATTAATCGCGGATAGATCCATATCGTGCATAATTCTAATTTTTGTTATACTTTTGGAAAATCATATTTATGAGTCGAATTTCAGAAATTCTCTTATTTAAAATTAGAGATCTCACTCTCTAATTTTATATTTCGGCTCCATATTTAATACTATCAATTATATTAGGCAAATTGGACAATTTAGTCCCCAAACTATGACTGTTTGACCAATTTGGTCTCTTACTTATTTTTTTTAGTTAATTGGTCCCCAAATTATAGAAATTTGGATGAATTGGTCATTCTGTTAATTTTTTGGTTAGTCAACCGTTAGTCAACGATTTGTAAAGGGCATTTTCGGTAAAATTTTACTAAGAATCAAAACATCCAATACTGAAAAGACTGGGGACCAATTTGGTCAATTTTTATTCCTTTTTTTTTTAATTTGTCAAAAATCAATAGATATTTCAGTCATTTTAATTTTTTCAAGGACCAAATACGCCAATTTTAAATAGGTTGAGGACCAATCCCGCCAATTATAATATAATTTGGGATCATAATTGACAAATTTTATAGCTTCGTGATCAAATTTTTCGAATATATTACTATGATAACGATGGATTAAAAGGTAGAATATTTGAAACTCAATGAATAAAATTATATTAGATTTCCATTCAAAACATGTTTTCATTCTAATATGATTTGTTCCTTAATTTTCAGATATTATATGTTTTAATCACTCATTTTCATAGTAATATACGAAAAAATTTAGTCACGGAATAATAAAATTTGGCGATTATGATGCCCAAATATATTATAATTGGCGATTATGATCCTCAAATATATTATAATTGGCACAGTTGGTCCTTAAAAAAATCAAAATGACTAAAATATCTTTTTATTTTTAACAAATTAAAATTCTTTAAAAAAAATTGGCCAATTGGTCTTCAATCTTTTACTATTGGATGTTTTGGTCCTTAATAAAATTATACCGAAAATACCATTTAAAAATTATTGACTAACGGTGGAGTAATAAAAAAATTAACAGAATGATCAATTCATCTAAAATTCTATAATTTGAGTACCAATTAACTAAAAATAAATAAATAAAAAACCAAATTGACCAAAAAATTATAGTTTGGGACTAAACTGTCCAATTTGCTATTATAGATTAAGGGGCAATATTTTACATCAATCTTATGCTCATTTTCGTTTATTTTTAATGAAACATGTACTTGAGGACATAAGCATGACATAAGCCATAGGTGTAGAAGTGGGCATAGCAGACAGGTATGCAAAATCTTCTTACACAAAGTGATGAGCAACTGCAATTTTTCAGTCTTTTTTAAGATGGTAACATGTCAAGATATTTCAATTAAATAATTATTACTTTTTCATACTTAGATCGATATTCCTAAAACCTTTTTCATTCATTTGAATTTTGTAATTATTTACAGCAATGTGAAAACTAAGGGTACTAATTCAATGAAGAACAATTATTCCTACTAGAAGTTTAACTTAAGAGTCTGAATTTTTCTTACATAAATTATCGACCTAGTGGTCCAGGTTATTGCACATAAAATAAATTAAAAAATTGAAAATACAAAATGTTAAAAGGTGGAGAATTATTTAAACCAAGGTCTTGTACCTGGTCTAGGTAAGATTTTTTCGAAGAGTCCATTTGAAACAAAATTAATTTCCGGCATGCAATTAACCTCATCATGATCCAAGATTAGAATATAATTATGAAGTGATATTGATATTGATATTTGATGCGATAGAATGTGTGAAAGGGTAAGAAGATAATTTATGAGCATGTCACATCGTTGAGTCATAGATCAATATTTATTAATTTCAACCCATAACACAGGCATTGTCAGCTCTAATGATTCTGAAAATTGACTTGAGGAAGAGGTCAGCTTCTTCTGTTAGTTTTCCATTTTCTTTTTTCTTTTTCGATCGAATTAGAAATATCTATTGGAAATTAAAGCATGATGAAACAATATTATACAGGAAAACATTTGAATTGTTTCACAAAAATTAAATTTGTTGCAACTTCTAAGCTTTCAATCATGGGCATATTAACTTGCGTATTACGGTGTGTCACTTATTTACATGGGTAAAAAAAAGTAACCTTGAATAAAGGATAAGGTTAGCAATATATATTATCGAGTTGCATATGTTTATCACCCTTAGAATGAATTTAATTACGTGATGAAATTTATGAAGTATTAACACATCATCAATTAACATATAAGTTTTCCTATTTTTTGGAACAGAATAATTACAACGGCTATTTGACATGTATATAGAACTGTAATTATAATAGAACAATCATGGGTGCTAATGAGAGAGCCATGACTCAGAAATTTCCGTAAGTGATGGTAGAATGATGTTTTCTATTAGAATTGGGTTGAAAAAAAATAATAAAACATACATATTACTACAAAAACAAATTATTATTGGTGGTCATCCACGGGCGCTAATATTTTCCGCCAGTGATGTGTAACAGTCTGACAAACTCATACCTAATGACATTGATGTAATTTAAACTTGTGAAGTTTGTAAAAGAGTTACACTATGATCAAAAGTTCAACTCCCTCAACCATTATATCATATCAATCAAAGTGTTGAGAAATAACCATCATTATATATTATATATGGTAGAAATAAAGAATTAGGCCAATAAGAGGTGAGGTTTCAAAGCTTATCATGTTGGATCGATAGTTTATGGTTACTATAAATTGTTTATGATTATTATTATTATTATAAGTTTTGTATAATTTGCTACGCTAACATAAATAATTTCTTACTTTATTTTATTTCAGCGAGTGTAGTTATGAATTTTCATTTTCATAAATGCATTGGTGCGCTTTTGTTTTGGGTTTCACTTGTGAGTATTTATACGTAATTTGGTGAAAATTACGTAATTTGTACAGGTCATACAAAAGAAAGAAAATATATGCTTTGATAGTTGATATCATTTGTAAGGATCTTGGATCGAGGAAATCCAACAAAAATAAAACTCCCTCCGTCCCGTCCGACTTGTCTTGTATTCATTTCCGGACCGTCTCATTTGTCTAGTCTTGTTTCCTAAAAAGAAAAATAATCACTACACAAATTTCCACTTTCTACACTCAATCACCTACTCCTCTACACACAACCACCCACTCACCAAAATATCCGTGCCGAAATCAAACAAGACAAGTCGATTGGGACGGAGGGAGTAATAAAAAATAGAAAAATAATCAAATTGATTGATATAAGAAATTTGCGTGGTTCAGCTAATAAACTTAAATCTAAACTTGTTACAATTCGTAGTATACTTAAATGGTGTTTGGAGTAGCTGAAGTTTATTGATAAGTGATGAAAGTTGCTAAAAACGGCTGAAAGCTGCTGATTTGAGAATTTATGTGTTTGAAAATAAGTGCTGAAAGTTTTGAAAGTGGGAAAAATAGTGTTTGGAAAATTGCTGATATCAGTAGCTTATTTTAAACTTTTAAATAAAATATTCGTTTTATCCTCAATGTTATTAAATAGTTATAATTAATAAAAAATAAATAAATATTATTAATTTTATATTATATAAATTTATAATATATCATATTAACATAAACATATTATACTATTATATTTTAAATATTATTTATTTGCTTAAAATCCATAATAATAATATTTTTATAGAATTATAATAATTCATAGCTAAGAAATAATTATAATTAAATAAAAATAGAAAAAAAATATTAATTTAAAAATTAAAATTTTTAGAACCCACTATTTTAATTAATATATATTTAATTATATTTAATTTTAATAATAATTACTTCCTTAAACTTCAAGAATTTATAAATAATAAATATAAAATAAATTTTATCAAATTACTAATTAATATATTAAAATATAATTATAATTAAATTTGTAACCAAGAAAAATATTATTAAAATTAATGATTTTTTGAGAATTAAAGAAATATTTAAAGGATGAAATAGTCCAATAAATTAGATAAGCTATAAGCAGCAGTTAAAAGCTACGTCATAGCAGTTTAAGCAACTTCTCTATTTTGATTATATTTGGTAGGGAATTTCTGCTGAAAACTGAGTGTTACAAACAATCCATCTGCAGCTGAAAGCTGTTCCAAACACCACCTTACAATTGTTGCGAAACAAATTGGTATAAAAATTCTGAAGTGCTTTAATTATAAGTGAATAAACATATTTTGTAAAAATGATAATCACTTTTTGGGTGCTGATTGACTTTTTTTAAAAATTTTATTATAAGTATTATACAAATCTAATTCCGTCTCTTATATGATCATCTTTTCGGCCCCGAATTTAAATAATCGTTTGTCAAAAAAATATTTTATTGGGTAATTATTAGTCACCCATCTTTAAATTGACCTCTTGTTAGTGATTGAAATCTTTTGAGGGGTTGAAATTGAATGTCGTCCACTTTGGGGCGTTATTAGTAAAAAAAATGGTTTGACCACTTGGCTGGCACGTGTCTTTTTTGTCAACAAGGTCAAGCCTCTTAGTTTTTTCTATTTTCTTAAAATTATTTTAGAGTGTAGAAGATACTGAGGAATGAGTTTTATGTAAAGGCTTTTCTTTCACATTTCTTAGTCTTTCTTTCATATTCCTTGAGAATTTAGATCATTCACTATTACTACTTTATAATAAAAATCTAACGTAATCTTGAACACAACTGACCACATGCTAGAGGTCTGATAAACCCGACTTCTTAGATATGATACCAAAATTTTTATTATGATGAATCTATTTCAAACACCTCTTATTCATAATTCATATCATTTTTTAATTCTAAACCCATATTAAATTTGAGTTCAATGTTATCACACACCTGAAATATACACCACTCGAAAAACATGAGAGGGAAGTAAAGAAGGCAAAATACTAGCTCGCAAACGACAATGACTCCAAAAATATCTAGTTAAGAATTTCACAGTGTATATTAAATTAGTAAATTATTAGGAAGTCAAAATGAGAAAGCTAGGAAGAAAGATATTAGGTATGAAATAGGCGAAGAACCTTGTCATTAGACGGTGTGACGAAATAATTGTTGGTGAGGAAAATTGTGTAACACCACACGACGTCGCTTTCCAGCTCTGACTCATGGGTCTTAGTGGGACACACGGCAGCCTCACGCGCAGCAGCCCACTCGTTGACTTGGTTGAAAATGAGGTCAATATTTATGCGAGTGACGGCAACCCTTTCGGCCTTTCCCAGTCACAATCTCGCCCCTGTTTACTCTGGCTTGTAAATAGTACTCCCTCCATCCCGGATGAAACGTCCTCTTTTTTTTCGGCGCGGTAATTTATGCGGTGTACTTTAGAAGTAAAGAATGGTGGCCCACTTGTACTTTAGAAGTAAAGAATGATAATTTATG
Source organism: Lavandula angustifolia (assembly GCA_028984105.1). Taxonomy (NCBI): domain Eukaryota; kingdom Viridiplantae; phylum Streptophyta; class Magnoliopsida; order Lamiales; family Lamiaceae; genus Lavandula; species Lavandula angustifolia. The sequence goes on along the minus strand of CM054815.1, from coordinate 21,092,892 downwards.
GGTAGGTGTGTGGTAGTGGGTAGGTTAGATTTAATGTTATGGGTCCCACATAAAGTAATAAGATGACTAATTATTTCCAAAAAAGGAATAAGGGACGTTTCATCCGGGACACCTCGAAATAGAATAGGGGACGTTTCATCGGACGGAGGGAGTAGTACTTTAATATTCAAATTATACTTATTGGTTGGAATTTTTAATTCACCTTTATGACTATTAAATTATTAATTTAACCTCAATCCAATTGTCATTCAAACGCCATCAATCTTGTCTTTATTAAAATCCTATACTATTCTAGAGTGATGTTATATTATTTCTATCAATTACTTCTTCCGTCCCAAAATTCTTGTTCACTATTCTATTTTGGATTGTCCCAAAATTCTTGTTCATTTTTCTTTTTTAATAAATTATTACACACAACTTTTTTGTGGGACCCACAACTTTATACCAAGCTACACACAATTAACAATTCTCCTTAAAAACCGTGCAAAAAGCAAATTGGACAAGAATTTTGGGACGGAGGGAGTAACTTTTATGAAAAAAGAATTTTTCTGTTTATAAGAATATATTCACATACCAAAAGATCTCATAGTTAAATCTAGGAATATATCATATTGTGTAATATATGAATTTTCATCCCGCTATCAAAATTACCAGAAGAACACCGATAGAATTAGCGGTGAAATTTGTCGTTAAATATATCGGTAAAATAACATATCATCGGCGATCGAATTTCTAACGGGATAATTTGGTAGGTAAAAATGAATTATTTTAATTGTATAATAAAAAAAGGAGTTTTTTACACCTAAAAATACTAAAAATATAGATGGGCATTCAAGCAAGTGATCAAGTAATTAAGGTTGAAAATTATGAGGATTTGATACCGTCATTGAAATAAATTGCTTCTTTCGTCCGTTATTTGTGATTCACTTTTTCGATTTGAACGGTCCAATATAAGTGGTTCATCCTAAAAAAATAAATAAAGAATACGAATACGTAAACAAAATTTAACTACCAAAAAGTCAAACAAACTATACCACATAAAACCACTTTCTTAATTCCCGTCCAGAGAAAAAGAGCCGCAAATAGCGGTCCGGAGGGAGTAATAGTCAATAATTACTTGACATGGTTTCAAGTCATATGTGTCACGGTCCCCTTGGGATGGCAAAGTTGGTGAAGGTGGTTGGCCCGGGACCGATAGGTCCTGGGTTCGAATCCCACTGGAAGCAACTTTGTGGAGCCTGTCACCTATGGTTAGCCTAGGGTGGTTGAACTCTCATATGTGGTTTGCAGGCTACTGCACTAGGAGCGGGGTTTACCCAGTACGCACCGAAGGTAGCGGCTGCGGGTTCCACGTATCAAAAAAAAAAAAAAAGTCATATGTGTCACGGACACCTTTTGTGGAACTATGTATTATAATTTATAGGCGACTTAAGAGTAAATATTTGATTGTTTTAAGTTAGGGAAGGAGTGAGGATTGATTTCGGGAGAAACCTCGTTTGAGCAAATAGAGGTTATACGAACGATTTTATGAGTACAAATTGGGAGATATAAAAACTCGTGGATCAACATAATTCAACGGGGATTTTAAACATAATTCACAAGAAAGATTGTACTAAACATATATGCATCCAAGTTGGGAATCTTTAGTTTGCGAACACTTTATTACAGTTTAAACATTCGATTAAAAGTGAGAATGCATCTTTATTAATTATAGGTTGATGATTGGGTAATTATGTGTGTTCAAAATAATTGTGGCAATTTTGATAGTAGTGGATAAAAAGAATCTAGTAAGTATATGAATTGTTTGTGATGTGTTATATGTTCATATACTATAGTATATGAATTCTAGGATTTATACTTAGCTGGAAATGATCATATTCATATTATTAAAAATAATAAATAATTCTGATAATTGTACATCCTATTTAAATTAGTGTCTTGTGATGATTAATTTTGGCACATTCGATACTAACGATAATATAAGAAAATCCTAATGATTAACGTAATTATTCGTAGCATTATGAATTAAGAATGTGTATGATGACAGACATACATGAAAAAGATGGGTAGATTGTTTAATAGTTAATTATGTAATAATTAAAAGGGCTAAGTTTATTCACCTAACCAGACCAATAAACATATATCCAATATGTTCGATAATGGAAGCGCGGTCCTCCTAGATAAAGTGCAGTTAGCCATTGGGGCAGACAACTTGTATATATGATCATTAATGACAAAACTAAAACTCCTCCTCACTCTATCAGTTTTATAATACACACATTCACACTTGTGATTGTCATGACCAGTTGACCACCTTCAGGGGCCTCTGACTTGTGTGTGCCAGTGAGAGAGAGATGAGAGAGAGAGAGAGGGGATGATGGCTTTTGTGAAAATGAATGGTGGTATTAGTCACTGATATTGACTCCACCACTATAACATGATAAAGTGGAAATTCCTTTCCTTCCTCAACAATAAGGATTACTAAAAGACAAGATATGTTTGTAAATGTGGAAATGTATGTTTCTAACCATTCTCATTAAAAAAATACAATAATAGTTATTGATTAAAAATAAAGTTATAAAATATACAATTTTACCTTCACTTTTTTACTTTCATTCTCTTATATTTGATTGTCATCGAGTGCCGAGGAAAGCCTACGGGCGCCGATGCTGCCCCACTAGTGCCGATTTTCGTCATATGTGCACTACTTTGAGTGTCGATGAAGTGCCTATGGAGTACCTATGAATGCTGCGGAGAGTCTAAAATTTCTATCAACACCATAAGCACCCTTAGGCTCCCCTTAGGCATTGGAACGAAACACCACATCCTAAAATTTCTATCAACACCATGGGCACCATAGGTTCCCCTTAGACACTGAAACAAAATTTTGAATATCAGTCCAAATAAAAAAAAAATCTAAGGGTAATTTGGTAATATTGAATATTTGGTGAACATAATTTTTAAAAAAATGGTAGTATTGTGTTATTTTTAGTGGGAATTGATATTTCAGCAAATCTATTTTTGTAAATTTACATTTATATTTTCTTTCTTAAAAAAATATGGTCAGTTTAATTAATTGTGTATACGGTATGTCGGAATAAAAAGTATGCAATGAGTAATTCAAAGAATTGATTATGGACATACATACAATCATTGAATCATACAAATGTTTTACAATGTGTATAGAGACATAAGAAAAATAATATAGCTGAAAATATTAAGTGGTAATGAATTCAAATATCTATGTACTTTGTTTGAACATTTTGAGCACATTTTTAATCTTAATGTCGTAATAAGTGATTAAAAGTGTAATTAAGTAGCTCTACAACTATTAAAAGCGATTTATTTCTATATTAGTTGGGGAAACTAAAAAAAGGAAATTCTCATGTTAGTTAGTATTTTAGTAGTATTATTCTTATCCACGGCTGTGACGTGTACCGTTTTGTCTTGTAATGTCAATGGTATATTGACTCGACAATGTATAATGTATAATATATAATATAGTATAATTATTATACAAGGTTGTTTGGCGTGATTAGCCTTCTTAAGAATGATATAATAAACAAACAAAAATGAAAAAAAGACAACCAAACGAACAGATAAACTAGAACAGCACTAGCTGAATTATTAAAGACAAAGGAGAACTGTCTGATATGTAATAAATTAATAATGATATTGAGATAGTAAGATATTCCTAACTATATAGATGTATTTATTAATCAGTTAATTCAAAACTTTCAACATGCATAGATTATTTACACTAGGGGTGTTACAGTATGTCGAAAAATTGGTACACCGCACACACCGTACCGAAAAAATATCAAAAATACCGAATTTTTAATATATCGAGATTTTTGGTACGGTACGAAGTTTTCGGTACGGCAACGGTATGAGATTTTCCAGACCGTGGTATACCGTTGCATACCGAAATTTTGGTACATACCGTATACCGCGGTATATCGATTCATACCGAACCTCAATATATACCGTGTACTGATATACTGCGATACATATCGTATACCGAACCATACCGATTCCTACCAAATCACAGTATATACCGCAAAATGATAAACCGAACTAACCGATTCCTACCGAACTATGCTGATTCGTATCGAACTATACCGATATATACCGAACTATCCATTATACCAATCTTAATATTTATATCATAGATTTATATATTCATATTTATCTAATAAACTGACCGTATTCACATTATTTATTTATTATTAGTTATTTGGATAGTTTTTTGAGATGTTGAATGTAATTTGCTCTTGATGGGTTGTGTTTTTTGTATCAGCATGTTTTACTAATTATCTTAGACACTTTTGTTGGATATAATTTGCATGTTTTCTACATCGGCATGTTTTGCTTAATGACTTGTTGTTTTTCGGTATACCATTTGCTTCGGTATAATGTTATTTTTTGGTATATCGTCTATTTTGGTATGCTGTCTGTTTCGCTATACCGAAGTACGGTACGGTATACCGAAAGAGCGATATTACAACGGTATAGAGATTGTTTATATCGAACTACAGTATACCAAAATTATCGGTACGGTAACAATATGCATTTTTCCATATCGAATATTTTCGGTACGGTATACGATATGAAAAAAATCTTACAGTATACCATACCGAACACCCCTAATTTACACATGAAAACCACTGTGATTTGCTAATATATATGTACAAAATTTTAGACATATGTGTCTCTAGTCTGAAATGAATTGTTAGGTGGCGAAAAAAGGAACGCACGTGAATTACTTTTACTGTCGGAAGATGAAAAACTGACCAGATTACAATACGAAAAACAACACACTCGAATCTTCGCTAATACATTACAATATAATTTTAGTTTGGTAAGGAATACAATTTATTTAGGTATCTTTTGTAATAAATTATGCTGAATACTAGGAGATTATATTATACATCTACATAATCTGTGTATTAATTATCAAAACAAAATCGGATGCTGTTCCAACATGAATTAATGTAATCTATTGACTTGTTGCCAAAATTGTCATAATAGTTCGTTATTCCAGAAGGATTAAATAAGAACAACTTTTTTTATGAAAACGCGGAGAACATGCACTTTAAAAATAAATATAATATACATTAAGAACAATAATAATGCATAAGTGTGATGCACTTTGAAATGATAATACTGTACTTCTAAAAGACTTTTTCATAATCTTATAAATATACGTGCAATATTATTATCTTAAAGTGTTACATGTTCTCGGGATTTTCATCTAAACATCTCCTATATATTAGTATTATGATGAATAATATGTGAAGTGTAGTATAATCTATATTTAAAAGATATATACTTCATTATTAGGATGAATAAAATGAAGGAGAAAATTAATTTTTTTTATTGTTGTTGAGAAAAATCTACAATCAGTGTATTGAGAAAACTTTACTATACTCCCGTACAATAGAATGAGAATTGATTCTTTTATAGACGTAAAAATGAAATAAAATACAATAGTTTGTGTGTACCATATTTGTATACCCTTGTATTTACCACACCACAAGGGTATTGATATGTGTTAAATATGACTCACATTTTATAATGAAAAATATCACATGTCAATACCCTTGTGGTATGATGCACACAAAAATATACTCCCTCCGTCCCATTATTAATGTCCCACTTGCCTTTTTTGATTGTCCCATTATTTATGTCTCATACCAAATAAGAAAATAAATGAGTGGACCACGATCAATCTAAGCAAGTGAATCCCACCCCTTTATACTTTTACGTCACAACTTTACACATTTACTTCCACTATTTTAATTATCATGCCCAGTCTCAATGTTACATAAATAATGGGACGGAGAGAGTACAAAAGTAGTACATATATACCGCTTCGAATTAATTCATATTGACGGTCGATAAAGTGGTATTGTTGATATTTATATTATATCATGCGTAATCGGTTAAGCAGAGAATTTGCTTTCAATAGACCAATCTTGTCCCTTGTCAAATCACTAGTATAAAAAGTCAACCACAAATTCTGCTATTAATTTCTTCATTTGATATTAGTATAAATACCATGAAGCACCATCCCGCTTTCATTTCGTTCCTTATAAAAATCAACCAAAAAGTAAAGCAAGCCAAAAGAGCCTTCAACCTGAAGCCTCTCGATATTTTTTCATCTTTCCTTTGCGCAAAATTAAAGGCCAAATTCGTCGAAGAAGAAGAAGATCAAGGAAATTCAGTTCTGCAAATTAATCTAGCAAGCCATGGCTGACGAATTTCAGCTTGGAAGTGGAAGCTGGTGGGACACGTCGTCGAGAAACAGATTTGAAAGCGGAACGACGCCCGCGACGACGTCGATTTCGACGACGTTGAATACTATAGCTAGCTACGGATGGCCGACGGAGATGGTGGAGATGAAACCAAGGTCTTCCATGGATTCCGCCACCGTGTCTACGGACGGGCCTATGGTGTTGCAAAATTGCCATGACGATCAATCATCTATTGGCGGCGGCGGCGGAGGCGGCGGCGGAGGTGGAGTTTTGTCAAATCCCAACTTGCAAGTGATGGGATTAGGCCTTTCTTCACAAAGCATGGATTGGAATCAAGCTTTATTGTAAGTCTGATATTTTCATAATTATGTTGTTTGTTTATTTATTTATTCATTAATTGTTTTATTAACTTTTTATTTATTTGATTGAATTTTGAATCAAAGAAGCGATAAAGGTGAGGGGAGTTTCCGGTCGTTGCTGCAAGAGGACTTAACTTCAAACGGCGGCAACTTCCAGCCGGACTCCGGCGGCGCCGCCTCTTCTCAAGAACACTGGCGGCACAAACTCTTCACCGGAGCTTCTTCCGACAACGAATTCAAACAAATAAACCGCGGCTTCTCATTAGACCAACAGCAGTTCAGTTCTCAAGCCAGTTCAAACGACAGCACGATAACGTCTTCGAGCTTAACGACGCCGTTTCAAGTCGACTCCGCCACCGCCTACAGCCTCCTACTCTCCGAAAATCAGCAGCAATCCAACTACCAAAACCGGCAGTTATCGAACTACGCATATCTCTCCCCCGCCTACGGCGGCAACAACGCCCTCGAAATGATGCCCTCCATGAGTAAATACCCGCCGTTCTTGAGAACCTCTCCGTCAAAGGCGGCTGCCGCCGCCGCCGCCAGCAACCACTTGCATTTCACTAACAACACTCCCTTTTGGAACGCATCCGCGCCGCCACTCGCCATGTCCGACGCTCGTTCGAGCTTTTTACCGCCGTTACAGTCTCAGATTCCGACCGCTCCCTCCTTCGACTCCAAACCAAAGGTAATAAACTGATCAAAAACCTCCAACCCTTATTAATTACTCCATTGATGCATGAAAAGCTAATTACATTCGAATTAGGGTTTCTTTAATTTTAAAAAAATCTTTAAAATCAGAACAAAATAGAAGGGCGGGATTTGAGCGGAGGGACGAAGAAGAACAGCACGGAGATGACGAATAAACGGCCGAGGAGCGAAACGCCGTCGCCTTTGCCGGCTTTTAAGGTATTGCAGTAAGATGAGCTTTTGCTTTTGGAAAAGTTGATCCTGCCATGGGAGGTTCAGCATTTCTTTATTTAGATAGATGGGATTCAATTGAAAAATAATGATGAAGCTTTATTTTCTGGATTAGGTGAGGAAAGAGAAGATGGGAGACAGAATAACAGCACTTCAACAATTGGTCTCGCCTTTTGGGAAGGTAATCTAACTTCTCATAAATCTTCATACCTTTCTCCCTCAGTGGATTCCACTAGTCTCCTTTATTTCTCTTCTATAAGCATCATAAATCTCTTCTAAATCAAACAATATCTTCTTCTCTTTCTTGTTATTTTTCGAACAATTTGCAGACTGATACGGCTTCTGTTCTCTCCGAAGCGATAGAATACATCAAATTTCTTCACGAACAAGTTGGTGTAAGTCTATCGATCGATCTCCTCATCTTCACAAAGTTAATATCGAGATTGTATATATATAGTTAGAAAAATAAATCTAAATATTAATTAAATTGTTCTTGTGTGAAATAATAGGCCTTAAGTGCACCCTACATGAAAAATGGAGCTGCCATGCAGAATCAGCAGGTACATGAAATTTCATATATGTGATCATAATTTACGTTTATAATTATTATTCCACAGGCTTTCTTGGACAATTTAATCAATGTTGTATTTTTATTATTTACTAGCAAAATCCTGATAAATCGAAGGATCCGGAAGGGCCACGTCAAGATCTTCGAACTCGAGGGCTATGTCTAGTGCCGGTTTCCAGCACTTTTCCGGTGACTCAAGAGACGGCCGTTGATTTCTGGACTCCTACATTTGGTGGGACTTTCAGATAGGCAGAAGGAAGGGCCGGAAATGATCACTCTAATCAAAATCTACTAATACTGAGATTAGGAAAAGTGCAGCTCATAGTGAGATTTGGATGAGAGAGAAGCGGAGAGAGAGAGAGATAGGGATACAAGACAGAAAATATTTTAACTGTACTTTTTGGCCATGCGATGAGGCAAAGTTTAATTGAGCAAATATTAGTTTGCTAGCTAGGGAACAAATTTGTATGCAGAATATATTAATTGTAGGCCTGTAATAATTGAAGAATTATGATTAAAGGGGTTGTAGATTAGTGGTGATCGCTGTTTACACCAAATAATCCTGCAAATAGCTAGACCAAGAATTAGTATAGCAACAGGTATCGAACACAGGGAACAGAGTATTTCAAACCTAAAAATCATATCAATCAGGGTTTGGTTAGCAACCACGCAAGTTTGGGAATTTTTATAACCTAAAAAAAACGAAAACTAGCAGGAATTAAACACGAAATGAACTATGCAAATAAAAGTGGGTCCAGCAAGATGATTCACACACACTCACAATCGATTACTGACACTATAAATTAATTAATCCACTCAAATCAATCAGTTGTAGGACACCGTAATTAAACTGACATATCCCCTATTCCCCCTTAATTATTCGGTAATCGTCATGGTGAGCATTGAAACGACTACTTCTCTAAATTAGATGCAACCTACGTTGGTGGGCAATCAATAGATTTAACATCTAATCAGCTTTAAGAACTAAGGGAACCCAATTTAGGAGCCTATTCGTATGGTGGGCATCTAATAGTCTCCTACCAAATTAATCCAATTGCCCTAAGACAATTCGCTACTTATTTAGCCTAATCCCACGAGAAACGATGAAAGTATTAAATTAGCTATGAATTAAACTAAGGGTGATCAATCATAAATTAATTAATCCAATTAATTAAACCTAGATTAATTCAGAACCTAAGTGATTAATTTTAAGCCTTAGTCTCACGAAAATAAGATGGTGTGTGTTTCACATCTCGCCGGCCCCTTAAAAGACTTAGCTACGCATATCGGCCGGACTAGCCAGACAGACCGGTTTGCAGAATAGAACACAAAACATGCTAAAAATCATGAAATAATTATGCACGAAAATTCAAACAATAACAAATAATCAGAACACCAATAAGTACGAAATTAAACCCTAGAAATTATGAGATCATAAATTAAAGTCTTCAAATGAATCCAACAGGAAAATTAAGCGGAAGCAATCCAAATACGAGAATGTAAAACGAAAGCAGGAACATGTTGTTTCTCCCAAATCTAAACTACGAACAATATCATAAAACTGAAATTCGAATGATGATGATGATTGAATGATGAAAAGGATCATAAAATAATCTCTCGCTGGACTCCCTTGGTGGCGTGAATAAGATGATGATGAAATAAAATAATATCTCTCCTCCTTTCCTCCTTGGCGGTGGATAATTGGTGATGATGATGAATGTATGAAAATTTCTCCAATGTTTCGGCGTGAGTGCGTATATGGATCCGGATGATATCTCGTCTGTGTGTGCGGCGCCTCTTCTAACCATATATATATGCTCCTTCCTTTCCTTCTCCAATTAGGTCTTTGAAGTATGGAAAAATATAATATAAAGTATATTATATTAATTTCTTTCCACAATTAATTTTCCTCTTAATTTCTTCCGGATTAAGCACATATTTCCTTTAATTCGCACCCGCCACATCAATGCCTCGTCAACGCCACATCATCATAAGAAACTGCAAAACAAACACCAAAACGCAATCCAACCGCCACAATATATGCCAAAATAAACGGAATATGAATAGTACGAATATAGACCTATCTATTAGTTAGGTGATTAATTAGAGTATGGATCTTTTGTTGTTTGTAGCAGAAATTGAGCAGAAAAAAGGAAGAAAAAGGATAATAATTATATAAAGGAGCTTTTTGGTGGTGTAGAGAGAGCTGGCAGTGGAATTTTTAATTTCTAAAGAGAAATGGAAGGGAATAATTGAATTCCAGAAGAGGAGTTGGGAGATCATTTGATTGGAAATTTCACTTTTTTAATTGTTTATATGTTTGGAATAATATGGTAGTGCGGAATCACTAGAGAATGTGGCCCATATTTGCATTGGCCACCCTCCCTCCCTTTTAGGGTTCTAATTTTTACAATTCTTTCTTCAATAAGAAAGCTCATGTTGGAGCTACCCATACAACTTTGAGCTTTTGATATTCTTCCATTAAACGTATATCGACCTCAAATTTCGTATTTAATTTGGGTGTTACCAATCGTAATAGCTAATGTTATACTCCCTCCGTCCCAAAATTTTTGTTCCACTTTCATTTTGGAACGTCCCACAATTTTTGTTTTGTTTCCTAAAATAGAAAATCATTACAAACATTTTATTTGAGGGCTACACATCTCTACACACAACCAATAACTCTCCTAAAATATCATGTCCAAAAGAAATAAAACAAGAATTATGGGACGGAGGGAGTATTACGTATTAAGGTTCAAATTATATGCTAAATACTATAAAATTTGACGGGTGTTATAATACCCGTTAGCTTCAATGTGGCTGTGGCGTGATAAAGTAGATGGCAATATTTGCTTTACTTAGAAGCATAAATCAATTGAAAAAAAGAAAAAGAAAAAAATACATCTTCACAATATGGAATAAAATTAGTCATGATTACCCTCATACAGACAGCATCATTTAGGCAATATACTTCTCTATCGATATTTTCTAATATTAATCATATCTCTTTTATAAAGTAAAGAGACTAATTAATTTTATTGCAAGATTTGATGTCGAGTAGTAGTATATATGTTTTTAATTTATTAGCTGGCAAGATTTTGATAAGGGTAAAGATTACTGATTAGTCTGGACTGTGGATGGCCCAGTTGCCTGCAGATACTAACCTACCTAATCTGTGCTCTTTCATTCTCCTCGAAGTTTATCCAAAACAACTCTCTCTCTCTCTAATAAACATATACATGACAGCAAAACAAAATCTCTAAAAGAAAAACACAGTGACAGATAAATACCATAGGAGTTAAATTTAAGGACGGCACACTTTTTGAAAACTGGCATTAACAGAGCAAGAGATAGAGTGGCATCTTATAAAGATATAAAACCTTTGACAATAATAAGAAAAAATAATGAAAAACTGTATATTTATGTATCTGATAAGAGATTAGGCAGCTCCATTGAGTTTCTTGGTAATGGTGGCAATGTATTTGCCTTGGTGGAAAGCCTGCTCCAGTTCAAGCTCAGACGGGCTTCTCGAACCGTCTCCAGCGAAAGTCCCTGCTCCGTAAGGACTTCCTCCTTTCACCTTTTCCATTTCGAACATGCCAGCTCCAAGCGTGTATCCGATGGGCACGAAGATCAGCCCGTGGTGAACGAGCTGAGTGATAGCAGTCAATCTGCAATGTATCGATAGAATCAACTAGACCGTGGTGTTGGAGATACTAAAAAAACGTCGTAGTGGGTGGACTTACGCGGTAGTTTCTTGGCCGCCACCTTGAGAGCCAGTGCTGTAGAAGATGCCAGCTGGCTTGCCGGCAAGCTGCTGGGTTCTCCATAGGCCTCCAGTGGCATCGAAGAATGCTTTGAATTGTGCGGACATCATGCCGAACCTTGTAGGGAACCCGAATATGAAGCCATCAGCGTCAGCAAGCTGATTGGGCGTGATTATGGGGACGTCACTCTTTGGAGGCGCGCTCATTTTTGTGAGAACATCGTCGTTTAGTGTTTCAGGGACCTGTTACACAATGGCGAAATTCTAAGCAAGCAATTTAAAAGATTTCGTAAATGAGGAAGAGGGCTGTCAGTCTGCTGCAAGTATGTAATTATCAAGCCAAGAAAGAGAGGCATCTATAATATCCAAATCGAATTCATGATCTCACTTACAATCGTATGTTGTAAATCATTCCTGGATTATAATGCTCCAGCCACTAAATTGGATCCTGGACTTACATACCATTGGGACTACGGATTTTGCTAAATCAACTTCTAAAGTACAGAATTTGAATTCAATCACTCCAATTAAGGTGGTATACAGAGTTTAATTCTAAAAGTACTTGTACATAGTTAGTAGTGTTTATTCTCATTCTGTTGCAAGTATTAAGATATAATGAAACAAAAGAGCAAAGGAAAGTCTTTCTCAGGTCAATAATAAAATACCAAACTTTAGCTTCAATTTATGATATGATTCATAAAAAGGAGATAATGCTGGAACAGAGTTTCTACCTGCCATAGATGGGCTTCTACTCCTTCAACAGATGCAGCTCCCTTCTTGATCTCATCAGCTAGTTTCTCGACATGTCCGTACATAGAATAGTACCTACAATGGGTGAAAGCCACATCATCAAGGTCGTAGCTTCATGTTAACAGAATACAACTTTTATAATCTCTAAGTGACAATAGATGAAGCTAGATTTACCAGTATTTGTATCCGTTACTTTAGCATCAAACGTTGCCAAAATACATATCTTTCCACAACTCGGACCCATGGTCCATGGATTACCCACTGGTCCCATCGGATCATAGCAAAAGACGTGTTCTTATTAGCCAGAGGCAATGCCAGGGGTGTATTCTGAGTCGGGAAAGGTTATCACTAATTTCTCCCTCAGTTCTAAAAGTTGTATTTTCGTGTTTTACTAACTGAGTTGAATGACATTTTCATTGAAATCAATATTTACATCTTAAACAAAAAAGAGAATACTTAGGTAGAATGGACACTGAACTAAGAGGTAAGCTGTTCCCCTTCGCATCGAAAGGGAATTCCATCCCCCGACTAAATAGTTCCTGATTTCGGAGGAGATAACATCAGATTTCTTAAATTTAAAACTTGGAATGATTGAACATCAGTCAGAAATCACAGGCTTTCTCCAACTATTAGGATCGGGAACAGATGAACATTTCTCAAATTATGCAAGCAAATTCAAGGAACAATACTCACAAACTATAAACTACCAAAGACAACAGTAAAGAAAAATAGTTAATCTGAATCAATGCACAGGGGAAATGGTTTATTGAGACAAACAAGAATTCTTATGTTAAACTAAATAAATCATAAATTAACAAGCACAAATACATCATACATAAAATCCCCTTTGAACACGCGCGACATAACCGGCATCATACTAGGGCACCGATACTAACAGATCCTGACAAACTTACCAATTTATCTAATTAACCTTAATAACCAACAATCATCATGTTTATAGGTCAAAACAAAGGTACCCACAAACAGAAATTAAATTATAGCAAATCAGCAGTTCTACAGACTGACCGCAAGAATCACAAGGGTAGATAATAAAAAAAAAAAAAGAAGAACTGCTTCAGTGCTTAAACCCAGCAAAACCCCCAAAATTGAATCTAGATTCGCAAGAAAAGTGACGAAAACTTACACAATGTAAACTTTGGTGGCCATTGATGTTTGATAATGCAAAAAACAATTGATCTTGTTCTCTTGTGAAAAATGGATAAGAATGTGTTCGACGAAATGAGAATGAGAGAGCTTTCAAATGGGTTCTTCCTATTTATAATGCAAAAGCAACACTTAGAAAACGTCAAATATAATAATAAGATGGTTAGAAAATGACGATTAAAACCATAATAATAATATGATCAGTATCGGAAAGGAATCAAATAAATGAAATAATTTCCATCCTAATCAGATGGAAAATCCAGATTAACTTCCTATTACGGAGTATATAATAATTAATTTCTTGCTACTTAAATTAAATACATGAATAATTAAGATAAATGAGTCTAGGTTGAGACGACTCGGTGTCGAAGCCTGTGATGTGAAATTGAATGATGATAGTGTTTGTCACGCTCATCATCATTTTAACTTGAAAAAAATATTTATTTGTAAAGTGCAATATTATTTTTCGTTATGAAATTAGTAAAAGAAACTTGTAAATATTATCTTTGGTGGTTGGTGCGCGTCGTTAAATTTGGTTTAATTTAATTGTCTTCGAAGCATTCGTAATTAGTAATAATACTCGTTACCTAACCAAGAAACCAAAATGAAAGCAAATAACCAACTTTGAGTGTTGATGATTTCTTGGCAGCTAAAAGGCCCACAAAGGAGTGAAGAAAGAAAAAAGAGGAATGAGCTTTTGCATCAAGAAAGATGCCAAGTGCCAACCCTCAAGCCCTATTTCATGATTCCAAAGTGTTACTTTTTTTTGTCTCTATTTTTTTCCTTGAGATCGACATTGTCGTTGAGGTGCTTAGTTTATCGTCGAATGTCAAAGTTCGAAACCCACTAATGCTGCTATGTGTAAGCTAATCTAGAGTGGTTTACATCTCTTATATGACATTCAGACCAGAGGCGGTTCAAACTTTTTCAGGGTCTAAAGCAAGATATCATAATATAATTTTATCGTTTTAGTCTAATAAAAAAATAGATTAATTTTTGTAAAGTCACCTGAGTTTGAAGCTTGAACTAAGCATACAATTTATTGTTGCTTTTCATATATTAGAAGTTTGGATTTTAGAGTGCCTCGCTTTTATTAGTGGCCTAAAAATAAAATAATGTTTATAGAAATTAATTAGAAAATTTAGGGGCCTTAAATTTGGGGCCTAAAACAGATTTCTTAATTGCTATGCAGTTGACCCGCCCCTGATCCAAACTATTATATAAAAAGAGAATTTATTCAGTATACACTTCAATAGCGTCGGCAAGTTTTCCTCGTTATCAAAGGAGAAAAAAAAAAGGCGTTATCTTTTTCTCCTTGCTAAGAAAGCCAGATTTAGACTTGAGTGTTGCTACTTTCATGTTTTCTCACGTTGTGGCAGAGCGAATGCAATGATTCTCTTCTTGCAACTAAATCACAAGGTTGTCTGTTAGAAGCCCGACACAAGTTAGGTGTTCCACCGGAGTCTTACTCATTTCTAGAGATGGCAATGGATCTTGGACCCGGTCCAAATCTGTAGATCCATATCCATTTTTCTGGATTTGAATCTTAAAAAATTGGATCCATTGGATCTGGATCGGATCTGGATCCATTTTAGAAATTACGGATCTGGATCTGGACTTTACGATCTGAAATCCGGATCCGATCCAGATCCGCCGATATTTATAATTAAAATATTATTTTATTATTATATCTAAAATATTATATTTATATTATTCTATTTAAAATATCATATTACATTATTTGTTGAGCTTGAAATACTTTACTAAGTAATCTAATAAATAAAAAAGAGGAAGGAGATTGAGTACCCACTGTCCACGAATTTGATAGTTTTTTTAGAGAGAAGATCGTAGTTTTATAGATGATTGTAATATTTTTATAATATCATGTGTATTTTGACTTTTGTAATGATAGTAATGCTCTTATAGATTATCATGTTATCGTAGAATTAATTAACTTAGTTAAATTTTAATTGATTTAGAATTTTTTTAATTTTAGTTAAAAAAAACTTATGGATCCGGGTCTAGACCCTAGACCCTGTGGATCCAATGGATCTGGGCATGGATCTCATTTTTTGAGATCCAATGGATCTGCATCGGATTTTGATCAAAGTAAAAAAATCTGAATCTGGACCGAGGAGGATCCGGTCTAAATCCGGTCCATTGCCATCCCTACTCATTTCACAACACAATTAACGGGTGAATTTGATAGTATTTTGTGGCTTTCTTCTACGAGAAAATTATTGGTAGAATGTAAATGTAGTAATCTGTGTGATTAATCTCACTTCTTTCTTCAACTTTTTTGGTAACACGTTAATCTCCCAAAGCTGGAAATTTATCACTTATCAGTATATTTACCTTTTGGCTTCATACTTTGTTTAAAAGATAGCAGAAGAAAGCAGCAAAACTCATATTGAAGCAATAGGAACTATAAACATCACTTATTATTAAAAGATAGTTTCCGAGCAAAAGGCAAAAATACCGATTCCTTATAGTATACACTAAATGCTCAATATTACTTATATATCCTTACTTTTCAAATTGCATAGTCTCTCTCACAGTGTCAGAGTCTCTATCACCTTTTTCAGACTGTAAATTACAAAGTCTCATTCAAGTCCCGCTCATGAATTTAATAAAGCTGAAAAATGTTTGAAAAAGTTAGGATTAATGTAGTAATGTTGGATATTTCGTGAATGAGAAATATAAGGATTTGAGTGCCTTTTGTTTAAGGAAAGTGGTTATTATCTGTATTACACACTAAACCTACATAGAACAAATATCTAAAGACAAATTCAGATGATTCCTTATTGAATCCTTCTTAGAAGTTGAGGGGCCTAAGTGCAAATATAATTTGAAGGGTTATGAGACGGTGATGAGAAATATGTAATGTGAACATTTCATTTAGAAGATGATGCCGACATTACAAAGACCTTCTTATCAGCAGCTTCCTAGTGGTTGAAGAAGGCCAGTCAGTGTAGATGTCCCCAACCAATATTATTCATCAATATAAATCAACTTCTGCATGATTCCCTTACCAATTACATTAGTCCAACATGACACCTGTATTTAAATTATGCAGTCACTTTCAAATTAACCTTACTCTCATGCCATGGTCATTACAGTTGAAAGTCATGGCAGCTTCCTGCATTTTGTTTCCAATTTCAAAAGAAGTCATTTTCCTAGATAAGACCAAGTAAGGGAATGACAAATAATCATCCTATATAAGCCTTCTGTCCCATCGAACTTGTCCAGTATTTCTATAAAAAATTTGTCCAATTTTTTAAAAAAGGGAATAGTCCACACACTTTTAACGACTCAAATCAACTCAAAAATATTAATTAATTAAATGAAGCTTTAACTTTTACCTCACAAATCAATTCTAAATTATTAATTAATGTATGAGTCCACACATTTATGAATCTACATCAACTTTCTTAAATTACCGCTTTGAAAAGAAAGTGGACAAGCTAGGTGGGACGGAAGGAGTATTAAATTTATATTGCTCTGAATCCTAATCTTAATTAGCAAGTCTGGTCTATAATCCAAATTAGGAAACTACAATGGCTCTTGCATACTGAGAATGAGACATGGAATGTGACAAAAATGGATGATGGAAGCGCATATGTCATCAAATAGCAACAAAGAAGAAGAGGAAACAAAGAATTTGGTCTTAAAAATAGCAAAAGAGTAAGATGGTGAAGTTCCTGGCACCAAGAAGCAGACAAGAAATAACAAACAAATGCATCTATTTTGATGTTCTTCCATGAAAATATTGTACGTACCTTTTTTTTCTCTGAAATTTGCACTATGAATCAAGAAATAGTCACCTTAATCCATGTTAAATGCCAAGAATGAATCTTGATACTGAATCTTGATACATTGTTTCAAGATTTCCACAATCTATTTGAAG
Organism: Lavandula angustifolia; assembly: GCA_028984105.1. NCBI lineage: Eukaryota > Viridiplantae > Streptophyta > Magnoliopsida > Lamiales > Lamiaceae > Lavandula > Lavandula angustifolia. The sequence goes on along the minus strand of CM054815.1, from coordinate 21,075,200 downwards.
TCACTACTAGTGAACTAACCCCAAAACGAAAGCAGAGGAAGAAATGTAAAAGAATATATATTTCTCAATCGTTCAACAAGATTTAATTTATTCAGTATAATCTCAAGAATTCGTTACAATCTAGCAAGAATCGGACCAGAAAGACCCAAAATTAAAATTAAAAAAAAGAATTAGAATAAATCATTACAAAGTAAAGTTAAAATCTTGGAAACCCTCCTGCTCAAGAGCCTCCTCCAACAAAAACTGAGACTGCTCCATCAACTCGGGGCTCAATCTGAACATCAAAACACAAAATTCCATCTGATTCAACGCCCCATCTCCATCAAAATCGCCTTCCTTCAACATCCCAGAAAGATCAGCATCTGACAAATCTTGAAGCCCTAAAAGAGCAGAATTCTTCTTCAAGCTCGCAAACGTGATGACCCCCTTTTCCGAATCCATCAGTAAGCGAAACCCATTACAAAGTTCCCCAATTAGGCCGTCGCCGCCGAGCTTATCCGCCATCAGAGGTAAGAAATCTTGGAAGTTGGATTGATCCTTGAGCGCCATTAATAAGGTTGAAGTCTCTTCGAGGAGTGAAATTGATTGTTATTTGTGAGTTGTGATGGAAAGAATTGAGGGAGAGGGGGGAGTAATATACATGCGAGGAGAGAGAGAGGAGAGGTGGCGGGGGAGGGTTTCGGAGAAGGAGGGAGAGGGCCATTGGGTAAGTTATGTACAGCTAATTGACAGTTCGTGCGTCGATACAGAAACGCGCCGACATGGTCAAATGGGTCGAGTATTTAATTCGTACAGAATTACGCGCGTGCTTCCATATTCTAGTCTATAGGTCTATAGGGGGAGGAGCGGTGCAAAACTGTAGTTTTTGGGTCGAAATTTCCCAGATACGAAGTAACACTATGATGGGTGATTAAGTTAACGACGTGGATGGCAAAGTTGGTGAAGATGGTTGGCCTAGGGTGGTTGAACTCTCCTGTGTGGTTTGCAGGCTACTGCACAAGGAGCGGGGTTTATCCAGTGCGTACCGAAGGTAGCGGCTGCGGGTTCCACGTATCAAAAAAAAAAAAAAAAAAGTTAACGACGTGAAAAGAGGGACGGCGGCCGGCACAATTTTTTTTTTGGATGACGAGGGTAAGCCGCAGTCGCTATCAAATTACGCACATTCGTTCTAGTGAGAATTGAACCCATGACCTATCGATCCCGGCCCACCCACCTTCACCGCTACGCCATCCCAAAGGAACTGGAAAAAAATACTCTCTCCATTCCACTACTCAAATCCTATCATTTTTTGGTATAAAAATTTAGAAAGTGAGTGAAATGTAAATGTGTAAGTGGTGGGACTTAGGGGCAGAGTCAAGATTTTTGGTTAGGGGGCCAAATTTATCGGGACTTGAGTGTTCTATTTAAATTTAATTATACTTACTCTTTGGCCCTGTTTGGTTGGTAAGGATTCTGCCTCAGGAAAGTAATTTGATTCCAAATTGTTAAAATCATGTGTTTGGTAGTATACGGAAAGTAATTTGATTCCAAGATTTTAAAATTCTGTGTTTGGTTCAATTTTAGCAAAATATTAGGAAAGTAATGAGAATCCAAGAAATAAAAAAAAAATGGTGTAATAATTGTGGATTCTTTTTTCTTGTTTAGAATAGGTATTCTTTTTCCTTGGTACAAGGAAAGTAATTATTATTATTATTATTATTATATATATATATTTTTTAAAAATTATTATTATTATTTATAAAATTATAATAATTAATAAATAATTGATGATAAATATATTTTATTTATATTATTGATATGATTTTATATTTCCTAGTATCAACCAAACAAGTGCAAGTAATCTGCTTTCTTTATAATCATATTCCACTGAATCAAATTCCTTAGTAATTTTACTTTCAGTAATCATTTTCCTCGTAATAATATTCCACAGAATCATATTCCCTAATAACATTACTTTCCTGACAACCAAACATGGCCTTTATGTCTTTTTTAAGGATTATATTCTTCTTTTATAAATAATTATTATATTCTTTATATTGATTCAAAAATATAGTACACAATCCTATTTTGACATTACACTAAATTTAGTTGAAGAAAATTATGATGAAATAACAACATCAAGCTAAGGAATTAATAAGTATTTAAATGAGAGTTTATTTATACTTCAAATGTTGTTAATTTTATATCAATTAAGTATATGAAAAAAGACAAAACAAACATAGTATATTAATTGCATAAAGTTATGTTAACTCTACCAAAATACGTGTCCAAAACTCTAAATCTACATCTCTACTAAAATATGTGATACTTAGTATACGTTTTTTAAAAATATTTTTCAAAGTTAGGATAACAAATTTAAAAATTTGGCCGGGGGGGGGTCGAAAATTTAAGTGGAACAATATATAAAAATTATTTGAAATAAAAGATAACTCGTAGTATTGCACAAAAATTCGGGGGGGAAGGGAGGTCGCACCCTGGCGTTCCCTGGATCCGTCATTGAGACCATTTGTTTAGAGTGATTGTAGTCCACTCATTTCTTTCTATTTTTGGAATGAGACTTACTTAGTGGGACACCTCGAAATAGAAATGCGACTTGTTTAGTGGGGCGGAGGGAGTATTTATTTAACAAAATTATTTAATTATCGAATGAATAATTCATTTATTTATCGATAAATAAATGCCTATTACTTTAGAGAGAGATTTTCGATATAAACAAGTTAAATGTGTATTAAACTTAATACTTTTTTAATAATTTAGTTCATATAAATATTAAAAGTAAAATGTTTTAGCATTTGCTTTAGTAAAAATATATTAAAAATGTAAGTATATATTCATAAAAAATGATTATTGTACTAGTGTAATATTATAATTATCTATATAAATTTTCTATCATCAATAATTATCACTTTATATTTTATTGGTTCTTAAGGATTTAATTTTTTTATTACACATTTAGCGAAATTATTACTTTAATACACTGACTCAAGTTGGGATAGAAAGAAATTATTATCTAAATAAGATTATTATCTCATCGAGCATTACTTTATCGAGATTTAATTGTATTATCTTTATTTTTGAATTGAATTCTTCTATGCTATTGTTCTATTTTTAAAATGGATAATACTTAGTGGACAAAAAGGAAGTTAAATAGGTGGATCATTAAACGCTTTTACTATTTTCTTTAATTTATTTAAATTTTTTAAAATAACAAGACAATAGTATAAATTTTACTAATAAATTAAATTATTACTACTTCCGTCCCACTTGATTTGTCTTGCGCTCCTTTTTGAATTGTCCCACTTGACTTATCATGTTTCCTAAAACGGAAAATAATTACTATATAAACTCCAATTTTTTTTTGTGGAGTCTGACTCTTTACACACAATCATCAACCACTTATCTTAATTTCTGTGGAAAAAAAAAAAAAGTCAAGCGGGACGAAAGATGTATGTCTTTATACGAGAACTGTGAATGTTATATGCAAAATCAGAATGAACTCAAAATCTATAAATTTATATGCTAATAAGTAATAACCTAACAAAAATTAGGGAAATAAAACTTAAATTTTAATTATGCAAATTTGTAAGTTTAATGGAGGGGAGTCAAGGGACGGATGTACGCAAAGAGTGAAATAACAATATATTTTAAAAAGTAGTATATTCTTTTTAAATTATACTCCCTCCATCCCATAGAAAGTATCCTCTTTCTATGGGGCACGGAGATTATGAAACTTGTATTATATAGTGTGTTGTTAGACTTTTGGATTGTTAATTTTGGTCCACATATTGTTTGCTTTTTAGAAACAAGACACTTTTTATGGAACATCACAAAAAGAAAAATAAGACACTTTCTGTAAGATAGAGGGAGTATACAATTTGGGGACAACGATGGCTCTCATTTCATTTGCATCATCACCATGCTCGGAATTCTCACACCCATTTAAATGAATTAATTAAATTGTTGGATATGAGTCAGTAGATTGATACTCAGCTGTTCTAGGGTTAAAAGAAATTGGGGGAAATCATAGTAGTACTATGGAATTGAAGATCCCAAAACCGAGCTGATATCAGTAGATTAGTGTGTCGATAGGATTAGCTGATGTATAGGTTAGACTTGATGTAATGCTTATTATTTTTGTCTAAGTCCTGTACGGGGTAGTTGTTGAACCGATCTTCCGCCGAAGATACTTTTCGGAACCCCACGTCATCGGTGTAATCGCTTGCATTCTTCGTCGGCGGTGATATCAAACTCGGTTGAAGATCCCGCATCGACCGACCGGACCTCGGCAGAAGCATTCTCTACAAGCCGATGGTCATCGGTAGAAGAACCGGTGCAAGCAGTATACCTTCGCGAGCCGACCAACCGACTATCGAAGCTCACCTTATCGGTCGACGACTCGGCCCGAAGAAGACAGACTTTCAAGTATCGTATCCGATAGAAAGCGACCCAAAGACTAAAAGTCCCTTCAAAATGTTCGACGAGAAGACATACGAGGTAGTTTGAACGGTCAACTCGACACTCACCAACTACAAACCTCGACCCAATGAGAAGCCAACAACGCTTACCTACTCTACACAGTAAAGCCGCTCTCATGAACGGCGCATTAACCGCCTCGCCGCAACAAAGTTGAATAGTGGCCGTTTTCTTTGGACGCTTGTGACACGTGGCATCGTCGTCTCCAACGGACATATGTCACAACTCACAACTATAAATAGAGAAGGATTTGAAGATTTCAAAAAGAGGAATATACGCGAAATCAAGGGAAATCATTCAAACTCACAACGCTCTAGAACCTTCAAGCTTATCCAGAGACGAACTAGTTTTCATAGAACACTTCTTGTAGTTCATCTCTCTAGAGCACTTTGATCCCTATCTTCTCTAGACTAAGCTCATTGCTAGATTCATAGCTTAGATCCGAAGGAGTTCACATTTAGTGAATTGTTCTTGTTGTAAGAACTCCTTCTCAGTTGGAGAATATTCCCTCCCTTCTAAACTTAGGTTTGGATTGTAAAGTCGCTAAGGACTATAACTTAGAGGGAACTGTCCAGTGCACAGTATCCCTGCTGAGGCTTGCTCAGAATAATCAACAAGTTCTCCCGCCTTGTTCAGGACCGTGGACGTAGGATCTTGCGTATCCGAACCACGTTAAATCGCTTGTGTTCATTTACTGTTTTATTGCATTGCATTCAACTGACTTGAAAATCATAAGTTTGCATAAAACGTATTTTATAAAGTGCACAGCTAAAAGATTTAACTTGCAAAAACGCGTTTTCAAAAGAGACGACTCCGGGCCTAACACTTATCCGCACTACAGTCTTCGACTGAGTTTCGTAATACTGACATCAGTCAGTAGAAGAGCTCAGAAGCTGACTCACTTTGACCCCAGTGATTGAAGGCTTACTTGGCACTGTTCATCAGTTGCAAACATCGCCTTCACCGACCTTCACCGAGAAAAAGAAACGAGCTCGAGTGTATTCACCCCCCCCCTCTAGACCGACTTTTCGTCTCCGGGACCAACAATTGGTATCGAGCAACGGTGTTCAACCGATCGTCGGCTCCGAAATACCGGGTCCTCTCGAACCGATCCTAAAAACCGTTTTCACCGCATAAGCATCTTTTCAAGCATCCTTATACTCTTACTCTTACAATGTCGATATGTCGGTATTAGGATGGTGCCGATGTTCTCAATAGAGAACTACACGGTATGGCGCGTACGTATGGAGGCACACCTAACGTCACTCCACGACAAAGCATGTCGGATGTCCTAGAGTCGGGACCGATCATTCCTATGATCGACAAGCATAGTATTCTTCCTTGGAGGAGGCGTGGGAGCACAACCGGTGCTAAGGTTCCCAAAGACAAATCCGCCTTCACGCCCGAAGAAAAGAAGTTGCACAACCTTGACCGAGTTGCACGTAATGCCATACCGACTACGCTCGGTGACTCACACCTCGGAAGAGTACAAGATTGCAAAACGGCGAAAGAGCTATGGGACGCCTTGGGCACCGAGCCATGGAACCCCTCGGATCAAAGAAAACAAGCTCGAGCTAGAGCTTCGGAAGTTCGACGCCTTTGCAATGGAGCCTCTCGAAACCATTGACGAGCCGAGTGTCGATTCACCAATCAAGTCAATGTCATCAATGGGCCGGGAGGTCGTTCACCAACAAGGAGATGAACACCAAGATCTTGAGAGCGTTGCCCCGACGAAGTGGCTTCCATTTGCTACTTATTTACGTCGCTCCGATCTAAATGCTCTAACTCCCGATGTTATATTTTCGTAATTAAAATCGGAGGAATTCGAGCATAGCCTACCCCAAAAGTGCTTAAGCGCTCCAACGGTGACACACGGTTCGACCACGCCTTCAAGGCAACGATCAGCAATATCGGAGCCAAGCCTATTTCCTCAAGCAAAGCCGTGGCCACATCGTAGCAAAGTCTTCCGAGACTTCAGGCCCACGACCGGCCTAGCACCGATGGCTCTCAAATATCGAGAGGAAAAGGAGAGAGTCGAAAGCCGAGGAAATACAACCGAGATTCTTCCTCGGGTAAGAAAGACTATCATAAGAAAGAAGAATCTAATCCTTCTACCGAATGCGGGAAATCGGAGTCCGTCGCCGGTCCATCTAAAGACTCGGTGGTAAGAGCAGCGAGAACATCTACCCGCTACAACCGCAAGAAGGAGGGACACTATCGATACGATTGTCCCGAACTCTCACCGCTCAAAGAGCGAACGGCGAGCCGAGGAGAAAGAAATTCGCCGAGAGACGACAGGCCTATATAGCCGGGAGAGATATCCGACAACTCAATTGAGGAGGATACATTCATGTATTCTTCGAAGATGAAGCCGCGTTCGTCGCAGTTGAGGTCGCAGAGACAGGTTCCGATGAGTCGGCCGAATACCTGTCGATGGCGGAGAAGAGGCCGAGGTAAATTCTAAACGCATTATTACCTCTTCTTCACATAGCACACAAGACACGTGCTCGGTCACGAGATGATCCTCTAGATGTGGTACAAGCCTACGATGATCCGCTAGAGGAACAGATTCGGTGAGCGAGAGAGTTCAAAGCAGAACCATCCAGGGAACTTGAACAGGTAAAGGCTGAGAATCAGAGACTTTCTTCTGATTGTCAGGTCTCTACTGAGTCAGTGGATCTAGTTGCGAGACTCAAGGAAGAGATTGAATCTCTCATGACTAAGTCTCAGCTTCAAGAAACTCAGATCTCGGTTCGACCAAGGACAATTCGAGAAAGAGACCGAAATAGCCAAGCTCGGTCGAAGCTCGCGGACGTGCGGAACGAATGACTATGACTTACTCAGAAGGAGTGACGAAGTCTGGAGAGGATTGATGACTGAACAATACCTAGGAGCGAAGGAGAAGCTTGAAAGCATGCTTAGAGCACAACGGTCAACTTCTGTGAAAGAAGGTCTAGGCTATACACACGAAGCTTCTACCTCCAAAAGCTCAAGCAACCCCGGGCGATAGGTTCGTCGGAGGAAAGGTGCAAGCCGCCGACACCACACCTCGGGCGAAAAATAAATAGAAAATAATTACACCTCGACCGAGTAGCAACAAGCGGTGACCAAAGGTTCCGGCCCCGGGACACCGCGATCAAATTCGGGGGGGAATCAAGAAGGTCGGATGGGCGTAACGACAAGGAGCCACCGTATGAGCACCCGGCTCGGCACGGCTCGTACTACTATGAGCCCGGGGGTCGGGAGAAGCGCTAAGACTCGGAAGAAGAAAGCTCCTGAACCCAAAATTATCAGCAGAAAGTCGGTATCTCCAAGTCCTGTGGAGAAGAAAGCCGATAAGGTTCGAGAAGAAGAAGTCCGGAACTTCTAAGGTCCCGAGACAGATCCGGGTTCCGAAATCACCCACTAACCTGTAAGGACCCAACCGAACCAAAGGGTACCTAAAAATGCCTCTATTTTGCGGGTGCATAAGGACCCGTGGATAGTTGACGGCGGTCGCTCGAGACACATGACTTACCGGAAGAGCTCGCACGACCAACTACGTACAAGAAGATGGTCCCGGAGTGAATTCGGTGACAATTCCAAAGGCTACACAAGGGGATACGGAACGCCGAACATTGGGGACTGCCACGGTTCAAGAGTAACATATGTTGAAGGACTTCAACATAATCTCCTTTCGATCGATCAATTCTCGTGATAATCTTAACGAGTAATCTTTGACGCTGGTTTACGTGATATTGTTGACAAATCTACAGGGGAAAACGGTGTTATCGGGTTCGCGGAGGAAGAACATCTATGTTGCAAACCGGAATACCGCGAGAACCCGAGGCTTGCTTGCTCGCACGTACTAAATCAGGTAACAAGTCGGGTGGCTATGGCACAAGAGACTCGGCCCTTTGAACTTCAAAACCATGAACAAGCTTGTCAAGAACTCTAAAGTCGAGGACCGCCCAACGAATCGTTTATCAAAGACGAGAAATTGTGAAGCGTGCACGAAGGGAAAGCAAACAAAGAGTAGCAATCCACCTATTCCGTCACCTTCCACCGATGGAATCCTTCACCGCTTCACATGGACTTATTCGGGCCGTCTCTCCGGTGACTATAAGAGGCAAGAAGTATGCCCTCGTCGTCATAGACGACTACTCGAGATATACTTGGGTCATCTTCATCGCCAACAAATCGATGTTCGACCGAGTTACCTAATCTACTTGAAGAAACTCAATGTGGAAAAGAACATCAAGATTAAGAAGATACGCTCGAGACGAGAGGAATAGAGTTTCTAAACTCGGTAGTTAAGACATCTTTGCGATAAAGAGGGAATTCAAGCACGAGACATCGGCTGCGCGCACCCCTCGGCGAACGGACTTGCTCGAACGTAAGAACAGAACTCTCAAAGAAGCAGCAAGAACGCTCCTCGCATTCCTGGACTACCCTCAAAGTTTTGGGCTGATGCTTCGACACCGCCCTGTTACACTCGGGAATCGATCACTATCGTCACAAGGCAACACATGAAGACGCCATACGAACTGTGGAAAGGGAGAATTCCTTCTATTTCTCATTTTCATGTTTTTGTTTGTCCTTGCTTTATCCACAACAATGGGAAAGATCGGTTGAAGGTCTTTGATAGCAAATCGATCAAGGAGTATTCTTAGGATACTCTCGAGTCGAGTAAAGCCTTCGAGTTTTTAACTATCGAACTCTTTGCGTGGATGAAAGCCCTCATGTTGTTTTTGATGAATTTGTTACCGAGAACGGGGAAAGATACAAAGTCAAGCACTGAGGATGTCGGCAGCAAGCTACGGGATCTCGAACTAAATGACAAAGCCGAAAAGATCCAAGGCATTGTTGGGATGATGAGTCGGAAGATGAAGAAATTCGGACTCGACCAACAAGCAATGTAGCTAACCTAGTTGATTCTATCGAAGCAGAATCAACAACGGGTAACTTCGGTCGATGAGGAAGCCCTCGTGGTAACCGAGACCTCTACCGAGAATATAAACTCGGGGGGGAACGATTAATGTTCCCGAGCTAAATGCCCCTAAACCCGGAAACTCGGTAGATCCTAACCTTCTTACCTGAATTACTACGGTCACAAAACAAGTACTATCGAAATGCCTAATACACCTGACCGCGTGCGAAGTGGTATCGAAGAAGAAGCCCGACTCGGGCGTTCGTGGCTCGATGCTCATTCTTCGGATCTTATCATTGGAGATCCATCAGCAACTATAAGGACGAGATCAAGATTAAATCAAGGAGAAAGCTCACTTTACTCTTGTTTTCTCGTCTACGAAGAACCTCGAGTCGATAGAGGACGCACTTAAAGATGCTTGGACCGGGTCATTGCTATGCAAGAAGAGTCTGAACCGGTTCGTCGGGAATGAAGTTTTGGAGCTTGTCGACGGCACTGACATCGGCACGTGATTGGAACTAAGTGGGTCTTCAAGAACAAGCGAGATGAAAACAACGTCATTGTCGGAAATAAAGCTCGACTAGTTGCTAAAGGATACATCGGGCGAGAGGGAATTGACTTTGATGAAACATTTGCTCCGGTCGCCGCGATTGGAAGCCATTCGTCTTTTCCTAGCTTATGCAACACATCGGAGATTTAAGGTATATCGGATGGATGTGAAGTCGGCTTTTTCGAACGGCGGATCGAAGGAAGAAGTCTACGTGGAACAACCGCCCGGCTTTCAGCGGGGACATCGAGTGTACGGCCGAGGAAAGCTCAGTATGGGTTAAAACAAGCACCCGGTGGCTTGGTATGATACCCTATCGGACTTTCTACTTCGGAAAGGTTTTCAAAAGGGGACAGTAGATCGCACCCTATTCAGCATAAAGTCGGAAGATGACATTCTACCGGTGCAAATCTACGTGGACGACATCATTTTTCGGCTGCAGTAAACGAAGTCATATGTCGGCGGTTCGAGAAGATGATGAAGGAGAAATTCGAGATGTCCATGATGGGAGAGATGAATTATTTCCTTGGATTTCAAGTAAAACAATCAGCCAAGGAATCTTCATCAATCAAGCCAAATACACTCGAGATCTTCTCAAAAGATTCTAGGCTGTGATTCCCAAACAAACCGGTCAAGATCCCCATGAACACGAACTTTAAAATCGATCTAGACAAAGAGGGAGCTTCGTTAACTCTACCGATTATAGAGCTATTATTGGTTCTTTACTTTATTTAACGACTAGCCGACCCGACATAACTTATGCTTGTAGGTGTATGCGCAAGATTTCAGGGCGAATCCCAAGCGAAGTCATCTAGACTCGGCGAAGAAGATTCTGCGATATCTAAGAGGAACACCCGAGGTGGGTTATGGTATCCTGCCGATGATAATCTAATCCGACGAGTTATTCGATGCCGATTATGCGGGATGCGGGATAGATCGAAAATCAACTTCGGAACATGTCGGTTCCTAGGCGGCAAGCGATATCATGGTTTTCAAAGAAACAAGCACTCGGCAGCTACGTCCACTACCGAAGCCGAGTACATGGCTGCAGGAAGTTGCCGTGCCCGGATCCTTTGGCTTCGACAACAATTGAGAGATTATGGTATAACTCGGGATGAAGTGCCCATCTACCGTGACTCCACCAAAGGCAATAGCTATAACTCGAACCCAGTTCTACATACCGGATGCAAGCACGTGGACATCCGACACCACTTCATCGGGAGACCATGTCGAAAAGAAGGACATCAAGATGGAGAAAATCCATACCGACAAGCAAAGGGCGGATATACCGACCAAACCACTAGCCGAGAACAAGGTTCGGAGAACTATCGGTTGAGCTAGGTCCGCTAGATCCCTACCGAGACAAGTCGGAGAAGCCGACTACCGATAATAATATACTTAGCAACAATTTGTATCGGTATGGAATCAGCACGACAGGTCATAAAACTTAGTACAGTGACTCAGTTGGGAGATGCACACTGTACACAACAAGGGAGAACATGGTCATCAGCACAACCATCCTCCCGATAAATGATGGTAACCAGTGATAAGTTCGATCGAAGAGGTTTGCGTAGTATCGCTACTTAATTTGTTCGAAGCATGCCGCATTTAATGCATCAGTCGCTTGCATTCAGTTGCCTAGGAGCATTTATTCCTTACCATTTATTATGTTTAAGGTTTGAGGAAAGGTCAGCAGGACTCCTCACCTGCGTAATTAATGCTCTCTGTCGCGCATTTAATGCATGTCTTCTCCATTAGCTTTATTACGTATATCTATATTTTTGGTGGCTATTGTAATCATTCTTTTATAACATTTAATCTTAGCCGCCCCTTGATTTTGAAAGATTAAATTTGAACCGTGCGATTCAAACTGAAGATCAAACGAAATATACAAAATCTTTCATCTTCTATCAACTCCTCATTTTTCGCCATTCTTCATTTTCTCAAAGAGCTTATCTCGCAACTTTGTTTTCTTATCCAAATCTCCTAAACAATTTTGCTTTCGCATCTCTTAAAGCTCTTATACACGGTAATGTATCAGATGTCTGCTAGCAACTACTAACTTACTCTATTTTCAAGTGCTAATATGTTGTTTTGCGAGATTTCAATGGCGAACGTTCATACTCCGAGACAACATTGAGGAGATTGTAGCCTCCGAGGATTCTGTTTGAACCTACCTTGGCCTTCCGCCAAGTGGAGATCTCTTTCCTTGAACCCGTGTTTGACGCTTTGGAGCGTTCGGGGTTGGAGATCTTGGTTTCGAAGCACCCCGTGCTTTTCTCCCTCGGCAAGTCGCCGAAGTTTATTTCAACCTGGAAATCTCTAGCGTCGGGAGGAGAGGAATCGTCCTTCTCTTATCAGAAGGAAGTCGATCAAGATGAGTGGGAGTCAGCTGTTCTTACCTTCGATATTCAAGATGCTCTAGCTCTCTCATTCGATCTTCCCAACTCCGGCATTTCTCCGATTGGATACAAGGAGAAGGAGATCAATGCATATGTGCAGAAATTCTGTGGACGCAAGGATGTGGCGTTCAAAAACGGCTTTTACCGAGGAATATGTTGCTACCTCGGCATGCAGGTCTAGCTTACGTGGTATCGCACATTCGACAAGTTCGATTGGATCATATGATCAACTGTCCAAACCTAGGATTCAGCTGATGATGGCAATAGACGATGGGGTTGAAGTGAACTGGGCCGAGTATTATACTACTCAGATGAAGGCACAGGCTCAGAAGTTCACCACATTACCCACTGGCGAGAGGAGGATAGCTAGTGTGGGTAAACTTCTATTCGGAACAAAGATGTATGTTATGATAGAATGCATAGTTCAGAGGAACTCACCGTTGAGAACTCGACCTTTGAGGACTCCAAGTACTTTGACAAGAAGTCTATCAAATTCCGGACGAAAGCCGGAGCCGAGAAATCCATGGGCAAGGGGCCGCCTGAGCCCAAGAGAGCTGCGTCGCTCGCCCCCCATCTATCCAAGTGCCAAAGAAGAGGAGGTTGGCTAAGAATCGACCTGCTGAGGTCACAGTGGCTCGACCACTTACCATTATTGAGCCGGCTCCTCCTTCTACTCAAGAGGAGCAACTACTCGATTCGAGATCTTGGAATCGAGGGAGCGACGATCAAGGACAAAGTCCAAGTGATCAGCTACGAGGGAACGAGTCCGACAAGAGGGAACCGTCACCCGAACCTACTGCTGAGTGGACAACAACCGACACCACTCGATTGCGTGCTGCGCACTGAGATTCAACAAGAGATACCGGAAATTGCCGAGCACGCAGATCTGGTTGAAATAGCAAGAAGGACAAGAGCTCGAGATGCTCTTAAGGTTTTACCCATTGGGACATTCTTATTGACTTTGCCAAATCCCAGAGTCACCGGATGAGCTGCGACGGAGGAGCAAGAGCTCCAAGCCAAGATTGGATTCGGAGAGCCGCCGATGTGGCGTCTTTCGAAGATTTGAGAGCTGCAATGCTCTATTTACCGAGCTTGAGGGCTCCGACCGAAACTGACTCCGCCCCCCATCTCTACCTTCCGATAAAGGCGATAATGATGATCAAGATGAGGAGATGGATGGCAAACCCAAGGAAGCAGATCCGGGAGAATCTGCAGAGGGACAAACTCCTCAAGAGAAGAGCCCAACACCACCCATAATCCCATCGAGTGAGGCTACAACCGCTCCGAAGTATAGTAGGGAGCGAGTTGATCTCGTTCTACGAGCGAGAGGCTCGGAACCGGCTCTTATCGGATACAACCCATCGGTTCCGTGTCCTCACGTTCGTCAATGGGGCTATCAAACGCCAAGGTGAGAAAAATCGACTCCTAGCCAAAGATGTTCATTTCAAATGGGAGAAGTACACCAAGGCTCAGAACGAATTTCTAAGTAAGTTGGCCGCTGACATCTCAACTCCTAAAGAGGCTTCTCAGCCAAATTTCAAGGAGATAGTTGAGCAGGCCCTAAGTGCTCAAAAGGCCGATTTATCGGCCACGAGTCGGCAAATGCTTGCCGCTCGGCATAAAACTTTCTCGGAGCGGTGACTCGAAGCCATGAAAACAGTTCAAGGCTTCATAGATGAGAGAAACAAGATAGCAACCACCTCTCTTCAAACGGCCATCAAGCAACAGTGAGGCCTTGAAAGCCATTCGTAGAAAGAAATGACGGAATCAAATGATCAAGCTCTGCTGAAACTCCGTCAGAGTCGGCCGCTCGATTGAAGAAATCTAGAGGCCGATCGAGAGAAAGACTGGGAAAACTACCGCAACTTGGTCGGTGATTTTGATGACACAGTTACCCGCATCAAAGATTCGTGCACAACTGGAGCGGGACGTAAAAGCTATCCGCACCTCCCCGGCGAATATTGCCGATGCCAAAAAGGGGGAAGATATTGTGAAAGATGAACCCGATACGGATACGGGCGACGTCCGGATCCTCGAGGGACGAGCTCGGGAGGCGGGACCCTCCTCGGCAGCCAGAGCCCTCGGTCGCAGAGATTCGGGGGAACAGGCTCGGAGGCGGGACCACCGACTCGTAAAGGTACATCTACCGAAGTCCTCCTTGATTTCCCACTACAAGCCACCCCCATCTCCTCTTCGACTATGCACATAGACGAAATCGCTCAATTCCTTGAAGAGCCAGTGAAGAAGAAGAGTCTCAACAGTGCCGCAGAGGTCGGGGAAGGAAATCGCTCGAATCCACTACTCCTTCCTCCCCGATCAAGAAGTTTAAATCAAAAGCGGAGCAAGAGGCATTCGACCTCGGGAATAGCCCAAGAGCCGCAAGACAAGTTTGGACCGGGAGCGTCGGCTAGAGGAGGCAAATGGGCAAAGCGAAAAAGCCTAAGGGCAAAGTCGTCGAGGGCAAAGGAAAGAGAAAGGTCATTAATACGGTCGAAGAGCAAAAGAAGAAAGCCCAAGAAGAATTTGCTAAGGCTCTTCCGACCGAAATCAAAGCTACTTGCTCGAGTATTCCCATATCTACTCTTACACCCGAGCGGATAGCGGTAAGATCAAACAACACGGGAGGCGACGGCTGCAAGGATCGAGTCTCGAGACGAGGAGACACTAGAGCGGCCGCTCTCCGTGAGAAGAAAAGGATGGCCGACACGGCAAGAATGAAAAGCCTATCTCGATAAACCAAGAAACCGATCCGAGAAGGCGGATCCCGAGAGGATCTAAGTTCATCGGGGGCCCCACATCAAGCAACAACCGATTCAAGCATGTGGATAAGTGGGTGCCGGGCTGATATGAATGAACATTGGGAGAGATTGAAAGAAACTTTTATCAAAGGCTACTACGTATGGCGCATTTACCCACTTGATCGCCCGGCCGATCAGCTCTTTGAGGAGTTGATTACGAGATTTAATGTTGAATTCGGTGAACGGCTGAAGCATGTCATGGAATCACGAATGTAACCTTCCGTGCCCCGGCTTTCCGACGTATTCCACCGCCGAGACTTGCTAATGGACCGCCGAGCACTAAGGACATAGAAAGAGAAGTGGAGGAAGCCGCCTACGATCCGAGCCTCGCTCCCGAAAGGCCGATGATAACTTGGAGATCCGGGAGATTCGAGCTAGAGTGTATAAATACTATTACTGGATCCTCCCGAGGAAAAATCCACCGACTTCAAGAAGAAAACGCAGAAGTTCAAGAAGCGACGAAGCAGTGATTTTTCTCCTCATCTTTTGTAATAGCATAGGAACTCTGTAATTCTTGATATATATATCAGTTCCTCTGCTTGCTAGACAATTACTTATTGTCTTTCAGCCTTTGTCTTTGTGTTTACAC
This sequence comes from Lavandula angustifolia, assembly GCA_028984105.1. Taxonomy (NCBI): domain Eukaryota; kingdom Viridiplantae; phylum Streptophyta; class Magnoliopsida; order Lamiales; family Lamiaceae; genus Lavandula; species Lavandula angustifolia. Next base: position 21,059,482 of record CM054815.1, on the reverse strand, counting down.
AACTGATCACTAAGTGATCGACACACACACACATCGGTTTCTACGATCTTGCCATGCTCTCACCCGCCGAAGTTCGTTTATGATTATCGGTTTTTTTCTCGGAAGTTTAAAGGGGGGAAATTGTTGTAAGTAGGGACAAGTATCCTTGATAGATATTAGAGTATAGAGGTTTTGGCATCATCAATTAGGGGGAAATTGTTGGATATGAGTCAGTAGATTGATACTCAGTGTTCTAGGGTTAAAAGAAATTGGGGGAAATCATAGTAGTACTATGGAATTGAAGATCCCAAAACCGAGCCGATATCGGTAGATTAGTGTGTCGATAGGATTAGGCGATGTATAGGTTAGACTTGATGTAATGCTTATTATTTTTGTCTAAGTCCCGTACGGGGTAGTTGTTGAACCGATCTTTCGCCGAAGATACTTTTCGAACCCCACGTCATCGGTGTAATCGCTTGCATTCTTCGTCGGCGGTGATATCAAACTCGAGTTGAAGATCCCGCATCGGTGGCCCGGACCTCGGTAGAAGCATTCTCTACAAGCCGATGGTCATCGGTAGAAGAACCAAGTGCAAGCAAGTATACCTTCGCGATCGACCAACCGACTATCGAAGCTCACCTTATCGGTCGGACGACTCGGCCGAAGAAGACAGACTTTCAAGTATCGTATCCGATAGAAAGCGACCCAAAGACTAAAAGTCCCTTCAAAATGTTCGGCGAGAAGACATACGAGGTAGTTTGAACGGTCAACTCGACACTCACCAACTACAAACCTCGACCAATGAGAAGCCAACAACGCTTACCTACTCTACACAAGAAAGCTTTGCTCTCATGAACGGTGCATTAAGCGCCCCGCCGCAACAAAGTTGAATAGTGGCCGTTTTCTTTGGACGCTTGTGACACGTGGCATCGTCGTCTCCAACGGACATATGTCACAACTCACAACTATAAATAGAGAAGGATTTGAAGATTTCAAAAAAGAGGAATATACGCGAAATCAAGGGAAATCATTCAAACTCACAACGCTCTAGAACCTTCAAGCTTATCCGAGAGACGAACTAGTTTTCATAGAACACTTCTTGTAGTTCATCTCTCTAGAGCACTTTGATCCCTATCTTCTCTAGACTAAGCTCATTGCTAGATTCATAGCTTAGATCCGAAGGAGTTCACATTTAGTGAATTGTTCTTGTTGTAAGAACTCCTTCTCGGTTGGAGAATATTCCCTCCCTTCTAAACTTAGGTTTGGATTGTAAAGTCGCTAAGGACTATAACTTAGAGGGAACCGTCCAGGCACGTATCCCCGCCGAGGCTTGCTCGGGAATAATCAACAAGTTCTCCCGCCTTGTTCGGGACCGTGGACGTAGGATCTTGCGTATCCGAACCACGTTAAATCGCTTGTGTTCATTTCTTGTTTTATTGCATTGCATTCAACCGACTTGAAAATCATAAGTTTGCATAAAACGTATTTTATAAAGTGCACGACTAAAAGATTTAACTTGCAAAAACGCGTTTTCAAAAGAGACGACTCGGGCCTAACACTTATCCGCACTACGGTCTTCGACCGAGTTTCGTAATACCGACATCGGTCGGCAGAAGAGCTCGAAGCCGACTCACTTTGACCCAGTGATTGAAGGCTTACTTGGCACTGTTCATCAGTTGCAAACATCAGCTTCAGCTGACCTTCACTGAGAAAAAGAAACAGAGCTCAGGTGTATTCACCCCCCCCCTCTACACCTGACTTTTCGTCTCCGGACCAACATAAATCTTTAAAGATTAAAAGGTTTGACAAAGATATGTATACAATGGGCTTTGACCACAAATTAAGTACCTTAATCGCCATGTTATTTTAATGGGACAACCATTTTAATTCATTTTTTTAAAATGCGAAGTTAAATCTTAGTTCATTCTTATTTCTTCACTATCTTACACAACTTAATCAAATATTGTTTGTTTGACTTAGGTTGTCCTAACTCCCAATGAAATAATGAGAAATATAAACATATCCAATAAATATGGTAACTACAATTTGGGGAGTGTTTCCTTGTAATTTCTCCAAAACGTAGACGACGAAAAATAAAACAAAATATGACATTCTCTTGCAATAGGATTACAGGATAGGACTCACAAAGTTCATTTCATGCTGCAATACCAATGAAGCTCGAAGATGACTCCCTTTAGAGTGAGCTGTCACTAAGAATCCCTCTTTAGTACAACACGATATTAACAAAGTGAACAACGTTTGGTATATACCCTTTGGTTCAGCATAAAAAATTGGCTAAAAAAAAATACTCCCCGTCCCATTTAAGTTATCTTTGTTTCCTTTTCGGGCCATCTCACTCAACTCGTCTTAAACTTTAAAAGAAATTTTTTTATAACGTAGGACCCCCACACCTTTACTACGAAATCTCTTTATTTAAATTGTAGGACTTACACCTTTATAATTAAATTATTTTATTTAAATTGTAGGATCCACATTTTTTCTACTAAAATCCACCTCACCTCAATAAGCGAGAAGTTTGAAGCCAAATTAAATGAGTCGAGGGAGTACAAAACTTCCCCATGCACATACCACCAATAAGTAAACAAATCCTCGTTCCGTTACCTTCTCCTTGTTAGGTCGGAGCCAACACATTCACTGAAGCACAAGAAATGAAAATGATATGGAGAAGTAGATTCCATCTCTCTCTGTTTCTACTCGCAATCTCCTTCCTCTCCACACACGAAGCAGACACCATCAACACCACCCAAACAATCACCGATAGCCGCAACGACACCATCGTCTCAGCCGGCGGAGTCTTCGCGTTAGGGTTCTTCAGCCCGGCCAGCTCCAACAATCGCTACGTGGGCATATGGTACAACAAAATCAAAGAGAAAACTACAGTTTGGGTCGCCAACAAAGACAACCCACTCACCGATAGATCCGGTTCCCTCAGAGTAATCCAACCCGGCCGTTTAGTTCTTCTGAACGCTACTAAATCCACTATCTGGTCTTCTAATATATCAACCAGTCTGCAGAATCCAATCGTACGATTGCTGGACTCCGGAAACCTCGTAATAACCGATGAAAACTCGAACAATTTCGTCATATGGCAGAGTTTCGATTATCCATCCGACACCTTCCTGCCCGGGATGAAGCTCGGTTGGAACTACAAGACCGGCCACGAAGTCTACCTCACGTCCGCTACAAACCAAAACAATCCCACATCGGGAGATTTTACATACCACTGCGATCCTACTGGCTACCCTCAAAACGTCATCAAAGAGGGTTCCTCCGTGAGGTACAAAACAGGGCCGTGGAACGGCGTTCGCTTCAGCGGCAGCGGGAACTTGGTGAACAACTCCGTTTTCACGTACGAGTTGGTACAGGATATGGATGAGGTTTACTATCAGTACCAGCTCGTGAACGAGACCGCGTACATGATGTTTACTCTGACCGAGAGCGGCGTGGGGCGGAGGTGGCTGTGGAGTTACGAAAAGGAGAAGTGGATTTTTTACCTTGGGATTCCGTTGGATGATTGTGATTTGTACGGAGAATGCGGCGCGTATAATATTTGCAACGTTACCAGCTCGCCGGTTTGTTCGTGTTTGGATAAGTTCAAGGTGAACGACTCTCGCAGTTGGATGAGTGGGAATTCTTCGAACGCGTGCGTTCGAATAACCCCTTGGATTGTGAGAGCGGAGATGCTTTCTTGAAGTTTTCCGGTGTTAAGTTACCGGATACGGAGCGTTCGTGGCACAACGAGAGCATGACGATTGAAGAATGCGAGGCGGCGTGTTCGAAGAACTGCTCATGCACGGCCTACGCAAGTTTGGATATAAGCAATGGTGGGAGTGGATGTTTGCTTTGGTTTGAGGATCTTGTTAACATGAGGTGGACGTCTCCCGGGCAAGATATTTACATTAGAGTGGCTTCTTCTGAATTAGGTAAGAATTTGATTGATATCTTCTTTGCCTATGCTATAGCGGAGATTATAATTATAAAGTGTTTTTGTTTTCAATTCTAGGGTTAAGAAGTAGGAAGCGCGAGATATTTATAGTTACGTTGTCACTTGCAACCGGAGTACTACTGCTCATCCTTAGCATGTTGCTTTATTACAAGAAAAGAAAGAAGCAAAAAGAACTAAGTAAGGTGGATTCCATGTGTTATAGTGATCTGGAGATACCGAGGTTCGATTTATCTACATTGTCTGCTGCTACTGATAACTTTTCGAGTAACAACAAGCTCGGAGAGGGAGGATATGGAGCTGTTTATAAGGTAATACAAGGCATGATTGTAAATATTTTGATAAAATAAATGGGAGTTGTTTAATTTGTAAAACTAGATGATATATGTTTTAATTATACTAGGGAGTGCTGGCGGATGGACAAGAAATCGCGGTGAAATGTAACTCAAGAACATCCCTTCAAGGAGTAGACGAGTTCATGAATGAAGTGAGATCCATCGCGAAGCTTCAGCACCGGAGTATGGTGACGCTTCTAGGTTGCTGCATTGAAGGAGAAGAAAGGATGCTCGTGTATGAATACCTCAGCAATAAAAGCCTTGACTTGTTACTCTTTGGTATCAATCATATCACTTCCTCTTCATCATAACTTGCAGATATATCTTGTAACTAACTAATTAACTATCAAACAGATCCGGCTAAAAGTGCAACACTAGACTGGCCTACGCGCTTCAACATCATCAGCACCATCGCTCGTGGACTGGTCTATCTTCATGAAGACTCCTGCCCTCGAGTCATACACAGAGACCTGAAAACCAGCAACATATTACTAGATTCGGAGATGAAGCCTAAGATATCGGACTTTGGTCTTGCTAAGACTTTCAGAGGGAACGAGACTGGAGACGTCACGGCCCAACTAATGGGAACATTGTAAGTATGAATAACAGTACTTGAATTGCATCATCTTTAGTTGTGAATACGAGTTTATGAGAAGCAACAAGCTCCACTTTTTAATGTAGTGGATACGTAGCCCCGGAGTATCTTAGTTCTGGGCACTACTCAGTAAAATCAGACGTCTTCAGCTTCGGCGTTATAATGCTCGAAATTGTAAGTGGTCAGAAAAACAGAGGATCCCCCCAAATGGAGTACCTTCTTACAAAAGTAAGTGTTATTCACTTTGTTGGCTTATAGCTGAAGAACCATAAATAGAGGTAACATAATAGGGAAGCATAAATTGTGGGTTTATTCGGTTTTATTTTGATTTTCTTATGTTTTTAGAAAATTTCCAATTGAACCCCGTAATTATGGATCCACCTTTGCATATATAGGCATGGATGTTGTACAGAGAAGATAGGCTAGAAGAATTGGTTGATCCTGGTCTGCATAGAAGCTATTTGCCAGAAATGGTGCGAGTAATTCGTATTGGTCTATTATGCGTTCAAGAAGATCCAGATGATAGGTTAAGCATGTCTTCGGTAGTAGCTATGCTGAGCAACCCCGGAGTCCTACCCGAAGCGAGACAACCCGGTGTTTCGGCAGAAAGACTAATTCTAAGTACTGAAACCTCATTTGCCACGGCTACAATGACTATAGGTCGTTGAGATCTGTGTTTTGAAACCCGGCCCGGACCGGCCGGTTCGACCGGTTTGGCTCGGACCCAGTCAAAAATCCGGGTCAGGTGTCATGTTGGCTCGTTTTTGTGGTTGACCCGGTGCGACCCGGCCGGTTCGGCCGGTTGAACCGGTAACCGGTGACCGGGTCGACCCATTTTTTTTTTTTTAATTTACCTCTTTTTTTTTTTTTTAATGTGTTATTTTATGTATGGCTGTTATCGAACCGGTAATATGGGTTCGAGCTCGGCTCGATAAAATTTTATAATGTTCGAGCTCGGTTCGAAAATTCGATTAAATATAAAAATAAAATAATTTTTAATTTTTTAATTCAAGCTCAAAAGCTCGAATTTGATATAGAAGTACGAATTCGGTACTCAAATTCGGTACCAAAGCTCTAAACTTCACTCAAGTGGGATTAGGAATGAAAGGAGGGGATAGGATTTATATAGAAAAATTTTGTTCTCAACTTCCATTCATTTTCGATGTGGGATGACAACATTTTGGAAGTGAGAACAAAAGAAGTGTACAACACCCATTTATTTCTTTCCTCCATCCTACATAGAATATATGAGAAATGAGAGACAACATAAGCCTATATATAACTATCTACTTTTCCTTTTTTTCTTTAAATTTTTTCGTTAATTAATAATAATAATAATAATTAAAATTATTAATAATAATAGCTATATATTTATATTTAATCATATATTAAAATAGCTATATATTTATATAATTTAGTCATATATTTATGACGTCACACCGAGTCGACCCACCGGTTGAACCGGTTCGACCGGTTCAACCGATAAAAAAAAATTTCCGGATCAATGACCGGGCCGGTTTTAAGAACACTGGTTGAGATTGAGTAGATTCATTCAGCTTCCGAAATTCTTTAATTTGGTTTGCATGCATTTGTTAAGTTGTGGAGCTTGAAGGTACCATAGATCCAACCATGCAAGCGCCCCAAACGTAGTCGAAAGATAACATCGATAAATAATTCACATTTGTTATTTTTCTTCCTTATTTGTAAATTGCATAACATGTATTATATGGTTATGGTAGGAATAGGTCAACATACTTATGTTTCTTAGAGATTTACTTGCTCTTTTGACATTTTATTAGGTCAAGAAATGGTATATTTTCCATTGAAAGAGCTTAGAAAGCGATGACTAATGGCCACCACAACTTGACATATCTAAGTAATATATCTACGACTACCTACCTCGGACGAATTCTAATCACGCAATGGAATACACATATATATTCTTTATGTAAAATGTTTAAAACTTTTTTTTGTTTTTGTTTTTGTTTTTTTGCAAAAATAACCACGTTTCTTAACAAATGGTATGCAAAAACTCTTCCATTAAATTTAATTGTGCGCGAATCTCAGGGAGATCCTTAACTTTTTTAAGAACACAAGATTTTTGAAAATGTTGGACGTATTTCGTAGTAGTTTACACAAACTCAATTGACAATTAATTGGAATTACGGTGATGATGCGTTTGTTTGATTCTTAGTGGAATTTTATTACTTTAATTTGTTTTATTTAAATGTACGGAAAGTCAACTACATCTAAAACGTAGAATAAGACCCGGAGAGGAAAATGACCTTCAGTTAAATTAAACAGATTATTTTCAAATAAATGCCTTATTATTAGCCAATTGAAATAGAGGATCTGGGTCAGATGATCTCCTCCTCCCCCCAAACAGAGCTGTTATTTTTTGTGTATTTTTAATATTTTTGAAAAAAAATCCATTATAGCCAACTAATTATGGATTTGACTTGTGGATATATAGGCATTGATGTTGTACAGAGAAGACAGGCTAGATGAATTGTTGATCCTGGTCTAGAAAGAGAACATTTGTCAAAAATGGTGCGTGCAATTCGTATTGGTCTGTTACGCATTCAAGACTATCCAAATGATAGACTAGGGGTGTTTGGAACAATTTCGGTTTCACAACTTATAGATTAAAATTGTAGTTTTAGTGTTTGGAAACTCAACTTTAAACTGCAACTTCTCTATTTTGGTAGAAATTTTAGAGTTTTTCCATAAACTGCTAACGGACAACTTCAGCAGCTTCTACTTCCAGCTTATGACATCTAAATTTTTTATGGACATAATTATCCTTAATAAAATTATTTAATTTTGAAAATGACCTTTCAATCCTAAAGAAAAAATATTTAATGACACCAATATAATTTATTAGGTTTGGTATAAATTTATGAAGAATCTTTTATGTATCTTCTTGTATGATATAATTATGAATATATGTACCTTGTATGATATAAATATAAATTTATACAAATTAGTAGTACTTAATATATAATAGTATAACATATTTATACAATAAGATATAATATAGATAGATTAATTTAATATTTTATAATATTATGATCGAAATTATAAAGTAAGAAATAAATATAGAATATGACTAATTTCTCAATTTTATTTATTTATAATAAATTACAATAATTTTGTAATATTAGGGGTAAGATATATATTTTATTTAAAAAGTATAAATTAGGTAATACTTTCAGCAGCATTTCCAAACACTATAAACTCCACTTTCAACACTTATTTCAAAAAAGATATCAAATCAACAACTTAAAGCAGTTTTAAGCACTTATCAATAAACTTAAGTTTTTCCCAAACACCCCCTAAACATGTCTTTAGTAGTAGCTATGTTGAGCAACCTTGGAGTCCTACTTGAAGCCGGACAACCCGGTGTTTCGTCAAAGAGACAAATTCTAAATATTGAAACCTCATTTGCCAGAGCTACAATGATAATGTGTCGTTGAGATTGAGTAGATTCATTCAGCTTTTTCCGAAATTCTTTGATTTACATGCATTTGTTAAGTTATGGAGCTTGAAGGCACCATGGATCCAACCATGCAAGTGCCCCAGACAGGGGCGGATCTAGGATTCCAAGTTGGGGGGCGAGAATTTATAAAGGGATCAATGGTGTTGTATGGGGGTTCGGGGGCGGAGCCCCGAGAATTTTTTTTAGGGGTGTTATTTTCTATTTAGGTCTAATTATATTTACTACTTATTAGTATTTAGGGTATTATGTTATTCATCTATTATATTCCTTATAATTTATTTAAAAATTATTAGTGCTTACATGTGATTGGAGGAGATTCAAGAAAAGAAAAAGCACAAATATAATATACTAATTGCATACAGTTATACTATATATTAAATTACATGTGCAACCTTATCAAAATAAATGTCCAAACTTCATGTTTTAAAACCTCCACTAAAGTTCATGAACTTAATATATAATTTTTAATATTTTTCAAAACTAATTGTCATATTCACACTAATTTTTAACATTACAAATTCGAAAATTAAAGTGGAACAAAAATATAAATTATAAAAAATATAGGGCTAGTTGTAGTAATATACGAAAGTTCGGGGGAGGGGGGGCGGTCGCACCCACCCACTCCCTTTGGATCCGCCCCTGGCCCCAGACGTAGTCAAAAGATAACTCGATAAACAATTCAGGTGCCTTATTTTTCATATTCATTTGTAAATTGCATAACATGTATTATGCTTATGCTAGGAATAGGTCAACATACTTATGCTTCTTAGAGATTTACCTTCTCCTTTGACATTTTATTAGGCCAAGAAATGGTAATTGTTATTTTGAAAAGTCATTTTCCATTGAAAGAGCTTAGAAAGATACCAATGACTAATGGCCACCACAACTTAACATATCTAAGTAATATATCTACCTACCTCAGGGCGAATTCTAATCACGCAATGGGATACAATTAATTGGAATTACGGTGATGATGTGTTTGTTTCATTCTTTAGTGGAATTTTATTACTTTAATTTGTTTTTAAATGTAAGGCAAGTCAACGACACCTTCTAAGAAATTTCAATCAAATTAGTCTTTATTATCTGGATCGGGGAAAGCGATCAAAGACATATAATAAGACCCGGAGACGAAAATGACCTTCAGTGACTTTTACTGGGGAAAAACGATATAATAACTGCCATTTTTCACTTTGCTCATGATTGACGATTGTCGTTAAACATCTGAATAATATGACGGTTAGGTAATTGCCTTAATCCCCAAGTTTACGAGTTGAAATTCTCTTCATCTCTTGTAATTAAAAAAAGAAATTTACGGAATTGCATATACTCCCTCCGTCCCATTAATTCTGTCCCACACGGAGATTAAGAAATTTTAGTTTAGTGCGTATTTTATGAATTTTAATTGTATAAAGAAAATGACACAATTTTCGAAGAGTGGTTGGCGGAAAGAAATGAGAATTATCCAAATTTTTGCAAGGCTAATAAAAGGCAATCGATTTTTATTTTTCATATTTTTTTATATTGTATTTGAAGAAATAATCTAAAGTTTTCAGAAAAGATAAAATCATAATTTTCTGAGTTCGGAGCGGAACATAATTGAGTGAGAGATAGATTTTTGAAGAGAGAGTAAAAGAATGTGAGGGTTGAGTAGACCCACTTCATTTTATGTTTAAGAGTAATTTTTATTATTTTAGGCAAGAGGACAGTAATAGCAGGACAACCCGATTAGACAAGTAGGACAGTAATAGCGGGACGGAGGGAGTATTAGTTATCATCAACAAATCCTCGTTTACTTATTTTCTTGTTTTGTAGGGAGCCAACACATACCAGTAAAGTAGAAGAAATGAATATGGTATGCTGCAGCAGTAGATTCCACCTCTCTCTGTTTCTACTCACAACCTCCTTCCTCGCCACACACCAAACAGAAACCATCAACACCTCCCAAACAATCAACGATGGCCGCAACGATACCATCATCTCAGCCAGCGGAGTCTTCGCGTTAGGCTTCTTCAGCCCGGGCAATTCCAAGAATCGCTACGTCGGCATATGGTACAACAAAATCAAAGAAAAAACTATAGTTTGGATCGCCAACAAAGACGATCCGCTCACGGATAGATCAGGCTCGTTCAGAGTAATCCAACCCGGCCGTTTTGTTCTTGTAAATGCTACGAACGCCACTATCTGGTCTACTAATACATCAACCGGTCTGCAGAATCCAATCGCACGGTTATTAGACTCCGGCAATCTCGTAATCACCGATCAGAATTCAAACAATTTCATATGGCAGAGTTTCGATTATCCAACCGACACTTTCTTGTCCGGGATGAAGCTCGGTTGGAACTACAAGACGGGCCACGAAGTCTACATCACTTCAGGTAAAACCAAGGATAATCCCACATCGGGAGATTTTACATATCACTGCGATCCTACTGGCTACCCACAGAATATTATCAAAGAGGGTTCTTCGATAAGGTATAAAACAGGGCCGTGGAACGGCGTTCGCTTCAGCGGAGGTGGGAACTTGGAGAATAACTCCATTTTCACGTACGGGTTGGTGCAGGATAAGGACGAGGTGTACTATCACTACGAGCTTGCAAACGACACCGTTTTGATGAGGTTTACTTTGAGTGAGAGCGGCGTCGGACAGAGGTGGCTGTGGTCTTATGAAAGGGAGAAGTGGATTCTTTACCTTGCTATTCCGTTGGATGATTGTGATGTGTACGGAGAATGCGGTGCCTATCACATTTGTAACGTCCGCAGCTCCCCAGTTTGTTCGTGTTTGGATAAGTTCGAAGCAAATGATTCTCGTGGTTGGATGAGTGGAGATTTTTCTAATGTGTGCGTTCGAAGAACTCCTCTGAATTGCAGAAATGGAGATGTTTTTTCGAAGTATTCCGGTGTTAAATTACCGGATACGGAGCGTTCGTGGTACAACGACAGCATGACGATTCAAGAATGCAAGGTGGCGTGTTCGAAGAACTGCTCGTGCACAGCCTATGCAAGTTTGGACGTACGCAATGGTGGGAGTGGATGTTTGCTTTGGTTTGTTGACCTTGTTAACATGAAACCGACGTATCCGGGTCAAGATATCTACATTAGAGTTTCTTCCGAGTTAGGTAAGAATTTTAGTAGTAGTGCTTCTTTTGCTCTGATGATAGGGAGATTAATGAAGTGTTTTCATGATAGTTGTAGGCTCGAGTAGTAAGAAAAGGGAGATGGTTATAGTTATGGTTACGCTGTCGGTGGTGACCGGAGTACTTCTGCTAAGCCTGAGCATGTTTTTGTATTACAAGAGAAGAAAGAAGGTGAATCTTCAGCAGCAAGAAACAGGTAAACCAGATTCCATGAGTTATTTTTTCATGGTCTTTTTATGTTGCTTGTAATCTATATACTTTTCGTTTCGCAGGCAGGATGAGGCAGAACTGTTTGAGTAAACGTTGTGAAGAACGTCATGAAGAGCTAGAGCTACCGATGTTTGAGTTCTCGACAATAATTAAAGCTACTGATGATTTTGCATTCTACAATAAGCTTGGAGAGGGTGGATTTGGAGCGGTTTATAAGGTAAAGCTAATGTAATGGGATTGAATTATCGTACCATTTTACTCATTCTCAAGAAAATCCAGTATCAACTTTGTCTGCTGTTTAACTTATCAGGAAAGTTAAAAGTATGTTCACATAAGTCATAACTGCATTCTCTGTTACGGGAAACAATTCGAATTTCCCAATCCACTGATTAAAACAGGATGGACCAATTCACCAATAATAATAACTTGCGGAAATTAAATGCACAAGAACACCAAGAATTTTTACGTGGAAAACCCAACTGGGAAAAACCACGGGACCTAGTCCAGACAAAATAACTCCACTATGATGATGAAGAGTTACACAAATCGAATCCGGTGACTCCGGACGATATCAAACAACAATCAAATCTACCAACAAAACAACACAAGTATATCCAATCTACAATCTATAGAATTGGAAATACATTACCAATTTGAACTCCCAAATTGGATCGGTAGATGAATCGAGATCACGAAGACGAATCCACAACAAATTGTGGAGGAGGAAGCCGGCGACGTTTCGTCTTCTCCTGCTCAAGAGTGAGAAACGTTTCGTCTTCCCTTACTAGTGCTCTGCCAGTGGGAGAAAAACTTTCACCTCTTATCCCCCAGACAAAAAAATGATACACGTTAACCAACCAATTCAAAAGAAAGATTCCCACTTTCTCAAAGTAGGAGACACTTTCATAATTAGGTGTAGTGGGAGTCAACTTAAATGTGCTGACCCCACCCAACATTCTCTTACTAGGGACTGCTAGGAGAGGGACAGCAAATTGCTGTGAAACGACTGTCAAGAACTTCCCTTCAAGGAGCAGATGAGTTTAAGAACGAAGTGATGTGTATTGCAAGACTTCAGCACCGAAATTTAGTGAAGCTTCTAGGCTGTTGCATACAAGGAGAAGAAAGAATTCTGGTATATGAGCACATGGAAAACAGAAGTCTGGACTTGATACTTTTTGGTAAGTTTTTTTTACATTTAGCATCCATCTCAATTGTTCACAAAATAAACACAGAGTGCAAAGAAATTGTTAGAACACAGATAATAGGAGATACATTTTATGATCTATCTTAATTCTGTGGCAGATGAAATCAAGAGCAAGATACTAGACTGGCCTAGGCGCTTCAGCATTATTAACAGTATTGCTCGAGGCGTTATGTATCTTCATCAAGATTCCCGTCTCCGAGTTATCCACAGAGACCTCAAGACCGGCAATATATTACTAGATTCAGAAATGACTCCAAAGATATCAGACTTCGGTCTTGCTAGAACTTTTGGAGGGAATGAAACTGGGGCTAATACGAAACATGTAATGGGTACATAGTAAGTATAGTTCTTGACCTTACATGAACTTCCTTTTCTTGCAATTTAACCTTTTTTTTATTATTTTATTATTTTTTATTTTTATTTTTTATGTAGTGGCTACATGTCTCCAGAATATGCCGGAAATGGGCTATTCTCAGTGAAGTCAGATGTGTTTAGCTTTGGAGTTATAGTGCTTGAGATTGTTAGCGGTAAGAGGAACAGAGAGTTTTCTTATAGAGATCAGAGCTTCAGCTTACTTGGATATGTAAGTAATTAAAAGCTGCAGAAACTTCAATATGTTTTTTTTTGGGGATGTAATAGTATTTGAATAAAGAGCTAAAATGGCAGGCATGGATGCTTCACAGAGAAGAGAAGTCATTGGAATTGCTTGATTCTTGTCTCAGGAATTTATGCAATGTATCACAAGTATTACGGTCAATCCACGTCGGGCTTTTATGCGTTCAAGAACACCCAGACGATAGGCCAACCATGTCTTCAGTAGTACTAATGCTGAACAACGATGGTGTTCTGCCTGAACCCGAATATCCTGGTTTTTTCACACAGAGAGATATGCTTGAAGCTAAAATATCAGGAAGTGCTGCTATCACCACTTCTTTGCTGCTAGAGGGTCGATAAACAATTAATTAAAGATCTTACGAGCAATCTTCACAGAATTGGCTTCATGTCTGTGAGGAATGTTCAATCTTTGGTTCGTGTGATTTATTTACACTCAAAAGTAAGTTCGTATATCAACTAATATATGATTCATTTTGAGCGAACTGTGGAATCATGAAAGGCCAAGCATGTCTTCAGTAAGCAACCCTAGCATCCTACCTAAAGTAAGACATTTCGGTGTATCTCCAGAGAGGCAAATTCTAAGTACTGAAACCTCATTTGCCACAACTACAATGTCTATGAGTGACTGAGATTGAGTAGATTCATTCAACTTCCAAAATTCTTTGATTTTACATGCTATGGTATTATGGTTCATAGGTATACATATGTACTTCTGTTTCTTTGAGATTTAACTGGTCTTTTGACTTTCTATTACAAAAAAGTCATTTTCGATTACGCGAGCTTAAGTACCAATTCCCAGCAGCCTGCCTAGTATGGACCACCACAACTTGTCATTTTAAGTAATCCATATTTGTACCGAGTTGACTTCAACGGCGAATTATAAACTCGCATTGGATTGAAGCAAGACAAATATACCTTATGATCCATATATTTATATATCCCCAACCACATTTGCTATAAGATGAAAATTGGTTTTGGTTAAACACATGTGAAAAAGTCAAACAAGTTACGAATTTAGTTTCTTAGCTTCTCCTTGTTCGATTAGGAACCAACACATATTCACTAAACAAAAGAAATGGATACACTATGCAGCAGTATATTCCACCTCTGTCTGTTTCTATTGACAACCTCCTTTCTCTCCACACACGAAGCAGACACTATTAACACTTCCCAAACAATCACCGATAGCCACAACGATACCATCATCTCAGCCGGTGGAGTCTTTGCGTTGGGGTTCTTCAGCCCGAGTAGTTCCAACTATCGTCACGTGGGGATATGGTACAACAAAATCAAAGAAAAAACTATAGTTTGGGTCGCCAACAAAGACGATCCGCTCACGGACACATCAGGCGCGCTCAGAGTAGTTCAACCGGGGCGTTTAGTTGTTCAAGATGCTACTAATACATCTATTTGGTCTGCTAACATATCAACCAGTGTGCAGAATCCAATCGTACGGTTACTAGACTCGGGGAATCTCGTTGTAGCCGATGAAAACTTGAACAATTTCATATGGCAGAGTTTCGATTATCCAACAGACACTCTCTTGCCGGGGATGAAGCTCGGTTGGAACTACAAGACCGGCCATGAAGTCTACCTAACATCATCTACAAACAACGAGAATCCTGCATCGGGAGATTTTACGTATCACTGCGATCCTACTGGCTACCCACAACTTGTTATCAAAGATGATTCTTCCGTAAGGTTTAAAACAGGGCCATGGAACGGTGTTGGCTTCAGTGGGAATAATTTCTTGAAGAAGAACTCCCTTTTTACGTACGGGGTGGTGCACGGGAATGATGAAGTGTACTATCACTACGAGCTCCTAAACCACTCCGTATATATTAGGTTTATTTTGAGTGAAAGTGGCGTTGGAGAGAAGTGGATGTGGTGGGAAAACTGGCTTCTTTATTATATTATCCCAGCAGATAGCTGTGATGTCTATGAAGCATGCGGTGCGTATGGTATTTGTGATATTGATAAGTTGCATGATCCTGCTTGGATAAATTCAAGTTAGATGATCCTGAAGGTTGGAGTAGTGGAGATTTGCCGAATGGGTCTGGTGTTAAATTACCAGACTCGGACCATTCGTGGTACAAGCATGACGCTTCAAGAATGCAACGTAACATGCTCTAGGAATTGCTCTTGCAGAGCCTACGCAAGTCTGGATATTAGCCAAGGTGAAAATGGATGTCTACTTTGGTACGGTGACCTTGTTGACATGAGAAAGATATCGCCGGGGAAAGATGTCTACATGGCTTCTTCTGGATTGGGTAAGAATTCAATTGAAAATCTTGTTTGTATGTCTTGATAGGGAATATAATGAAGTCTTTGCTTGAATAATTGCAGGCTCGGGAACTAGGAAGCATAAGATACTTATAGTGACGTTGCCAGTGGTATTTGTGGTACTTCTGCTAATCATGAGCTTGTTTCTGTATTACAAGAGAAGAAAGAAGGTGAATGATTATCCACAGAAAGAAACACGTAAGGCGGATCCCATGAGTTATTCAGTTATATTCTTTATGCTATCCGTAACCTCTTTAATTTCATTTTGCAGGCAGGCTAAGGCTGAATTATTTCAATAATCGCTCTGAGGAAACTCATCAAGATATAGAGCTACCAATGCTTGATTTGTTGACGATAATTGAGGCTACTGATGATTTTTCAATCAACAATAAGCTTGGAGAAGGTGGATTTGGACCTGTGTACAAGGTAAACTAGCTAGAATCAAATTCTGCAGAAAATTGTATGAGTAATGTTCAAGTTTATCAGGAAACTACGTTTTTTTTACTAGGCTCGACATGAAGGGCAGGAAGTCGCAGTCAAATGCCTCTCAAAAACTTCCCTTCAAGGAGTATATGAATTCAAGAATGAAGTAATCTGCATTGCAAAACTTCAGCATAGGAATCTAGTGAAGCTTCTAGGATGTTGCATTCAAGGAGAAGAAAAGATGCTTGTTTATGAATACATGACCAATAGAAGTCTCGACTTAATACTATTTGGTAAGTACTAAAGTGTCCCTCAACTCAGTCACTACAATTTAACAACAAGAAAGTGTAAGATTCGCTACCCCAAATGCGCAGATCCTATGAAAAGCCTATTACATGACTGGCCAATGCGCTTCAACATTATTAATGGCATTGCTCGGGGTGTTATGTATCTTCGTCAAGATTCATGTCTTCGAGTCATCCATAGAGACCTCAAAACAAGCAATATATTATTAGATTCTGATATGAATCCAAAGATATCAGACTTCGGTCTTGCTAGAACCTTTGGAGGGAATGAAACTGGTGCCAACACGAATCGAATAGTGGGAACATAGTATGTATATATAGTTCCTCACTTTACATGCATTTCCTTTCTTGCAATGAACCTTGTTTCTTTTTATGCAGTGGATACATTTCTCCAGAATATGCCGGAAATGGCCTCTTCTCAGTGAAGTCAGATGTGTTTAGTTTTGGAGTTATAGTGCTTGAAATTGTGAGCGGTAAGAAGAACAGAGGATTTTCTTATGGAGATCACTACTTCAACTTACTTGGATATGTAAGTAACTACAATATGGAGGAACTTGAATCCTTCTTTTGATGTAATAGAATCTTAATGAAGAGCTAAAATGACAGGCATGAATGCTTCACAGAGATGAGAAGTCATTAGAATTGCTTGATTCCTGCCTCAGAAATCTATGCAATGTATCACAAGTAGTGCGGTCAATCCATGTCGGCCTTTTATGCGTTCAAGAACACCCAGACGATAGGCAAAGCATGTCTTCAGCGGTAACGATGCTCACCAATGATGTGGTTCTGCCTGAACCTAAACATCCTGGTTTCTTTACACAAAGAGATATGTTAGATACTAAAATCTCAGGAGGTGCTGCAATCACCACTTCATTGCTACTAGAGGGTCGATAAACAATTAATTTATTATCTTACGTTGGAGCAATCTTCAAGTCTCGGGTCTGTGAGGAATGTTAAATCTATGGTTCATGTGATTTCTTTACAATGAAAGTTTGTTGTATCCACGAATATATGATTCATCTTGAGTAAAATGAAGAATCTTGAATGTGTACATGCATAAACAGGCATGGATACTATATCGAGAAGACATGTTAGAATAATTAGTTGATCCTGGTCTGGATAAAACCCATTTGTCAAAAATGGTATGAGCAATTCACATTGGTCTGTTGTGCGCTCAAGAAAATCCTGATGATAGGCTATGTATGGTAGTATGGTTCATAACTGCTATGTATTAAGCTTCTGCTAGTTTAAGGTTAACATACTTCCTATTTCTTTTAGATTTTAACAGTTCTTTTGACTTCTTAAAAAGTCATTTTCCATTACATGAGCTTAAAAACAAGCCTAGTTGTGACCACGAAAACTTGACATCTTTAAGTAATATATATACCGAGTTTAGATGCGTTTGACCGGCAACGACGATGAATTATAAACTCGCATTGGCTTAAAGAAAGAAAAATATACCTTATGATCCATCTATTTATATATCCCCAACCACATTTACTATTTATAAGATTAAAAATGGTGGCGGGAATCCATAATATTTTAACAAACTCAATTACAGTAGTAACTGGAGTTAAGTATGTGATAATGATGTGTTTATTTCCTTCTTAGTGGCACTTCTAGTTATTTTAATTTCACGCCAAGTCGACAAAATCGGTAGAATGATGCTCCATCTTAATAAATCCCAATATAATTAATATGTATTATCTCGATAAGAGGGCTTCTGAAATAATGATTTAAAATATTAAAAAGTGTTGGACTTGAGTGTAATTAACTGCACATGCAACCGAATGGGCCACAAGCTAATTTTTATATTTTAACCCATACCCGAATTTATATTTCTGGTCCACTGGCATAAGTCCATTAAAGAAAATTAATATCTTCCAACTCTTCTTTCTATTCGCTCGCGATTAACGATCCCAACAAAAATCATAATTCTTCCATCCCAAATCAATGATCAAAATTCCTAAATCTTCAATTGAAAACAATTACAACCTAGTCTTGATTGAAGGTTGCCTGTCTTCTCCCTGCTGCGACGGCGGGTGCTATTGGTTTTTTTGCTCGTCTTTGCCTTCGGCTAGCTGATGGATATCAGCAAAGCTCAAACAACTCGAAATGTCACCACCTATTCGTTGGAAGGTCTGTTTTTCTTCTTTTTATGAAATAATTTTGATTTAGTTGGTGCAATAAAAAAAGTTGAGAAGCTTGGATTTGTAGCTCCCCAGGTTTATGCTCGTGTTTTGCCTATGTTATTGCAAGATTTAGATCAAGATTGGAAGAAATTAAGCTAAGAATCAAAGAAGTTAGAAGAAAATATTAAATTTGGATCAATGTAATTTATTTGCACAATGCTGAAGAATTGAGCTGCATAAATACTAATTGGCCAAAGAAGTCTTGGGCCTGAGCGAAGAAAACAAGAATTGAAGCCCAAAGCCCAAATTATGGCCTACCTCGTCTCTTGTTAAAAACTGGATGGAAAATAAAAATATTGAAGCAACAACAAATACAGCCAGATCAGCAATACCTAGCAATTCATGCATTTATCCAGGGAGTAGGTTAGCTACTCTGCAGAGGCCCAGTTTCAAAGGTAGGCTGAATGAAAAACGTGAAAAATGATAAAGAAGACTTATCTTGAAGGAGAATTCAACTACTTCTCATCATCTCTCTTTAGTTAGCTTAGTTTTACTTTCTCTCTCTACTTTTTCTCCATGAACAAGAACTCAAGAACACCATTGTACGGTATTACGAAGATTAGTATAGTATATAGTCAAGATGGTACGGTATACATCATGATCAATTTCAATACCGAATATTCGGTATACGCACGGTACTGTACAATAACGCTATGAAAAATCTTCATGCTATTATTTTCAGTACGGTATACGATATGATGAATAAAGCTTGAAATAGCATACCGATCCACCCCTATTTATTTCCATCTTAGTGGAACTTCTATTTTATTTTTTATTTTTTAAATGAACGCAGTCAACAAAATCCTTCTAGTTTTAAGAAATTCCAATTTAATTAAGCTTAATTATCTCTATTGAGGAAGAATTCTGGAATAGTAATCTAAAATTTAGAATAACATATCCAGAGAGGAAAATGTCCTTCAGTCAAAACTAAATTGAGTTTTATATAGAAAGCTAGTACTACTATTTTTCAGACTTTAACTGGAAATATGATATAAAAACCCTCACCTCATTTTCCATCCCATTTTGATGATCTTGATAGGAGATATAATTTTGCCAACCGCCCGTTACATGACTAACGAATAACGACCACCACAGACGAAACTCACCATTTAGGTAAAACTTGTCAATTTTAATCTATTTAATTAGTATGTTAGTTTAACTACGACCAATTTTATTTCACTAGGTTGCGGAATAGTATGATTTTAATAGTTTTATAAAATCGTTCAATTTTGTCTTGCTGAAGTACTATTTTAAAATCAATTTTATAAAATGGTACAAAATTCAGTGCAGTCAAAAGTCAAAGTCAACCTCACCGATAATTTCATAAAAATATTCCCCCAAGTTACGAGCTTACACATATTACCCAACAACAAATGACAAATCCTCGGATCCTAAGCTTCTCCCTGTAATTTTAGGAGCCAACACAAATCCAAATCCAGTAAAGCAGAAGAAACGAAAATGATATGCACGAGTAGATTCTACTTCTGTCTGTTTCTATTGACAACCTCCTTTCTCTCCACACACGAAGCAGACACCATCAGCACTTCCCAAACAATCAACGACGGCCGCAACGACACCATCATCTCAGCCGGTGGAGTCTTCGCGTTGGGGTTCTTCAGCCCGGGAAGTTCGAAGAATCGGTACGTGGGGATATGGTACAACAAAATCAAAGAAAAAACTATAGTTTGGGTCGCCAACAAAGACGATCCGCTCACCGACACATCAGGTACACTCGGAGTAGTTCAACCGGGGCGTTTACTTCTTCGAGATGCTACTAATACAACTATCTGGTCTTCTAATATATCAACCAGTCTGCAGAATCCAATTGCAAAATTACTAGACTCAGGAAACCTCGTACTAACCGATGAAAATTCGAACAATTTCGTATGGCAGAGTTTCGATTATCCAACAGACACTTTTTTGCCCGGGATGAAGCTCGGTTGGAACTTCAGGACCGGCCACGAAGTCTACCTCACGTCAGCAACGAACAACGAGAATCCTGCATCGGGAGGTTATACGTTTCACTGCAATCCTACTAGCTACCCACAACTTGTTACCAAAGGTGATTATTCCGTAAGGTTTAGAACAGGGCCATGGAACGGTGTTGGCTTCAGCGGCTCTAAAATCTTAAAGACTAACACCATTTTTACGGTAGGGGTGGTGCACAATAAGGACGAGGTGTACTATCATTACGAGCCTGTAAATGATACTGTATATACGAGGTTCACTTTGAGCGAGAGTGGCGACGGACGGCAGTGGCTTTGGTCTTATGAATCAGAAATCTGGGCTACCTTACTTGCTATTCCAACAGATAGCTGTGATTTGTACGGAGCATGTGGTGCATATGGTATTTGTAATAGTGAAACCGTGCAAAATTGTGCCTGTTTGGATAAACTTAAAACAATTGATCCTCAATATTGGAGTAGTAGCGATTTTCCGAATGTGTGCATTCCAACATCCCCCTTGAAATGCGAAGATGGAGATGGTTTCTGGAAGTACTCTAATGTCAAATTACCAGACGCAGAGAATTCTTGGTACAACGAGAGCATGACGCTTCAAGAATGCAACGTAACATGCTCGAGGAATTGTTCGTGCACAGCCTATGCAAGTCTGGATATAAGCAGTGGTGGAAGTGGATGTCTGCTTTGGTTTGGTGATCTTGTTGACATGAGAAAGATATATCCGGGGCAAGATGTCTACATAAGAGTGGCCTCTCCAGGTAAGAATTCAATTGAAATCTTGTTTTGGTAGGGGAAAATTCTTGAAGTTTTCCTTGAATAATTCTAGGCTCGAGAGATAGGAAACAAGAGATAGTTGCAGTGACGTTATCAGTGGTGACTGGAATACTTCTGCTCAGCTTGGGCCTGTTTCTGTATTCCAAGAAAAGGAGAAAGTTGAACCGTCAGCAGAAAGAAACAGGTAATTAGGCATATTCCTAAAGTTATTTCATTTATGTTATGTGTAACTTCTCCCTTTTATTTATTTGTTTATTTTCATACAGGCAGGCTAAGGCGTAACCATTTGAATAATCGTTTTGAAGAAAGTCATCAAGAGATAGAGCTACCAATGCTTGATTTGTCGACAATAATTGAAGCTACTGATGATTTTGCTGTCAACAATAAGCTTGGAGAGGGTGGATTTGGACCTGTTTATAAGGTAAACTAGCTAGAATCAAATTCTACAGAAAGTCGTATGAATAAATTTCAAGTGATCAGGAAACTATGTTTTGGTATTAGGCTCGACATGAGGGGCAGGAAGTCGCAGTGAAACGTCTTTCAAGAACTTCCCTCCAAGGAGTAGATGAATTCAAGAATGAAGTGATCTGCATTGCAAAACTTCAGCACAGAAATCTAGTGAAGCTTCTGGGATGTTGCATTCATGGAGAAGAGAAGATGCTTGTTTATGAATACATGACCAACAGAAGTCTAGATTTAGTACTATTCGGTAAGTATATATCCCTCGTCTCAGTCGTTACAATTTGACAGCACACGAAAGTAAAATTTATCCACCCTCAATTGACAGATCCTATGAAAAGCGTATTACTTGACTGGCCAATGCGCTTCAACATTATTAATGGCATTGCTCGGGGCGTTATGTATCTTCATCAAGATTCTCGTCTACGAGTTATCCACAGAGATCTCAAAACCAGCAACATATTACTAGATTCAGATATGAACCCTAAGATATCAGACTTTGGTCTCGCTAGAACCTTTGGAGGAAATGAAACTGGTGCCAACACGAATCGTATAGTGGGAACATAGTACGTCAATATAGTTCCTCACATTTTATGCATTTTGTTTCTTGCAATTTAACCTTGTTTCTTTTTATGTAGTGGATACATGTCCCCGGAATATGCTGGAAATGGCCTCTTCTCAGTGAAGTCGGATGTGTTTAGCTTCGGAGTTATAGTGCTTGAGATTGTAAGCGGTAAGAGGAACAAAGAATTTTGTTATAGAGATCACTACTTCAGCTTACTTGGATATGTAAGTAACAACACGATGGACAAACTTGAATTTTATTTTATTTTTTTTATTTGATATTTTTTATGTAAGAGAATCTAAGTAAAGAGCTAAAATGACAGGCATGGATGTTTCACAGAGATGAGAAGTCGTTAGAATTGGTTGATTCATGCCTCAAAAATTCATGCAATGTATCACAAGTATTACGATCAATCCATGTGGGACTTTTATGCGTTCAAGAACACTCAAACGATAGACCAAACATGTCTTCAGTCGTAATGATGCTCACCAATGATGATGTGGTTCTGCCTCAACCTAAACATCCTGGTTTTTTCACACAAAGACATTTGATAGAAAGTGAAATCTCAAAAGGTGCTACAATCACCACTTCTTTGTTGCTAGAGGGTCGATAAATAATTAATTTGTCCTACATTAAAGACTTAGTGAATAGATCCTCACTGTTTTAAGTTGTTCTTCATAAGCATCGTAGGTTTATTGGTTGAAGCACCTATTGTATGATTTCCTCCTTATTAGTGAATTGCATATTTCTTGATGTAGCGATTCTTGTAGCTATATTCTTTATTATTATTGTCATTGAATTCCCCAGAATTTGTTTCACTTCTCCCTAACCCAATAACCTGACACTTTAGATAACAAGTTCGATTGATTGCATGAAAGTAGTACTATCTCTATCCCATTTCAAGAACCTATTTTACTTTTCGGGACGTCCCATTTCAAGTGACCTATTTCAAAAAAAAGAAATAACTTTAAAAAAATTATAAATTATATACTACTTTATCATTTTTCTTTCCTACTTTATTATTTACTCTCTTCCTGTCTCACTCATCTTCTCTATTTTATTTTATTATCTACTCCTCTCATACTTTATCATCCAATTTCTTAATTCTCGCACCGAAAATAAACTGGTCACTTGGAACAGGACGGAGAGAGTACTATATTCTTTGTGCCCACTCGGAAAATAGGAAACCAGAGTAAATAAATCGTATATATGGAACAAATTAATAGGATATAAATAGTAATATTTTGTATATGAAGTAATTGAAGGGAATATCTTTTGTATTATAGTAATACCTTCATCAATTCGTAGAACAAAATGTATGTTTTCACTGAAATCTGATGTTTCTCGTGCTAGAAAGCAAGTGTGCAAGTGGCAAAGAGAAACTGAAGATTTTTTTCACCAACTCCTACATCAAACTCGTATTTAATTTACCAACACCCTATAATATAATTAATATTCTTACTTCTACGTAAATGGTTGATTCACATTCAATCTTCATTATGATCTATTTAATTAATACTCCCTCCGTCACATTGGAAGCGTCTTGTTTCCAATGGGCACGGATGTTAAGAAAATGATAATGTGTGGTGTATATTGTTTGACTTTTGAATAGTTAAATCTTGTCCACATATTCTTGCCTTTTTTTAGAAACAAGACGCTTCCAATGAGACGCCTAAAATAGAAAACAAGACGCTTCCAATGGGACGGAGGGAGTAATATATACATACTTGGCCTACTCGTCAGCAATTCATTAACTCTTTTGAAAAAAAGAAAAAAAGAAAAAAAAATCGGAACTTATAAGAAGCTTGAGATATTTTCGCAAAATAAAAAAGAATAACGATATAAATATGTGTTTATTCTAATAAATTGTCTTTGCGTGGAAATTTGGACGTAAAGTCGTAAACAATTCAGAAACGGAGTTTAAGTAAATGATGTCCTATTGACTTCCGCAATACTATCCAAAAATATGTAATCCTCCGTCTTATTAATAATGTTTTGTATTTCTTATTAGGTTGTCCCATTAGAAATATTTTATATTTTTTAAAAAAGTAAAAAATGATTGAACATAAATTAACTACTCAAAAGTCAAACAATTTACACCACAAAATACTATTCTCATTATCTTAGTATTAAAAAAAAATAGAACATTACTAATGGAACATAGGAATTATTATTTTTCCCCTTTTAATTTCAGCTCCACTCAACTTTGATAGTATTACTGACAATTACAAATATGCCAATTGCTAGGAGAAAATGCTATCTCTGTCCGCCACTATAGTGACTGTCCATTTCAGAAAATTACGTTTTCTTGTAATTTAGAATTAATTTTCATTTTTTGCATATAATTTTATGGTCAAATGACTCAAATGTTCCCAACTAACGTAATTTAATGTGCATCTTGAGTAGCATTTGCAAGTTTCTCTCATAAAAATAGTAATGGATGGCTGAATGTTTTATGTATAAGATGTCACCTATGATTAAATTATTGTGGTATATATGGGTAGTTTGAAACCTATTGCATATAAATTGAGTTTATCCAGTGCATACCTCGTTTATCAACTGTGGGTTCTGTTATTAAAAAATCTGGATGTATTTTCATAATACTTTGCACAAACTCCATTAATTGGAATTATGTGGTGGTAAAATATTTAGTTCCTCCTTAATGGAACTTCGATTTTTCCCTTAAAATATATTCAGAGTTAACTCCACAAAATCCTCAAATTAAGGGCACACTCAAATTACAATTATGATGATCCAGCTCAATTAAATAGATTAGTTCTCAAATGAGATGATTATTAGCCAATTGAATCTTATATAGAAACCTATTATTGCACACCTGAACTCGGTGATTGTCTTCTATCCCACAATTGAAGTCTTATTATATATCCCATCAATTAAATATCTAATTTATGATAAAAAGAAATCCCATAAATACACATGACACCATGTAATTTGTTGGACGAAACTTCAATTGTGAGATACAAAATCCTTCTGACCTATACTAGAAACATTATATAGTAATTTGCATTTTCAATTTCATGTCAAGTCGCTGATCAATAAGAAGCTAAATAATTCAGCTTCCTGTGCTTGACTACGAGTAACAACCACCATAACGAGAGACTTGGCGGAAATTTAAGTTATCATGTTTATTGGAATTTCTTACTTCGCTGTCGGAGAAAATTATGGTAGGTTGTTAATGAGAACAGGAGAATTACGTATATGGTATTTGTATGAATAAATTAATATTTTAATCATTACCAAGTTATGCCGTGTATTACGGGACACATAACTATGGTTAGGTTGTTTAAGAATTAAGATTCAGCAAATAAAGCAAATTTTAAGTGAATTAAAAAGATAAACGCCGTTGCCGGGGATCGAACCCGGGTCACCCGCGTGACAGGCGGGAATACTTACCACTATACTACAACGACTTGATATTTTAGTTTGTTGTATTTATTTATGGTAGCTAGACCAGAGTTCTAGAAAAGTCAAATTAATGTATTAATAATTCTAGAAAATCATATTTTTATTTATTTCCATGTTCCTTTTAAAGTCAGAAGTCTATCAATATAAATTTCAGCATCCAATGGAGTAATAAAGACAATGATTGATTAATTAATCAAACTCTTTTCCTAGCACAGCTCGAGACAGCCATATTCAATTTAATACTGAAAATGGTAATAATATACTTTGACCATATATTCAAGAGATACGTATAAAGTCAATAACTATATCGTTCTTCAAATTCTTTCCCAGTTCAACCTCATCATCTTCAATCCATGACAAATTCTGTTCCCACATTGATTAATGTACAAACTTTAATGTGGTTCAACCGACATCTGTCCCAACTCCAACTCCGGCATTTGATTGTTGATGTACAAACTGCTATTACAAGTAAACCGTTAAATCACAAAAGGAAATAAATAACAGAACCGTCGAGTCGAGGAAGACCTCTCTCCGCAAGACGAAAAATGCCCCGGTAGTGCTCTCAGTTGTGGCGTTTCGTCCCCAAAGATGAAACGACGACGTCTCAAGGATTGCAGCACCGCAAGATCTTCGAGCTCCAGCGAACTGGACTTTTCCGGCGAAGACAGGCTGCTGGACAACTACTACTATGAGCTAAGAATGAGAATGCAGCTAAGAAAAAAGCTTGGTGTGTTTTTGGAATGAAATGCAGCAGCCTATTTATAGGCTGCATCCCACCAGGTGAAAGATTGTTGCATAACACCTGCCAATTAAGGCAGGCTGACGTATCCAGGGGAGTGGGGAGTAGAGATATGGAAGGTTGGCTGCTGAAGAGTCTTCTTCCAGCACCTTCCAAAAACGTGCACTCCAGTATGGCAGGAGCACAACACCAGGAGAATAATCCAGTGTAGAGGAGCACTACACCAACAACTGGGCCAGCCCACACCTAGCCCACCGAGCCCAACTGACAAGCCTAACTATCAAGCCCGACAGACTACCGAAAGGACCAATTGCCAAGTCCAAGGACACGGACTGGATCGGAGCCGGAGCCGGAGACGGGGTCGGGCGCTGCGCATCGCGCCGCGTGTGAGGCGGTCGGCGAAAAGGCTCGCGCGCATGAGCATGTGTGGTCCAAGCCCACCACGTGTCACTTAGTTATCTCCTACAATGTGGTAGAGACTTAAATACTACATTAAAGTTTGTACATTAATCAATGTGGGACATTGATTAATGTAATAACTCTCCAAAACCCGAATAAGGTAAGTTTCTCCACTTTAGGTAACATATTAGTTTTGTCCCCCAAACTTCGAGCCACTATTTCTCACTCACCGAAAATCGGAATCGAGAAATTAAGCACACTATAATTATCTACTCGAAACGTAGATCGACGTCATATATCTCAATTCATAAATCGGATATATATTGAGGTTCGAAAAGACGATTAAACGGGCTGAATTTTGCCCAAGTCAAATTAGCAATAAATGCTAATTAACTTTCCATAATTACAATATATATATATACATATTATAAACGATTTTCCCAACAATCCCCCACATGAGTGGAAATAGCCAAATGCATGCATGCAGACACACAGCTCTGTCCTCAAGAGAGGATAAATCATCAGTGTAGGTGGCTTGTGACCTTGAACCTTCCTTAGTCAGTGCTATCGAGCATACCGGCAGACTAGTGGACACGTGGCCTTGAACTATTCCTCCATAGTGTATATTTAGACAATAGCACTAACACTATAAAGTCTCAACCTCGTCCGTTCTCACGTTTGTATCCTTTACTGGCCATGGACATCCTCTTTGGATTCATAAGTGTTACATAGAAGCGGCCGTCACTTCTCACTTACATAGGTGATTCTTACTCGAGTATCCTGTCTTACTCCACCTTCTCAAGGCATTTAAGAATCATTAAAAGTCAAAGACTTAACCTCACCACTTGTCAGGTCACCAACACTCTCGAGCTCTTTTAGAAAATAAATTATTTGAGTGTGGTATCAACAGACTCATTGATGAGTCGATTTCGTACCTAATTATTTATGTCCGAAAAGTCTCTTAACTGTGCAGGCGAGACGCTTTTGTTGGCAGTTATGCAGGAAAATAGGCTGATTTGGCACGACACGTGGAAATGATGTGGCAACGAGTTTCCAGCTGTAATGGCGAGATTTTGAGCGGATTTGGCCAAAAAAAGAAAGAAGGAAAGAAGAAAAGAAGAAAAGAAAGAAGGAAGTAAGGAAAAAAAATAAATAAGGAAGGATGAGATATTACCATATCTAATAGATCCTTTCCTTATCCGAAAAGGAACCCTAGATGTGATCTAGGAGCATTATAAAAGGATGAGGGAGGCACGAAATTCAGAGCTTGGGAACCTCTTCAACAACCTCGACCTCCCCACAACCACGAAACATCAATCCTTTTCCGATCCATCCATTTATGTCCGATCATTCACGCCGCCGCCGCCGATCGAAGCCACCATCGCCATCGCCGATTCCACCAAAGTCGAGGAGAAGAACCAACAATCTTTCCATTCCATTTCATGCAGTTCCATTAATTCAAGTAGATGAAACAAACACTTTCGTATTCCAGTTTTTAAAGTTCGAATTCTAGTTTAGATCGTTGCTTTCAGTTTCCGTTCATTATGAGAGATCGAAGACTATCGGTACTCTTGATCCTATTTCAATTCTTGTTTTAATTCAGTTCGTGTTTAGTTTTCAGTGCAGTACGTGTTTCGTTTTCAGTTTTAGTTCGTATCTTTATTTTATTTTCAGTTTTCGTGCATGCTAGGGTTAGGGTTACGAATGATGTATGTTCTGTTTTGCAAAGTGTCTTACCTATGCAGTCAGGACAGTTTCACGAGTAGCTAAACTTTTAGTGGTCCGGCAGGATGTAAAACGCACACGTGAACAATACATGAGGCTTAGGTGCTGATAATTAATTGAAGGGTTTCGGGTTAATTCAGGTTTATTTAATCTGACTAGTAATTTAGGCTTGATCACCCTAAGTTGCGTAGTTTGTAGCTAACTTAGTACTTCCATCGTTTCTCGCGGAACAAGGCTAGGTAAGTAGCAAAGTTATTCATTAGAATAATTGAATTAAACCGGTAGGAGACTATTAGATGCCCAACATACGATTATGCTCCTATACTAGGCTCCCTTAGTTCGATAAAGCTGTTTAGCTATTAAATCTATTGATTGCCCAACACCGTAGGTTGTAGCTAAATTAGGGAAGTAGCCGTTTCGATGCCCAACATGGCGGTTACCGACTAAGTAAGTGGGAGTGAGGATTACGCAGTTTAAGTTACGGTAATCTATAACTAGTTGATTCTTAAGATTAATTCATTTTATGTGTCAAGGATTGGAAATACGTGTGTGTGAATATTCTGCTGGACCCATCTCTCAACTGCCTAGTTAAAACAATTTTATTTCAGTTTTCAGTTTTCAGTTTTCAGTTTTACATTTCTTAGTTTTACAAGTTCTTAGTTTAGATAAAAACCCAAAACTTGCGTGGTTGCTAACCAAACCCAAGATAAGTAGAAAAATAATATGTCTAGTCTTCCGTTCCCTGTGTTCGATACCCTGTGAGCTATACTGATATAATTCTCAAGTTTTGCAGGATTATTTGGTGCAATACAACGATCACCACTCATATAGCTTAGTTTTTCTATTGAACCAAGTTCATGGGATCTCCAATCTACAAGGTTGGGTATCCACTATAATCGTCTTTAGTTTGTGGATTTAACTCCCATTCCCTCTACGAGCTTATACATTTGATCTCGTTTCAAACTCTTAGTAAGTGGATCTGCTAGGTTATCTATATACTTGACATAGTCTACAGATATAACCCCACTCGTGATCAAATGTCTTACAATATTATGTCGACGACGAATATATCTCGACTTACCATTATACAACCCACTCTTTGCCCTACCAATAGCCGCTTGGCTATCACAGTGAATCATCACAGGTGGCACGGGTTTCGTCCAACATGGAATATCTTCAAGAAAATTACGTAGCCATTCGGCCTCCTCACCGGCTTTATCTAAAGCAATAAACTCTGATTCCATGGTAGATCGGGCTATGCACGTCTGTTTCGTGGATTCCCACGACACAGCTCCTCCCCCTATAGTGAACACATAACCACTAGTAGACAACGAGTCTTTAGTGTCGGATATCCAATTTGCATCACAGTACCCTTCAAGTACTGGGGGATGTCTCGAGTAGTGCAGCTCAAAGTTAAGAGTGTATTTCAAATACCTCAGAACTCTTACAAGAGATTTCCAATGCTCTCTACTAGGATTACTAGTATAGCGACTCAGTTTGTTCACCGGACAAGCTAGAGCAGACCTCGTACAATTCGTGATGTACATAAGATAACTAATGACTCTAGCATAATCCTCTTGAGCAAAAGGATCACTACTATTCTTGCTCAAGTGAACATTAACTTCTAGATGAGTCTTTGCCGGCGCACTATCAAAGACATTAAACCTCTTAAGTACTTTCTCAATATAACTTCTAGAGGAGTCTTTGTCGGCGCACTATCAAAGGCATTAAAGAAATCCCTTTGGGAGTTCTTTGAATCTTCACTCCAAGAATAACGTCAGCAACCCCCATATCTTTCATATCGAAAGTTCTCTTAAGCATACGCTTGGTATCATTTATGACTTGAAGGTTTTGTCTCATAATTAACATGTCGTCTACATAAAGACAAACAATTACAAAACCATTCTTTGTATTCTTTATGTAAACACACTTATTACATTCATTAATCTTAAAGTCATTCGACAACATAGCCTCGTCGAATTTCAAGTGCCATTGTAATGGTGCTTGTTTCAACCCATATAGGGATTTCACTAACTTACATACCTTTCGCTCTTGGCCAGGTACTACAAACCCTTCAGGTTGTTCCATATAAATTTCCTCTTCTAAATCTCCATTTAGAAAGGCAGTTTTCACGTCCATTTGGTGAATCTCAAGATTGTGCAAAGCAGCAATAGCGAGAAGCACACGGATAGACGTAATCCTCGTTACAGGAGAATAAGTATCGAAGAAATCATATCCTTCAATTTGCTTAAAACCTTTAACCACTAAACAAGCTTTATATTTATCAATTGACCCATCTGCCTTATACTTTTTTTAGGACCCATTTACATCCTAAGGGCTTGCAACCTTCAGGTAAGTCAGTTAAGACCCAAGTGTGATTCTGCATGATGGAATCAATTTCACTTTGGACAGCTTCTTGCCAAAGTGGGCCATAGGGTCTAGAAAGAGCTTCTTTAATGGACCGCGGTTCTTCATCCAAAAGGAAAACTACATAATCAGGACCGAAGTCCTTAGCAACTCTTGCTCTAGTGCTACGTCTTGGTTCTAAACTTTCAAGATCGTCAGCTTGCCTTTTACGTGTATCGGGTTCTACCCCCACATTTCTAGAACTACTAGCAACTTCTCTTGCTTCACCACTCGAGCTCGACTCAACTTTATCATCCTTTTTACATGGATAAATATGTTCAACAAACATATCATTCCTTGACTCAATAGTAGTTCCAACATTCATATCGGGCACGACCGACTTATGAATGACAAACCGATATGCACTACTATTCAGTGCATATCCTATAAAGATACAATCGACAGTCTTAGGTCCGATTGTAACTTGCTTAGGCAAAGACACTTCTACCTTAACCAAACACCCCCCACACTTTGAGGTACTTATAGGAAGGTTTCCTTCCTTTCCACAACTCATAAGGAGTAACATATCTACCTTTTAGAGGTATTTTGTTCAATAAGTAGTTAGCCGTCAAGACGGCTTCGCCCCACATGTTCTGGGGTAGTTCAAAACTTATCAATAAGGCGTTCATCATCTCCGTTAAGGTTCGGTTCTTCCTTTCAGCCACACCATTTGATTGAGGCGAATAGGGGGCAGTGGTTTGATGAATAATACCACTTATTTTACACAACTCTTCAAAAGGGGCTACATATTCTCCACCTCTATCTCTTCGTACTATTTTAATTTTAAAATCAAGTTGTACAATACTTAGTGCAGTCATCAATAAAAGTGATAAAATACTTTTTCCCACCTCTAGCTTGTACAAACTTTAAGTCACATACGTCAGTGTGAATGAGTTCTAGAGGTTTTGTGTTCCTTTCTACGAATGAAATGGCAACTTAGCCAATTTTGCTTCAACACAAACTTCACACTTGGTTTTGTTAAACTCATTTACTTTAAGTAGATCGAGATTGACTAATCTTTTTATCGCATTTAGATTAACATGTCCTAATCTAGGATGCCATAAATCGGAACACTCAATCAAGTAGGAGGAAGTAGCTTCGTTTTCATTATTCTTGGCCTCAACGGGCTCCCCGGCGCAATGACATTACGAGATAATTTGATAAGGCCCTCGGACGAGTAACCTTTTCCTAGGAACATTCCAAATTTAGATAAAATAAATTTATCCGACTCAAAAACTAGTCTAAACCCTCTCTTGACTAGTACAAAGCTGGACACAAGATTCTTCCGAATGTCGGGGACATGCAGCACCTCTCCAAGAGTAAGGTTCTTGCCGGAGCTCAACCTTAGCACCACAATACCATAGCCAACTACCTCAGATGAGGCTTGATTCCCCATATTGAGCTTCCTCCCTTGGCAACTCTTGTACTTGGTGAAGCGGCCGGTCACCACAAACATTTGCCGTGGCGGCGGTATCAATGTACCACTTCCCTTCATTCTCCACGATGTTTGCTTCGTCAGTGATAACGGCCGCAAGGTCGGCTTCAGTGAGGTCAATCTCCAACATATTAGCTTGACGAGCCCTCTTCTTCTTCGGCTTTCGGTAGTCCTTGGACATGTGGCCGGATTTGACACAGTTGTAGCAGTCCCCTTCAAACTTGCGGGCTTGCACCTTGCCCTTCCCTTTGGGATTGCTATTCGGACGCCCTCTCTTTGCATTGTTGGAGTTTTCACCTTTCTCAGCAAGGTTGACTCTTGGCTCCACGGGTGCTTTCCTCTTCCCATCTCGAGTCCTCATGTCGGTCTCGATGCGGAGCTTGACCACAAGGTCTTCAAGCGTCATTTCCTTTCGCTTGTGCTTCAGGTAGCTCTTGAAGTCCTTCCAGGTCGGGGGAAGCTTTTCTATCACGGTTGCCACAATGAAAGCATCTGGCAAAAGCATTCCTTCGGCGTGGACATCATGGACCATGAGTTGGAACTCTTGCACTTGGTCCATGACCGGTCGAGATTCCACCATTTTGTAGTCCAAAAACTTGGCGACTACAAACTTCTTGGTTCCTGCATCGTTAGTACAATATTTTCTTTCAAGTGCCTCCCAAATTTCCTTGGAGGCATTTGCATATACATTGTACAGACTATCATCTAGTCCACTAAGCAAGAAGTTAGCCAATTTTCGTAGGCTATGCGGACTTCAGTATTATCCTCGTTTTCACTTAGAGGGGCGGGTGCATTCTCCATCAGCACGGTCGTGAACCCAATGTTGTCAAATAGAACAACATCTTCTGTTGCCACCTTTTGAAGTCGGCCCCACCAAATTTGGTCGGCTTCTCGGCACCGGGCAACACTCTAGATGAGTGCAGAGGTGCCGTCAGGGTCGGGTTTGAACCCCCCACCACTCCATGGTGGTTCACGCTCCCAAAAGGGACATTACTCTACAAGGCAGAGGACATCGCATTGAAGTTGAATGTCGTGTTAGTGGCATTAGCACGGTTAAGTGCTATCCTAGCGTCGGTGGCAGCGAACATGGCAGCAAGTGTAGGATTAGCAAAGACCGGAGTAGGTATAGGGACAGACACCGGCGGAACTACGTTGCCGGAGGAGGCAATGACGTCCGAAATGGCGGGGTTGGTGGCGGCAGAAGCGGCGGCGGCAGCATCGGAGAAGGCAGCACTTGAGGAAGACATCTTTTTAGTTTACTTTAAGCAGCTAGGTAAAGAGTAACTTTTTCGTCTTGCGATTGTTGATTACAAACTGCTATTATAAGTAAACCGTTAAATCACAAAAGAAAATAAACAACAGAACCGTCGAGTCGAGGAAGACCTCTCTCCGCAAGACGAAAAATGCCCCTGTAGTGCTCTCGGTTGTGGCGTTTCGTCCCCAAAGATGAGTGCACTCCAGTGTGGCAGGAGCACAACACCAGGAGAGTAATCCAGTATAGCAGGAGCACTACACCAACAACCGGGCCATCCCACACGTAGCCCACCGAGCCCAACTACCAAGCCCAACTACCAAGCGGACCACCCAAAGGACCAAGATCCAAGATCCAAAATCCAAGGACACGGACACGGAGCCGGGGCCGGGCACAGGCGCGGGCGCGGGCGAAAAGGCTCGCGCGCATGAGCATGTGTAGCCCAAGCCCACCACATGTCACTTAGATATCTCCTATAATATGTGTTTTACATCTCGCTGGACCACTAACTAATTAGCTACGCATACTGGTCCGATTGTGCAAACTGGACGGTAATACTAGGCGCATAAATGTACATGTTGAAATTAATCTGCAACTAACATGTGCATCGAAGTGAATACTAGATCTGTCTAGTATTAATACTAGATCTACAAATTGTAAATGAATAATACAATAGAACATAAGAATTAAACAGAAATGAAGTTGAAAAATTAAAGAGTACCAAGTGTAGATCTAAGTCTCCAAAAATCAAAGTGTTTGTTTTTCAACGATGTCTTCTTCAACGAACGATTGAAACTAAGTACGAAAAATCAAAGTGTTTGTTTTTTAAGACTTAAGACTAAAAACGACAATTGTAAAATGGTGTAGAAGATCATGATATTTGTGCCTTCCTTGGATAAGGTAATCCAAATATGCACATATCTTCTTCTATCTTTCCCTCCACGACTACTCATGTGGAGTAAATTTCCAAACTAATACTTTTTGAAACTTTAATTCCCAAAATAATACAATCTTAACATTAATTTCCAAACTAATACATTTTTTTGCCACATAGATGCCACTTGGAAAATCTTAATTGTATTTTTTTTATTTTTGGCCACATAGATAGCCACTTGTATAAGTTATTTATCATAAATAATATTACTAATTAATAATAATATTTGTTTCAATTACTACCAGTTCTCGGCAATGATAAAATAATAACTTTATTTATATGTTCAAGTGCAATTTGTTAATTGTTTATTATATAGATGACTCATTTATATGAATTTTTTTATTCTTTTTCTAAGCAGTCTCGTATTTAAGTAATTAAGTGTTTGATTTATCACCAAGTAAAAGTTTTCTATGATGTTTTATAAAAATATTGTCAAAAATATCTTACCTTCAAAAATAATTTTATAGGATATAATAATTAATAGATTAACAAAGAATAATTAAAAGGTTGACTAACTTAATTTTGAAGCACAATGATACTATTATGTAAAACTTTTCTCACTGCTCATACTTTACCACATAATAAATAGTTGAGACTAACATAATTCTGATGGAGAATGATAGTATGATATTAACGTTTTATCATGCACCAATTATAACCACTAATCATAGGACCAACTGACCACTAATCATGGAAACAAAGACATATGCAGGACAAAAAAAAGTTGAATGCTTCTCGGGTCACAAAATATCCAATACCGTTAACACATTTAGAACATAAAACAACATTGAAAACAAATATAAGCAACACCAACTAAAAGATCCAATACCGTCAAGAAAGTAAGAACGTAGACAACATTGAAAATAAATAAAATCAACATGAATTAAAAGATCCAATAATGTCAAAAAAGTAAGGACATAGATAACACTGAAAACATATAGAACCAACACCAGTTAACAGATTATGTTATTCTTCAACCCAATGCCCTACAAAATGAAAATGACAATCTAAATTAATTTCATGCATAAGAAGACAAAAAGAAAAGGAGAGAAAGACTAGATTTTACACATAATAGTTTACCTAGAAGCTCCTTTATCCGGACAAGTTTTTTTGGTATGACCCTCTTTTCTGCAATTACTACATCTTTTAGCTGCACGACCTTCTCTCGCATCCATCTCATTATGCAAACGTGTAGATTTAGGACGATCTTTAGTCGATCGTTTCATGAAACTTGAAGAAATGAGTACTGTTGTGCTTGCAGGAGGCCAATAAGCTTGGTGAGGAATATGATGCATAAGTGGTGCCCATGTCATGCGATACATGCTAATAGAAAACCAATTCTTGATATAGCATGGGAACAAGGAAAACCATATATTTGCCATTTCTGACAAGAACAAGATTTTTCACTTAGCTTCACCACTTGGATGTTGCCCCCTTTTCGGTTTCCCGCACTTGATCGACTTGTCTTTATGCTAAATACTCCTGCCAATCCGTTGAACATTTCAACTTCATGTCCACTCGCTTTTATTCCATTTGAACTAATTTTTGCATCGACAAAAGGAGTATTTTGCCCACTATGTGCTCCCATTTGCCGTCGAATAGCAAAATAGCTATTTACCCGATAAAATGTAAGTTGGACTAAAGCAGTAATAGGCAAACAACGAGCACCTTTAAGTACACTATTGAACACTTCAGATAAATTTGTTGTCATTATGTCATACATGTGACCATTATCATGTGCTAAAGCCCATTTCTCCCGAGGAATCTCTTCTAACCACTTCCGAGCATCTGGATTTATTCTTTCAATTGTTTCCATCCTCTTGTCAAATTTGCAAATTTGGTTCTCGTTAGCAGCCAACCACATAAGATTTTTGAGTACTTATTGTGGAACTTGCTATTGAAGTTACTAGCTAAATGACGGATGCAAAAACGATGGAAAGCATGAGGCTCGGTCCATCCTAAACCATCTTGGTTCATTGCATTAAGGATCCCATTATGTCTATCAGAGATTACACAAATTCCATTTCTTCGTGTCACAAAACGCCTAATGCAAGCCATAAACCAACCCCAAGTATCATTGTTCTCTCCTTCCACTATGGCAAATGCAAGTGAAACAATTGATTATTACCATCGCATGAAACAACAATGAGCATGGTACCTTTATATTTTCCATAGAGATGCATACCATCAACACTAATGATCGGACGACAATGTTTAAATCCTTCGATTGAAGCTGCAAACGACCAAAATACACGCTTAAATATTTCATGTCCCGGGTTCCTCTCTGCAGGTTCTTTTTCCCAATGAACAATTGTGTTGGGATTTTGTTGCTTTAGCACATCCATATACCTTGGCAATATTTTATAAGATTCAAGCCAATCACCAAAAAGATCTACAATTGCCTTTTGCTTTGCTTGCCATGCTTTCTTCTTTGAGATTTCATAAGTGTACTTCTCCAAAATGAAAGCTTGGATGGCGCTCAATGAAATAGAAAGTTGAGCCTTCACTAGAGGCTTTATTTGACTGCAAATAAATCCCGAATCCAACTGCAAGTGATCCCTGCTAATGATTGGGTTAACACATGTATGAGGGCCACCATACTTCCTAATTTCAAAAAAGGTTGCTCCATTAGGAATTGTAGCACGTAATCTCCAAGAGCAATTTGGAGCTTGCTTACATTTAAGCACCCAAAGATTAGGAGTAGACATCGCAACTTGATATTGTTGATGTACTGCCAATGAATATGACTTCACGGCATCTTGCAACTCACCTTTTGTTTTAAATCTTTGACCTACATGTAATTCTCCACCATCATTTGCTTGTTTAAATTCTTGGTGAGGCATCATTCTATCGACGACAGCAACATCAACTCCATTAATGTTCGTGAACTCAGGAATTGGTGCATTTTCATATGCTAAGGGAATATGTTCGTCATCTATTCCGTCATGTGCCTCATCAAAATAATCCTCCAATAAATTATTATTAACTTCAGTGTCAGTTGTAACATATTGATTCCCTTCACTTGCAACAATTTCTTCCACAATATTTAAATCAATATCGAAACCAAATGCCTCATTTTCTTGGTTAAGAAGTCTTGTGAAAGGGCCACTCGAGATACCTTCTCGCGGCAAAGCCATCAATATTCCTTGCAACCGGTTCCCGATCGTACTCCTTGCAAAGCGATAACCACCACGTGTAGGATAAACCCATCAAGCTTCATAAACTATTATAATACAAGAATAACAACAAAGACCGCATCTTTATTAAAGATAGCGAGAAAAACGTAAAGAATCATTACCTTGAGCGAGTAAGCGAAGTCGACGAGCACGAAGAATTAATCCAAGCTATTGCTTGTGATAATGATTGAATTTGAAGAACAAGAACTCAAAGAATTTGCGTTCCATGAATTGCAGAATAGGGGTGTCTTCTTAAGGCAAAATCTGGAAACAAGATGGATTTGGGACAATTTTGCAGAGTCGGCGAGTGTTGTATCACATGCTTTGAGAACTCATGCCAATCACTTGCCGACTTGAGAATGAGATTTGGGTTAGGTTAGAGTTGGGGAGGAGCGTGCTGGAAGAAAGAAGGAAGAATGAAAATTTGATTTACTTTAATTATTTTCCTGAAACATTATTTTTTAGAGAAAGTGTTAAAAATTAATATTATAAGTGTAATAATTATTAGGACTTATAAATATAGGAACCAATGCAATATTTCCTAACCAATGTTATTTATAATAAATAATTTGTCTATGTGGCCAAAAATTAAAAAAAATACCATTAAAATTTTCCAAGTGGCATCCATGTGGCAAAAAATATACTCTCCCTCATTCCGTTATTTCTGTCCTACTTGCCTAATCGGGCTATCCCGCTATTTCTGTCATCTTTCCTAAAATAGTAAAAATTACTTTTAAACATAAAATGAAGTGGGTCCCCCTTACTCACTACTCAACCTCCACATTCTTATACTCTCTCTTCAAAAATCTATCTCTCACTCGATTATGTTCCGCTCCGAACTCAGAAAATTATAATTTTTATCTTTTTGAAAACTTTAGATTATTTCTTCAAATACAATATAAAAAAAATATAAAAAATAAAAATCGATTGCCTTTCACTAGCCTTGTAAAAATTTGGATAATTCTCATTTCTTTCCACCAACAACTCCTCGAAAACTGTGTCATTTTCTTTATATAATTAAAACTCATAAAATACACACTAAATTAAAATTTCTTAATCTCCGTGCCGAAGTCAACTGTGATGTTTTTAGCGGGACGGAGGGAGTATTAGTTTGGGAAATAATGTTGAGATTGTATTATTATGGGAATTAAAGTTTCAAAAAGTATTAATATGGAAATTTACTCCTTGATGTGTCGTTTCATACCTGTCGATTCTGGACCAAAATATCGTCTACTCGGAGACTTTTCTGGATAGTTACGCAGAAAAATGTGCTGATGTGGCGCGTAAGTATGATGCAAGGTGGCAAATATATTTTCTTAATTTAAATACTCCTTTATCTAACAAAATATCATAATCATTCAATCATCCTATATTCTCTCATACTAATTTGAGTAATTTCATTCCCTTCTTCCAATTAAACCTGTCATATTACTTTTCTTCAGTCCTATCAATTTAATTCTGAAAATTATAGGAGCAAAAAAAATCAATAATTTCTCCCAGCCGCCCAGTGCTAACGACCACCTACAACAGGAGCCAACAAATCGACAATTTGGCCCTGCCGCTCAATGCTTGACTAGCGACTCACAAGTAACAGCAAGTCCTCGTTTCCTTTGCTTCGACACATTCTGTGAAGCAGAAGAGATGAATACGCTATGCAGCAGCAGTAGATTCCATCTCTGTCTGTTTCTACTCACAACCTCCTTCCTCTCCACACACGAAGCAGACACCATCAACACCACCCAAACACTCACCGATATCCGCGGCGACACCATCATCTCAGCCGGTGGAGTCTTCGCGTTGGGGTTCTACAGCCCCGGAAGTTCGAAGAATCGGTACGTGGGCATATAGTACAACAAAATCAAAGAAAAGACTGTGGTTTGGGTCGCCAACAAAGACGATCCGCTCACCGACACATCTGGTGTGCTCAGAGTAGTCCAACCGGGCCGTTTAGTTCTTGTACGTAATGCTACTAATGCCACGATTTGGTCTTCTAATACATCAACCAGTCTGCAGAATCCAATCGCAAGATTACTCGACTCGGGCAACCTCGTACTGACGGATGGAAATTCGGGCAATTTCGCATGGCAGAGTTTCGATTATCCAACCGACACTTTCTTGCCCGGGATG